>QEPC01001524.1:6625836-6669731 GCA_003113815.1 Sphenodon punctatus
TACACTAAATCTAACTGCTATTAACTATTCTAAATGCTATGAACTAAATGGATTATCTAATAAGTACACAGACCTACTCCTACAAACACTAAAACTAAATCACTAACGCTATCCTATCACTAAGCTAACTCCTACAACTCTCTACTATCTATCTATCTCCCCCCCATCCCATATCCATATATATATGGGATGTGTATATACACATCCCATATATATATGGATATGGGATGGGGGGGGAAATCACAAACAGAAGAGGAGTCTGTAGTGAAATACATACATTACATACTCAATGAGTCTGTACAGTGAAATGCATAACACAAGGTTTCAGTTTATGGTTTCAGTTTCATTTCAGTACAAAACTGAAATGAAACTTAAAGCAATCTAAAAATCCTACTCTACGCCTGCTGTTCAGGAACAGTGACTAGCTCAGAAGGTGTTGGGAAGAGGGGAGGCAGATAATTAGTTTCATTTCTTGCAAGCCTCTCCACCCCTAGTGCCTGGAAGTCTGCTCCTCAGTGACTGACACCTCCCTGTCATGTTTCCGCTTCCAGTGAACCTTTTTTTGCCACCCGAACTCACCTGAATGCGATCCGAACTGACCGAACTGTTCGGCCATTTCGCCGTTCGGTGTTTGGTATGTTCGCGTTCGGGGTCGCGTTCGAGTTCAGTCGTCCGAACAGGCCGAGTTCGGGCCGAACTCCGAACTACGTTCGCCCATCCCTAATTTTAAACACTTTTAACCCACCCATCCTGCCACAGGCAGCTCTGGGCGGCGCACAACATTGCAAATCATAACATTAAAAATAACTTTTTTAAAAAAATCACAAAAGGGAGGAGTAAAAAATATCCCCACACCCCCCCCACCCTACCCCATTCCCCCCACCCTACCCATCCTCCCCCTCAAAAGTGAGGCGAAACAGCCACATTTTACAACGGTGTCGAAACAAGGGGAGATCCGGGGCCAAATGGGCCTCCACTGGCACGGAGTTCCACAGCCGCAGGGTGGCCACCAAGAAGACCCTCCCCATCGTTGCCCCTCGGCAGACTCGGGAGACCTCAAGGAGAGCACCCCCCAATGACCGCAGGGGCCAATCCAGGATCCGGGGGGTGAGGCGGTCCCACAGATACGTTGGGCCGAGGATGTTTAGGGCTTTATAGGCAAGCACCAACACCTTGAATCAGGCCCAGAAGACTACAGGCAGCCAGTGCAGAGACCGAAGAACCAGTGTAATATGGTCACAGCGGCCCAGTCCCACCAGGAGATGGGCCGCTGCATTCTGCACCAGCTGTAGTCTCTGAACTGTCACCAGGGGTAGCCCCACGTAGAGTGCATTTCAGTAGTCAAGCCTAGAGGTGATGAAAGCATAGATGACGGTGGCCAGGTCAGAGTCTGAGACATACGGCCGAAGCTGACGCACCAGATGTAATTGGCAGAAGGCACTCCTTGCCACAGACTTCACCTGAGCATCCAAGTGGAGCTGTGAATCAAGGAGCACCCCCAGACTCCGTACCTGGGGAACCAGCCGGGGGCAGACCCCATCAATGATAGGAGCTGTCACCTCCATTGCCTTATCCACCAGCATCACCTCCATCTTGTTGGGATTCAGCTTTAGACGGGTCACCCTCATCCAATCCCCCACAGCTGCCAGACACCCGTTAAGTACCGGGACTGCCAGGCCTGAGTCTGATGAAAAAGAGAGGTAGAGCTGGTTGTCATCAGCATAGTGATGACACTGCATGCCAAACCTCCTGACCACCTCACTGAGCAGTTGCATATACACTTTGAACAGGAGAGAGGACAAGACAGAACCCTGCAGGACTCCACATGAGAGGTCTCGGTATTATGAAAAATAGTCCCCGAGCACCACTCACTCAGTTCTTCCGGCCAGGAAGGAGAAGAACCAGTCAAGAACTGTGCCGCCCACCCCTGCATGGTCCCACAGGTGTGTCACCAACATCTCATGATCAACGGTATCAAACGCCGCCGACAGATCAGCAGAGCCGAGCGGCCCTGATCTAATTCTCGGCAGAGATTGTCAACTAACGCCACAAGTGCAATCTCGGTGCCATAACCTGGGCGAAATCCTGACTGTGAGGGATCAAGAAAACCGACATGATCCAGATGCTCCAGCAGATGGGCCACCAACTGCTGAATAACCTTCTCTAAAAAGGGAAGGTTAGAGACAGGTCGATAGCTGGCTAGGGAGTCAACGTCAAGTGATAGTTTCTTGAGCAGGGGTCGCACCACCGCCTCTTTAAGGCAGCTCGGCACCCTGCCCTCCCTAAGGGAGGCATTGACCACCCCCGCCAGCAACTGCCCCAATGTCTCCCAACTGGCCTTAACCAGCCAGGACGGGTAAAGGTCCAGTTCACAACAGGTAGCCCATGCATGTTGCGTGCCCGGGCGCCCTGCAGCCATGCCACTCACTGGCCACAGACCCTCCTCCCGTGTTGCTTGTTTAAAAACACCCTCAGTGTGTGGGGAATGTGTGCGCACATGTGCACGGGTGGTGAGTCTACTATAAACAGCAAAGACCCTGTTATCAGTGAGGTGAGGTCCAGAGCACCAGGCAGGGGATCCCATGCCTTCACCCCAAGCAGAGAGTTCCCACTCGGTCGTGTCATTCATTAAACAAGAGAATCCTGTTCCCTGGGTTTAGTTCCACCTCCAGTTGCCTGTGGAAACAGTCCAAGTCCCTGAAACACAAAGCACTCGGAGATCAAAAGTAAACCTAAAAACACAGTCCACTGTTGGGGACAACCCCTCCACCCTGATCAGCACAATATACCATGAAACTTAAAGGATGCCGAAACTGCCCACAAACAATTAAAAACATCAGGTTATAAGTGGAAATGGAGAGGCACAAAAAACACCAATATGTACCAAAAATTACAGGGCAGCATTTCTGGTTTGACTATGGAATCTGAAAAGGGCTTTTTTTGGTGTTGGTTTGTGTTTTAAGTGGGACAGTCATAGTGACTCTCTGAGGGTGTTTTTAACCAAGATGCATCCACGCATAGCTCCCCACTGTTCACGCATCCAACAGCTCGTGGGACGGTGGGGCGTGGAAAGGCGTGCTTCCGTGACCCGTGCAGTGGCCACTCATGGCCATGTATGCAGCACTCCTGACAAATCTGCAGTGCCCCGTGCGGGCCATGGGGGCCACTTTTGTGGCTGGGGAGCCATGTTGGGACCGCTCATTTGAAGTGCTCCCCCTGCATGTTGCGTGCGTGGCCGCCCTGCAGCTGCACCACTCAGTGTTCACAGACCTCCCACTCATTTCAAAACTCCCTCTGAGACTCCACCCACCAGCGGTAGCCTGCTGCCCAAATGATAGCATGTTTGTATGGACTCTTAGGCTGCTTTTAGACGAGACAAATTTTGCTCATGATTGGTGAAAAACACGCAAGTTTTAATGCTCGTTTAAACACCTAAACCATTTTAAATGCGCATTTGCCATGATCGTGTAAACGCCCAAACTGTTTTGAATGTGGTTTTGTCTGATTCCAAACCGGTTTGAGCCCCTTTGACGATCAGGGGATGCCAAAACCGGTTTTGAAAAATGCACATGATTTAAATGCGCATTTACAAAACCACATTAAAAGTGTCTCGTCTAAAAGCGCCCCTAGCCTACCACAGACTGGAAGGGTCTGGAAAAGATAGGGAAACTATTTTTTTTTTTTTGGGGGGGGGGACTTTTTCCCCTGTGTTAACCATGGTCTCATATGGAAAAATTGAAAAGAATATGTTTACAAAACAGGAGACATTTTGTTGCCAACCTATACGTGTTACTGCAAATCTTAAAGATCCATGCTTCAAAGGTAGTAGTGATGAGAATATTGCAATGGCATTTGACTGGATTTTTAAACAAGCAACACCCTTAGGACCTGATGTTGGAAAAGTGCTTTCAAATGTTGCCGAATAAAGAACCTGTGTAGATATTTGGACCAGGAATTCAGTCTGGGAATCTGCTAAGCATCTTGACCCTGCAAGATGAGAGCAAGGCCTTTACACCCCAGCCTTTAACTTCTCTTGCTTCTCGTTTGCTTCAGATTGCTCCACCTTCTGCAGCATCTGAAAGAACCTACTTCGTGTTTACAGACACACACACAAAATAAAAAAACAGATGAGTGTGAAAGAGTTGAGAAGTTTGTCTTGATTTGGGCTAATCTTCAGTTTTTGAAGTCAACGAAGAGCCCAGTGCAAGTTCAGAATTGGATTTTTCAGACAGAGATTCTGATTGGTTAAAGAAAAACTCAAGTTTTTCAAGTTTTGCTAATCTTTCAAAGCTATAATAGGAATAGTTCTATTGATCACTGTATGGTTAGTTTTGATGATAGTTACTAGTACCTATATGCAATGCATACAACCTACTAAAAATAACATCTGCTGGCATTGTAAATATTTTGGATATGCATTGATACTTACTAGGGAATCAAGTAAAATGATAATACTGGATTATTTTATGATTTATTTTTTAGTCTAAAGGATATAAAAATGTGATTTTGATAGTCCATTAAAAACTACAGATATTTCAATTTCCCCCAATTTCCTCCCCCCCAAAGTAAAATGGGGGGAGGTGGGCAGGAAAAAATGTCCCCCCCCCCCATGCTGTCAAAATTTCCAGAAATTTTACATCTCTAAGCTTGTTACATGAAAACTGCACAACCAGAGTTGGCAAAATAGCTCATTTTAAAGTGGGATTTCCCACAAACATTTAATTCCTGTGGATCATAAACCACACCAATTTTCAGTCAAATTACTTGCTTATTTAATTAGGACTTGTACTCATGTAAGCAAATTATCAAATTGTACCCTCTGGCTACCAAATATATTGGGACAACACTGGGGTTTTTTTTGTTTTTTTTTGTCTGACACCAAGTTTGGAGCTTGGGCTAAGGTTACAAGGTATTTTCTGGCCTGGCTTCTAGACTTTATTATTTATTATTATTAATTATTATTATTATTATTAGTAGTAGTAGTGAGCATTTATATAGTGCAAGCAATGTACCTGGTGCTTTACAAAGTAATGGCATAGACATGGTCCCTGTTCTAGGACTTACAATCTGAGACACAGGGGGGTGGGGGGGGGGAAGAAGGGGGGATACAAAGGAAGGGGAACAGAGGGAGAGACAAGGGGTGTAACATTCACGAAGATGCGAGGTCTCAGGTTTTTGACTTAATTACTTTCTTTATTGTGTTCCACGAGGGGTAGGGGGGGGAAGGAGGCAAGGGGGGTGGGGTGGGGGGGAAATCAGAAGGACAATGTTACTTTGTGTTACTTAAACAAATGCTTCATGTCCTCAGGAATTGCAGGGCCCTGTGCAGAGCCAAAACAAGTACCCGCAAAAACGGGTACACCCATTGAATTTCTGGTACCTGGAATGACTCAAAAATGTTGGTTGCAAATTGGTACCCAATTCCGACCTGATTCTGGTACCCAATGTCCTGAAATATTCAGGAATATCAACTTCCAGTCCCAATTTTTTGGTTTTCTGTCCTGATTTTTCAGTTTTCCGTACCAATTTTTCAGCCAGGAACTGGAAAATTGGTACTGGAAATGACCAATTTTGGGGGGTGTTCAGGTACCCGATCGGTGATCAGGTAGCCTGTCAAATACCCCAAACGGTACTTGAAAATGTGAGTATTACCTGTGGGTACCAAATTAGGTCCCTGTTTGAGCTCTAGCCCTGTGCAGAGAAAACCCTGCTAGGGCATTCTAGCCACATGCTGGTGTGGACTGACAGGTGCCTTGGCGCCCTGACTCTGAGAGCAGCATTGGGCCTTCGCAGCTGGTGTGGCTGGATCCCATCAGTGCGGTGTATTCATGCAGAGGCAGGGCTTATTGGATGGGGTGCAGAGCTCATGTCCCTCTTCAGCTGTCTGAAATGTTCAGCGACACGAGTTACATCCCCCAAAAGCTGGGCCTATTAGAATCAAGATTTATAAAGGGAGCTAACTCCCCAGGGTTTACTTATAATCTAACAATGAGAACGTGCTGTCAGACTCTATGTAATTTTAAAAAATCCATGTTGGACATCTCTTAAAGCAGAAGCTGAAAAACTAGAGATTGGGACCCCAAGTGGGGTGACACCATCTGCATATGGGGTCATGTTTCTGACTGATCTTCAATATACTTTGCATATCTTTGCTGCTGGGGGATCATAGAACTATATTTGAGTCTCAAAATGGTGGGTCAGAGACAAAAATGTTTGGAAACCACAATCTTAAAGACATTGTTATTCAAGAGAATTTTTCCTTGGGTCTTATCCAGCTAGGATTTTGTGCTCTGGTGCCTCCTATTCCTTTAAGGCTCCTTTTGCCTCCTCTTTAGTCAACAGGCACTCAGCCAGTCCTACTCCCCATCTTTAAACAATTTAAATCCGACCCCTCTCCCTTCCATGGGTTAACAAATATCTACTAGTGTCTCTTTGGTTACACGGCAGCTGGTCAGGAAATGGGATTTCCATCAAGAAAAAAAGAAATCAACATTTCATTTTTTTCATATCCCAAATTTGGACACCATTTCAAACTTTTACTTGAAATGAAAATCCTGACATTTTACCTGGGTTGTTTTTGAACCCCAAACATTTTCTCACAGTGTTCAGATGCCCTATGGACCAGAGTGCCGAACAGCTGAAATAATATTTTTGATTCAGTTCAAAAAATAAGTCAAATAAAACGTTGACATTTTTGAATGTAATGATTTTTAAGGTACAAATTAGAAATGTTTTTTAAAAATTGTAGAAAAATGGCAAGTAGCTCCAGATGATCTTTTCTGACTAAATAAAATTTCAGTGAACATTTTCCAATCAGCCCTGAATACAACAATCCTTTTCCAGAAACTCATAGGTTTTTTTAAAAAATAAAATAAAAAAAATTAATCAGCATTATTATTTATCACAGGGTCACATACTTCCTCTCTCAAGGGGCATAAATTGTTAAGAGTACACTTCAGACCCACAATTTGCACAAACTGCCTTTATTCAGCAAGGTCCTTTTTGAAAGCAAATAAATTGGCCAAATTCTGCTCTTGGTTCCCTCAGTATCAATCCAGAGTAAATCCGCTGTCTTTCGTGACGAAATCACTCTCAGATAACTGAAGGCACCGTTTGCCCCAATGTTATTAAATGCAACAACACTTCTTTCTTTGGCGGATTAGTGGCGGCAAGCTTGGCAGAAAGAGTGTGTTTCAAACAGGGAATTGACTGAAGATCACTCGGCACTGCTGGAAAGGACGGGAGAATCCCAGGGCAAGGGACAGCATGGGAGAAGAGGCACAAAGCCCACCGTGGGAAAAGGCTACAACGGGAGCAGTCGGGGAGGCCGCAGGGAGCAGAGCACTTTGTGGGGATGTTCTTAAATGCTCCCTTCTGTTTGCGCTGTGCATAGCATGCATAAAGCACGGTGGCTTCTTGTGCAGGAAGTGCACCCGAGGCACACAATTAATGAGGATGATTAATATCACTTAGCAACATTACTATCGCCATGTGAGGGACACAGGGCAGACCCAAGGTCAAGTCTTCCTTTCTGTGAACCACTATGAAAATTAGTACAAACTCTGCATGTCAGATAGGGGCAGGGGCGGTTGAGGGGTGTGCACAGGATGGGAGAAAGAAGGGAAGGGTCTAGATTGTAGATCTATGCCCTGGATCCACCCCCTACCCTCATCTATGCTCCCTTCTTCCCCAGATTCTCTCTTTTGTCCTTGAGGGCAGGGGCTGGATTGACAGGCCAGACCTGCAATTTGGAAAGGAGCCAAATAAAAATTGCTGTGGATGGGCTCCATGGTCCCCATTGCTGCCCAAGACCCTTGCCCCCATTGGTGCCAGGCCCAGCCAACAAGGAGCACATAAATTAACTGATAACTCTTATTCTCAGCTGCATGTTGATACCATCAATGACACTGACATACAGATAAGGGGCCTCCGCAGGTCTCCTTACTCCGACAAGCCTCCCGGTGAGGCCAGGGCGAGATTGGTCTGATTAAGGAGTGCCAAATAAGAGCCCAAAATGTAAACAAACCTGAGCTGTGTTTGCTCCATAGGAAACATGAGCATCAAAAAAAATCAACATTCCAGTGGGAAACTGAAGATATGGGAGGAAACGATCTCCTGTCCAAAGGTAAATACAGATGTGCAAAGGAGAGCTACATGAGAGGCTCAGTGAGGAGGAGGAGGAGGTGGCGGTGTCAGCGGCGGCGTTGGGGGCTCTTGTTAGATGATACGCTTGAGTTGCTCTTCCCTAGCACCAGCTGTACAGTGCCCAGTTTTGTAAAAGTGCCTTAAAACATACATACATACATACATACATACATATTTTTTAAAGGGGAAACAGCAGAGCCAGTAATGATTGCAATATCCTTGTAGTTTGGAAAAAGATATGAGACACAGTGGAAGAAAAGACTGATTAATACCAAGAACTTACTGGAAAGTTGGATCCTTGAATGAAAGCTCTCACTTTAATAAACATTTACCATAGCTGGCCGCTGAGACTATCTCTGTCTGAATGAGGATGTGCAAAACATGAGTGTGTTTTTTCCAAGGCACGAACACAAAGAGAACTTGTGAGCTCTCGAAACCCATTCATACAGACAGAACTGCCCCTGGACTAGATTTTTGCCCCAAACAAAAAAGAAGGGCAAGAAGGAGGTAAGGAAAGAAAGAAAAAAAATTAGCTTTCAGTTGCTCTTTTATTTTTTGTTTACATTTGGGGTGTTTTCAGACGTGACGGGGCAATTTGGCCCCATCACAAAAACAATAAATTCATCCCCCGCCCTAACAGACGTGCCAGGGGATCCCGGCGGGGAATCGGGGAGGGGGTGGGGCCGTGCGGCGCAACGTGCAGCTGCACGGCCCTGCCCCCTCCACACTCTCCGCCCTCTGGGGAGATGGGTGGCCGCGGCGGCCAATGCAGCCGCAGCGCTCACCCGCTTTGGCCATGGGCCGTGGCCGCCGTCCAGAAGTGACGGCGGGATTCATCACGGTGGGGAATCGCCTTCGCCACGTGACCGCCGCCGGCCCCGCCGCTTCGGCTGTTCGCGTGGTGAAAGTGATTCCTCACCGTGGTAACATCTGGGGGGGAACATCCGTTCCCCCCAACAGATGTTACGTGATCGCAGTCACCACAGGGAATTGACTGTGGTTGACTCTGATCTCGTAATATTTGAAAATACCCGTAGTCAAACAGCATCACATGTTCTATCCCAGAAGCGACTCTGGGCTTGAACCGGCAGCCCTGGGGCTCTGAGCATAACAGCTGGTGCCTTAGCACCACCAAGCTACTCGGGTTAGGGTCCACGGCTAGCACTAATGGCAGCCTTCCTCAGCACACCCCTCCATAGCCTTGCTCCATGCCCCTAGCGTCCTGATTGATTGACTGCCTGCCATATAAAAGACAGGCCTGTAGCCACAGGAAGCTGCACGGAGCATCAGTTACCATCTTGCTTGTGTCTTCTGCCCTTTGCACCATCTTTGAACCTCATGGGTGTGTTGGATGAGTTGGAGGCTAGTCCTTTGGTCCCTCGTCCTCGGACTGGTCCTGTTCAGAAGCTGTTCTGTCTGTTGTTTGTGCTCTGGGGATGGGGGCTAGACACAAGGCTTGGGAGCCTGCCCTGGCACCTGCTATGGTGCCCGCTCCACATTCATGAGGGGATGACTGTGAGCCCACAATGTGGAGCTGGTGAGCCCACTCCAGGACTGCCTTGTCTAATTTGCCTGCCCTTTGGTCTGTGTGCCCAGACCTGATCCTGTACTGACTCACCGGGACCGGACTCTGCACCTGCTCTCTGTTCCCTGGCCTCGGTTCCTGTGAGAGTGGGGAACCAGATAGGGGGTGGGGTGCTTAAGGGGCGTGCTCAGGATGAGGAAAGGAAGAAAAGGGTGCAGATCATCCGTCCCCTGTCACCGACTGCATGCCTTGTCTGCTCCTTTCTCCTGAGCTCAGTGTTTGAGGATAGGGAATGGAGCCACAGGTCAGATCCAGGAATTGGAAAGGAACCAAATAAAAGTCACCCCTGCTCTACATGGGCACTGGGAGGAGGGGGCAAGGGGGTGTGGTTGCATCCTCCTGGCCCTGCGCCTTCCAAGCCATTGCCCCTTTCGGAGTGCCACGATGTTGTGATGCTCGAGAAAGGGGTGTGGTCATGTCAGTGGCGTGAAACAGCTCTCCTGCCTTTGGAACTTAACCCCTCCTGCATTTTCGTGGGTCTCTATGACCCCAAAGGCTGCTAAAAAAATATATCATAAAACTGTTTTGGCAAGCCCGAACCACTCCTCCCCCCATGTATTCCTCAAGAAGTGTGAGGGCAACTGTCCTGTGTTGTTTCATGTTCCCTCCCCCCTCCCCAGTTTTTTAAAATGGAGGTTTTTATCATATCATCATCAGGAGTACTTTCTACCCCAATGTAAGTCAATGGGTAAATGAAAGCACTATATACGCCCTTCGCACTGGGGGTGGTGATGACCCCATGCACATATATTCTTAAAATGCATGTGTCTTTTAAAGAAATGAAACTTAACCAAGCACCTGCTCTCCTAATTAAAATCCCCCAATGAGGGTGAAGGACAAAATGTAGCGCTTAGTTTGAGTTCACAAAGGTCATTGGTGGTGTGTTTAGGAAAATACCACCATAAACTGCCTTGGGGGGTTACACTGACCCCTGGTGAAAAGTCAACTTGCCAACTTCTATTGTTCCTTATCTTTACACAGCAGTTAATTCTGCCAACCCCCTAAAATGTTTACACTTTGGAAGGCCCAATCTGGCTTCCAGTGAAGATGGACTGACTCCCTGTGGCAGGGGGTAACCCTCACTTTGGGTGTTCCCCTCCAGACCATGCCCCAATCAGCAAGGTCCACACTCTGGGAATTAGCTTTACGTGCAAGTTTACTTAGTGTCCACCTTCGCCAGATATATACATGAGTTACAGTTCTAATATCAGCTCACCATATATGCTCAAATTGCCATGTTCAATATAATCCTGCCATCCTGCTTTAGCCTACTTGACTCTGGCTCTCTCAGTAAGCTAGCCTCCTGTCATCGACTCTGTAACTCCCTCTGGCGCTGCAGACTCCAGTCAGCATGCTAACCACCAACCCCCAGACTAAGCCAGATAGAGGTTTTTTATTCCAGACTGGTTTAGCCACTCCCAACCCAGGTGGGTCATGGCCCGCCTTGGCTTAAAGGGCCAGCACCCAATTGAACCTCTGCTCTGCTACTCTCCCTTTAGCTGCAATGGAAGTTAGATGGGGTGGTAGGATTGGAACCAAACAAAAGGCATGATCCTGCAATCAGAGTGAGTTTAGTGAGGGCAGGGCCGGCCTTAGGATTTGCGGGTCCCAGGGCGATGATAAAATGCGGGGCCCCTGGTGTCCCCTCCCCTTGGGGGCAACCTGTACGGTGCCCTACATGTTTGGGGCCCTACTGAGAGGGAGTGGTGCCCCCTGAACCTGTCCTAGCATAGAGGCCACTGCGCGGCCCTCAGAGCCGGGCCCGGGGCAGGCGCCCCAGGTTGCCCTGTGGTAAGGCCTGCCCTGAGTGAGGGTTTATCACGGAAACCTCGGCTACACTGCAGGAATGTGGCATCTTACCTATCTGGAGGGCCATGTGTAGAAAGTCCTCCAATGGTGGGTATGTGATCTTGCTTCTTGGATATAGCCACAATCCAATAACCACTTACCCACAGGGCTTCAGTGGGGCTACTCCTGCATAAGTGATTTATGAATTGAGGCCCTTGTTAATATCAGCATTGTTATCATTGCTTTCAGCATGCATGGCAAGTTTTGAAAACCCTGCTTACATTAAAATGACCGATATCTGGAGGAAAATGAGGTATATGGAGGAACTAAGACCAGAAGGTTCCAAAAATTCAAAATGTTGTAAACTCCTTCAAATAAACACACGAGGGACCCTCCCACCATTCACTCCTGCCATGTGACTGGCAGCTGGCTTTGAGTCTTGATGAAAAAGAGAAATCGAATGTATCGAGCTTTTAAAAACACGCAGCGAGGGAGTGGTATCCTCTCCGCAGAAGCTAATGAGGCCCATCGGATTACATGCTTCCCAGGTTTCAGCCCTTGCATTCTATTAGGACGCACCATTGTTACAGGATGTTAGGGGCATGCCGGGCTCGAGGAAGGACTTCCTCTTCATGCGATTTCCTTTCCCAAGCATTGTAAAAAATGGCTTTTTCAAATGAGCATTCAGAGCTGGTCATTTTGTGCATTGTCCAACTTGAACTCCACCATCAGAAACTAAAGCTTTCGGCATTTGTGTGAATGGCTGCACAGTTTGGGGGTAATTTCCTTGATATGTTGTTGCTGGTGGTTTTGTTTTGATTTATGCTTCCACCCAGACAACAGAAGCCACTGTGTAAAGCCTGGGCAGGGTGGCTAGCCAAGAAAAAGCAGCAGGGACCTCCTTTGCCCGCTGAGTGCTGTAACCTCTCTTTCCTATGGCAGGGGTGGGCAGAACTAGGGCGCACGTGGTCTACTTGATCCAGTTGTTAACATCAGGTGATCTACCAGGACTCCTTCTGCTGGCTCTGGCACTCTAGCCCAGGAACCCTCCCATTGGATCCCAGCTTTAGGGCACCTCAGCAATGGAGTCTCTGGAGTGGAGAGGAGCATGTCCCTAAAGAGACAGCCTTCTCCACTGCACTGGAGGGGCGATCCAAACCCGTGTCCTCCCCAGAGACACTCTCCAGGGCGCCAGTCTTGCTGCTCTCCTCCTGGAAGTTGATCTCTGAGGGGCTGGTTCCTCTTCTCCACACCATTATCTACTGGAGACTAGCTTGTGGTCTATCAGTGGATCACAATCTATCTTTGGTCTATGGCCTGAGAACCATCAGGCTTGAGTTACGTGGGAAGGAGTCTAGAAAATGCAACAGACTATTTTGTAATAGAGAATACCCTGACTTCTAGGGTTACCACCACGACACCGGGGGGTGGGGTGGGGCGGGCAACAATTGAACCCTCTTGACTTCCACCTGGCCCTGCCCTTTTTGAGCATCATGAGGCTTGGAAAAGGCATAGGCCACTTGGGGGTGGAGGAGTACAGAGGGGCAAATGCCTCCCAGATTTTCAGAACCATTATAGAACCCTATAGAGCTCCTGCCCAACCCCCTACTTGTCCCCACTCCTCCTCACTATTGACAGTTACCAATCACCTACGGAAAGGGGAGGGGGGGGGGTCTGGTCATGCTCTGCTGCGTGACCACGTCCCCTTACCGAGTGCCCTGACTCTTGGAAAGGGATGTAGCCACCCCAGAAAGGAACATGAACATAATTCTACCAGTGCCCTTGGGCACCACTTAATTTTTTTAAAAAGGGGCAGCAGGAGGGAAAGCAAAGGAAACCCAAGAAAGGGGCAGGGTCAAAATGACTCTCCTGCCCCCTTTCTGATGTGGCTCTGCTCCCTGTGGAGCCTCATGACATCATGGTGCTCTAGAGGGGTGTGGCCACGTCGGGTTTGGAGTTGCGTTCAGTCTTTGTGCCACAGAGAAGTCGATGAGCACTTTATCTTCATACCATTCCAAGGCTCGAAAGAGTACTCTGTTGGGAAATGGGGCCATTAGCCATTCAAAATGTTGGTCAGAAGGCTGGATCTCCGGTAGCACTTCTAGAAAATGTCTGTCTACCACCGAGAGTGGCCTCAGCTGTTGGAAGTAGAGCGTCATCTTGACAGATCTTCTCAGACCTCAAGTTGTGTCTCTCTCTTGTGGAGCGGGAGCGGGTTGGTGACATTTCCTGAGACGAACTCGATGACTGTGGCTTTTTTTGTCTCAGTGATTTGAATACTCAGGCCACTTACTGTGACTGACTTTCAGTGGACGTTTGGCATCTGTCATTTATGCCTTTGAAAATTTCCCCCTGTTTCTGTTTGATTAAATATAGATTTGTTCCATCTATGAAAGCACAGCTTCTTATAGCACCTGCAATTCTGATGCACTGATTTGTGATTTACACTGCCGCAACAGAATTCCCTTCTTAGCTTTGTGTTTCTGTTTGCTACTAGCTTCAAAAGGGGGCTGCGCCTATTGGAGATAGAAATTGGCCCTTCTTCTCCCCCCTCCATTCATTTTGGGTTAGTTTTGCCTTGTTTTTGCCATACATATCATCATACCTCTCACAACCCCTATTTAGAATGGGACCGTTCCTCTTTGAGTGCTGAATCCCATTGTCCCTGTTTCAGGGGTCAAGGAAGGGGCGGGGTAGATTTTTTTCCAGATAAATAAATACATAAATAAAATAAAATAAAATAAAATCCCTCTTTCAGGAGAGAGAGAGAGAGAGAAGGTGTGTGTGTGTGTGTGTGTGTGTGTGTGTGTGTGTGTGTGTGTGTGTGATAAAATTTGATTACCTGCAGGATCACCTCACCCCCCAGGTCCTAGATCGGCCCTTGCAGTCAGCTGGGGACACCCGCCTCGGGGTCCCTCGGGTCTCTCGGATGGTGACGCTGAGGAGAGCGTTCTCCGTGTCTGCACCGAGGCTGTGGAACTCCCTCCCGACAGAGGTCCGCCTGGCCCCAGACCTTCCCTCTTTCCATAGACAGTGTAAGCTGCCGGGCTCTTGGCGAGGGAGACGGGTGATGGGTGGGGCGTTGGGGAGGGGGGAGGGATAGTTCCGCCATCGAGGTTTTATTTCAGTGCTATTTTTATACTGTTATTTGTACTATTTTTTGATTGATGTTTTTTTATTTGGATGTTTTATAATATGTTGTGAGCCGCCTCGAGCTGCAGTAGCAGGAGGGGACAGCCTAGAAATAGAACTAACTAACTAACTAAATAAATAAAAATAACAAACATGCAGCTGTTGCTCTGGCTACACGCTCTGGGAGCCCCCTCCCCGGCACCCGATGTGCACCCGACAGGGCCAGGCAAGCCCTCCCCCAACCCCGGCAGGGGAAGGGAACAAACGTACGGGTGGGCGGTCCCACCCCAGCATGCCCCCAGAGACCCACCCCCCACCATGACGGGCATCCATGGCAGCCAGTCACAGGCAGCTCATGTTTAAAGGGACTGCAGAGCCTGTAAAAGGAAGAAACCAATGGCACTAGCTTAGTTTCCCCCTCCAGGCACACCAGTAAAGCTCATCTCTGTTAGTGCCTCTCTGTTCTTCTGTATCCTGGGTATTATTGGCAACACGTCTGTATGGAAGCTGCTCCATATTCTCTACCATGTATCGCCACCCACAAACCACTCATCCGACCGCTCGTCTGAAGGTAGAACAGGGGGGTGCGCGCCCCACTCATGGTCACACTCACAGGGCACTGCTGAAAAATCCAAAGTGCCCCATGCAGGACAAGCTAAAAAAGTGGGTGGCAACAGGTACCCACGCATCCCCAGCCCGTAGGAACTGGGGCAGCCACCCACACCAGCAGACAGGTCTCCCACTCAGAGACACTGTGGGCAGGGGACACGGCCTCTGCGAGTCACAGGAACTGGCCACAAGTGCTGGGGAGCCCGGTTCCCCAGTACTCACTCAGCCACTCCGATGGAGTGAGTGGGGAGGGATTCTAGCGAGTGGCTCCCAGCATGACTAATGCCCACAGCAGCTGGCTCACCCACGGACCATGGGAGAGGGGGAAACACACCAGACTGGCCTTTGAAATGGACATGTCCTGCCTGCCGGGCTCCCCAGCACTTGTGGCTAGTTCCTGTGTCCCCTGCCCACAGTGTCTCCGAGTGGGGGGGTCTGGCTGCTGGGGCGAGCAGTTGCCTCACTTGAGAAGGGCCACCCAGCGGCCACACACCCCTCCCAAGCCTTGCTCGTTTACCAACACCAAGAGTCTGTCCTTCCGTTTCTCCCCAAAGCAGCACCCAGACTCCCCGTTCGCACAGGCAATCTACATCCGCTTATCGCTTCTTTTTCCAAAACGCCCCAGATTTCTGCAGGGGTCCCACCTGGCCACAGACGCCGTCTTTACAAACTCCTAAATGCATCACAATCTCATAAACACAAAACCGTCTCTCCCTGGCCAAGGGATTCCCTCACAGGGTGTTGTTAAGGCATTACCAGACTAGTTTCAGAAGCATCGCTCCCTGTCCATGCTGGTGTAAAAGAGCCAAACTAGCCCTGTTGTTTCTAATTCAAGTGTTGCTGGATTAAAAAGCTGTGTTAGTTATATGGAAAGCGTTCTGAGTGCCAAGGCAGGGGAGTGCTGTAAATATTATTATTATTATTTATTATTATTCATTTGGGATCCATCTCATTTTGAGATTTTCCGTAATCACATGTAGTTATATCCTGTCTTATTTTCTTTCCTGGCGAGAAACTCTGAATTCTTCACAATTCTCATTGATTAAACATTGACCTAATCCTGCAGACTTTCCTCCCACAAATCCCACCGAGGTCAATGCAAGGTTTGTCTTCTAATGAAAGTCAGGCTGGTCCCTAAGGACGGTAGAATCTGGCCCCTGATTTTTTAATTCACTAGCCTGTTTTTTGCACAAAATGCTTCCTGCGGTTCCCTTTTAATGGGCTCCACTGCTCGCAGAGGCTATTGGTTTTTATTCTCTCTTCCACAGTCTCCCCCACTAGCTCCCTGCCTGAGGTAAAGGTTGACTGGCTGCAAAAGTGTAATGGGAATGACCTAAATTAATGCGAGAGCGCTACAAACATTTCCTCCACAACTAAACAGCAGTGGGCTGCGAGCCAGTAACTGGAACTGAACGGCGATGAATCAGTGTCTGGGGCTGGAATTAAATGAGTCAATATCATTCCAACAGCAACTGACTCTTTGCGGCAAACTTCAAAACAGCCCTCTCTCTGTCAATCCCTTTGGAAATGATGATGATGATGATTATTATTATTTATGCTCCTGTAACATGTTTTCCTGATTTCTCCTCCCTTGTCCTCTGTCATGCAGGTCGGTTGCATGAGAACAGGCTCTTTTGTTTCTCCAAGAGTTCATCTGTTCCTGCTGCTAATTCCCCAGTTGATGTCGTCGAGGATTACACGACTTCAGGTGGGAAATAAGCAGATGAACCCTGAAAGGAAGACCCTGCCTTCAGGCATAATACTGTATTTTAAACAATAAAGCCCAGGGCAATCGAAATGCAGAGAATGGGCACACCGTTCACCTCCCTTCAGATTTGTTTGTTCAGTGGCAAATTTTGCTTTTAGACACCAGTGCAGACCCACCACTGGAGTCTCCTCTACTGCCGCATAGATGAGACTAGTCTGAGTTAGCGGTGTTTGTTGACATGCCTATGTCTGCTTCAAACAAAAGCTTTATATCATGATTAATGATGATTATTTGCATGGCACTAGCCATGCATCTGGCACTGAACAATCCTAAAATTTGAACCAGGTCTCTGTCCTGGGGGGGTTACAGTCTAGGATGGACAAGAGAGGGGCACATTAGGAGAGACGGATACATTCATGAAGTGGAGAAGTCACTGGTGCAGGTGCTTAGTTTAGTTTTTTTTTTAAACGAAGAAGGCTTGGGGTGGGTGGGTCTGTGTGCAGAGCAACCACTCAGGTGAAGTGCGTGGGGAGGGGTTCTAACAGGCGGTTCCCAGCATGGCTATAGTACCACCACAGTGGCCTTGCGCTCCTCCTGCCATGGACCATGGGGAAAGCGTACCAGGCTAGCCTTTGAAATTGACATGTCCTGGCATGAGCGCCGGTGAACCCAGGCTCCCCAATGCTCGCGGCCAGTTCCTGTGACTTGCAAAGGCCGTACCCTCTGCCCACGGTGCCTGAGTGGTGGACTGGTCTGCTGGCATGGGTGGTCAGTTCATACGGGCAGGGGATAGGAAGGTTTCCACAAACCTTCTTGGTTTGCCCCGCATGGTGTACTCCGGATTTCTTGGCAGTGCGCCGTGAGTGGCCATGAGTGGGTGATGAGTGGCTCACGGGAGCGTACATTCCCCTACACCACCTTCAGATGGGTAGACGGATGAGTGGCTCCTGGGTGGCCATGCGTGGTAGCATCTCATTGAAAAACACTCTTAGTTGCAAGGGAGAAGGGGATCTGAGTAGAAGGATCATTCGTGAGCAGCCCGTAGGGGTGAGGAGCTAGGGAAAGCCTGATGGAAGAGAGTCTTTAGGAGGGATTTGATTTAAATGAGCACAGCATGTATGTTCAGGGAGAGAGTAGCAACACTGGTGAAGAGGCAAAGACAAGTTTAGCAGACTCTGGGTGGGGTGGGGTGGAAGTGGCCGAGGAGGAGTGAAGTTCCCAAGTGGGAACGTAGTGGGAGATGAGGGAAGAAAGCTAGGAAGGATCAAGGCTATGAAGAACCTTGAAGCCAAAGACCAGAACTGCGTGTTGGATGTGAAGGGGGTTAGGGAGCCAGTGAAGGGGCACAACAAAATCAAAGTGGCGAGCAAGGTGGATGACCTTGGTAACAGTGTTAGATAGAAATGGAAGGGTCAAGGTGAAAGTGGAGAAGTCCAGTGAGAATGACGTTGCAGTAATCTAGGCAAGAGATCTCGTGATACTTGCAATATAAAAGTCCCCAAACAAACTTGTGATTGTTTACAAGAAATGAAATTTGCAGCTTTTGTTTAACTAGAAGCCGAAAAATTATTCTTAGAAAGATTCTCCATAATTTTTCTTCCTTGTTTGGATATCTGTTCTTTCCTGCTGCTGAACTAACTGTTTTAATACACAGTTTTAAGAAGCATGTGGAAGGGCAGTCCTAAGTTTCTTAATAAAGAGCGAATGGAACTCAGTTCTGTTTTAATACTCAGTTTAAGTGGCATGAGGGAACATATTTACAAAATTAGCTATGGCCGTTAATACACGGACGGGGGTGTTTTGGTGCAGTGGGTGGAGGTAGGTGGGTGGGTGTCCGTTTACATGGACACCCACCCACCTCCACCCACAGAGCCTCCTCCATTTTGCCAGAGGGCTCTGTGGGTGGAGGCGGGTGTGCAGTGGGTGTGCACTGGGAGCGTGCATGCACAAACACCCACCACCCGTGGTGTTTACATTGGCGCGCACCTGCCGCACACCCATCCCCCCACCCACCACCGGCTGTGTACACGGACTGTGTACAAAATAGGAAATGACTGACCATAGGTTTTCTCATGTCAAATAAGGCAACTTGCTGTTAAAAGATGGCATGAGGAACAGATTACAATTAGGCTTATTAGTTACATGCATGTGATTGAGAGAATTTATTGAACACTGCAACCGGAACATTACTGACCTTTCAAGTAACCGTATCGCAACAAAATGGTTTATGCACGAAGGCAGTTACACGACATAGCAAACTGAGTTTGGATTTTGCTCTACATTGTCATAAACAACTTGGAAATGAACCAGGACCCGGGCAGCTATACAGAGACCATGTATAAGGAAGGCGAATCCACTTCTCTTCCCCAAGGGTAGAGTATGTTGCTTTTGCTAGCACTGGAATAAAATGGCAGAGAGAGGTGGGTCCTAGTTTGATTCAGGAACATGGAAAGAGGGTTTGAACGGCGTCAGAAAGCTCGTAATGAGTGAAATTGCATCCTTATCCCTCCCTCCCTCCGAATCTCTTCCCTGTAACTAAGTGAAGCACGTGTACCTGCATTTTCTCAACCTCAGGAACGTATGTTTGTCTTTCCTGATGTTCACTTCCCCCTTGTCTCCCTGTTCCTTCTCTCTCTTAGACTGTAAGCGCTTAGGGGTAGGGACTTGTCTATAACTACTGATTGTACAGTGCCAGGTACACTGCTGGTGCTATATAAATAATAATAATCATAATAAAAAATTAATAATGGCCATCTTGATGTATCTTATATGAGAGATTTTCGAGTGTATCCAGGATCACAGGGAAAGCTGATAACAGCCTGGTTTAGCAGAGCATTAAAAAACAGTTAATTTGAAGCAGATTAGCAGTCCCTGTGAGACATGTGGTCAACTGCTTTGCTGAATCCGGCATCATGTCACAGAGTAAAAACAAACCTGGTGCGGTCCCTCGCCGCCAGATGTGGGCCCGCTACTGCTCTGGAGCAGGTAGGCGGCTGGCCTTGGATGTGCCCTGGGCCCAACCCCAGGCCAAGGGCCACTCATGTGGGCCAGCATGTGTATTTGGCCCTGCCATCCCCACCTCTGGGCGGGGGCCGCCATGGCTGGTCGCCATGGCTTCCCCTCACGGCAGGGGGCAGAGCACTGGGAGCAGGCTGGTTGGCCAGCTGCATGTTGCTTGAGCTCCCCACTACCTGGGGCATGCGGGCAGCAGGACGGCTCTCCGACCCCAGGCACATTTGTTTGGTGGCCCTCCCCAACTTGGGGAGGGATGGCTGCTGTCTCCTGCCCCGGGCCAGGGAGCTATTTCACCACCCTCATGTCTGTTTTTACCCATACATTACTTGCTAACCATGAGCCTGGTATAGCGTCTCCGAGGCTAGCCTTATATGCCCATATTACCTTAAGGCAGGGGGGTGGGGCCTTTTCTTTCCCAAGGGCCACTTTGAAAATGAGTAGAAGCTCTGTGGGCCAGATTGGAGTTGGGGCAGGAGTGCTTAAGGGATGTGCTCAGGAAGCAGCTAGATCATGGAGTCCATGCCCTACCACTAGGCATTTCTATAGTGTTACTAGGCGTACGCAGCGCTTTACAGGCCTAGTTTTTTAGCCAGGTCCCTGCCCAGCGGGCTTACAATCTAAGGGCATTTTCAAACGTGACGCTACCACGAGTGGCCATGCTTACCCCAGCGTGGCCACCCATGGTGGTGTCACAATTGTTCCTGCCCACCAGATGTTTGCTGCGGATGGGAACAAATATACCCCGGACAGTGGCAGGATTAACTCCAGGTGGTGCGCTGGGCTCCCTGGCAGCACACATCCTGGAGTTAGCTCTGCTACAGTCTGGGGTACCAGGCTACCTAACTCCGGCCAATGACTAGAGCTTTTCCAGGTGGGCATGGCAGCCTCATAGGCCGCTGCACCTGCCTTTCAGGGTGGGGGCAAGGCTGCGCTGAGCAGTCGGGGGGGGGGGAAGGAGAACCACATCTGCACATCCCCCCGCCCCGGCCACTGTCATGTTAGTTTGGCAGCAGGGAGCAGGGTCAGATCCTGCCTGGGCAGGATCTAAGCATAGCAGCGACTAGTGCTGCCACGTGTGAAAATACCCTAAGATGGACAAGGATGAGGGTCTCAGACTTCATTTCAAACATCACACAGACCTCTGAAAAGATCAGTGAGGTATTTTGTGGTTTATTCCCCTCCCCCCAAACCCATGGGTCAGACACACACACATTCCACCCCCCCTTTTTATAAACAGTTGCGGAACTGAGGCTGAGAGGTTATGACTTACCCAAGGTCACCCAGTGAGTTCATGGCTAGGACAGGATTTGAACTCTGGCTTCCCAGGTCTAAGGCAGGGAGGGGCACCAAACAAATGTCAGAGAGCCGACCTGCTGCTCACATGCACCTTATCTACTGCATGATACTGGTTCTCTCTGCACTAGGGCCCTTACCCTACCAGCTCACTCTTTCACTGCTTGAGCAGGGATTGGATCCATGGGCCCGATACAGGAATTGAAAAAGGGCCAAAATGGAAAAACAGCTACTGACTGGAAGTTTTCCATCCTTGATTTAAGGCATAAGCAGAGTCCTGTGAATTCTACATTGTTGCAGTCACAGTAGTTTTTGTAGAATTCAGCACTTGGCTCAATTCTTGCAGAAATTGCTTCTGGCAGCGCAGAACTATAGCCCGAGTGGGTAACACTGTGAACTCCCATTGGGATGCCACATTTTGAGCTGCTGATATATATTCTGGGGTCAGGATGGGGCCCACTGCCAAAATGAAGGGGCCCATGGTTTCCTGGAGGGGCAGGGGGCGCGAAGTAAATCACCAAATACTTTGTTGATCTTTTTGAAGATCTGTGTGGTGTTTGAGATGAAGACTGTGACCCACAAACCACTTACTCTGGCACTTCTAATCAGTGGCTGTTTGTCCATTTGACCCTTTTTTAGTTATTTGTGGCTGAGATGTCCAAACCTGATAAAGTGGCATTCCAGGAAATGGAACAATGTAGTTAATTTGCCTCATTTATTCAGCTCACGGAATCTGGAAGAAAAAAATTGCCAAATATCTAAGGCCCTGGGAAGTATGCTAGGTTGATGGGGGTGTGTGCACGCATATAGGAAGATGTTAAAGTACAGGAAATAATTGTATTATTTCTTGAGAAAAAGGGCTCAGGAGAGCTTGCATTGGATTTCTAATTGTACTTACAAACATCCTTTCAATTATTTGAGATTTGTGCTGTACTCAGTGGGAGTTTAACTCTGCCTGCCTGCGTATAATTACACTAAGTGTAAAATTTACTTTCAGGGGATCTTGCCTGCCATTCTGATATCAGACAGCACCTGCAAAAACACTGTCTGTGCAGCTCTACACTGAGGAGTTAGAATCTCATCTTGATTTTCTTTCCCTTTTAGAAAAGTGTTCCCTCTGTTTATGTGATCTCTTTGCAGTAATTTCAATTAGACTCTTAAGAGGTTAGACAGGCGCTGTTAAGGTGCTTAAATGGATTTTCTGGGGGCAGGAGATTACAAAAACAGGCGACTTTCTCCCCTTCCGTTTCAAATAGCTGATAGCATGGTTGAACTGAAGCAGAGATGAACTGTTGTAAATATTAGCTACAGTAAAAACATGGGAGGGTGGTAAAAGCAAAGCAAATAAATCAAGTTAGTAAAAGAAAATGCACTGAACAGCTAAGGTGTCTATATTGACAAGAATAGCCTGCATTGTCCTTTGACTGAGCAATACATACAAGTCCTCCCCAAGGTCCATCTCATGTGAATTATGCTGGTTTCAAAGAGCTTCCCCTTTCATTAATACCTGCAAAGCACAGGGATACCAAAAAGCAAGAAAGAATTAACTCCAAAATGAAAATACCACTCAAGCCAATATTTTGTTTTAAATTGTTTTTTTCCCCTTTTTATTAACATTATGCAGCAGAGTTTTTCAAACAAGACTGTTACTGAGCATTTCACAGGAGAGGCTTTGGTTATAAGTGCCATTCTCTACAGCAGATTTAAACTAGTGTAAACCAAACCCAGCTTATGCAGCAAGGGGGGGGAGGGGGGGGCGGCAACCCCTCTGGAATAGCCATCCAAAAGTTAAGAGTTTTGAAAAACAGTAACACTAAGATAGTTTCTCTTATATACAAACAACTGAGAAACAGCATCTAAATTTCAAACAGTCCCGCACTATGCTCTAGAAGTGTTTAGTTCATACAGTTCATGCAACTCTCGACAAACACCAAACTTTTGGGAACGAACCACTTGCCCACAGGTCCTGCCTACACACACACTCTCACCAACATGAACACAGTTCTTTTTATATATATATATATATATAAATAAGTCCATTCAATTCCATGGAAACTAAAAGAAAATATAAAATTCCAAAATCTGTACATTAGGGTCAGTCTTGGGGTTTTCCCTCCCTTGTGTAACTTATTTTTAAAAAAGAGTTCTTTAAAAAAAAAAAAAAAAATGGGCCAGAGACATTGTTAGCTGGAGTGGAAACTTGAAGACTCTGACTCCGTAGACACAGAAGAATGTCCCCCTCGTTTGCCTTTGGAAAGAATCTTGAGGCTTGATCCTCTGCTAACAGATGTCAAGGCATTCTGTGCTGATGTTTTGAATTTGGCCCCCAGGAAGGCATAGAGAATTGGATTCAGGCAACAGTGGAAAAATGCTATGGCCTCGGTAACGGAGATCCACTTGTGCACAATGGTCTCAAAGTCGCAGCGACGCTTGATGACGCCAAGCATGATGAAGGTGTCAATGCTGATGCCAATGTAGTACGGTAGCCAGCAGGCAAAGAAGGCAAGGATAAGAATGACAGTAGTCTTCAGGGCTTTGCGCTTCTGGTGACCCTTTGAGTGCGACAACTTAGAAATGATAATACAGTAGCAAGTCAGAATGATAAGGCCAGGCAAGACAAGGCCTACTAAAATATGCTGAAATCGGAAGGAAATCTGCCAGATGGTATGAGGGTACAGACGGTCACATACGTACATTCCCTCTGCCTCACTCGACCTGGCAAAGATGAGATCAGGCACCGTCAGAAGCACAGCTGGCAGCCACACGCCAATATACACTACCTTCTCAGCTAACAGCTTTCTTGGTCTCTGGCTGTTGGTAGCATGGACAATGGCCAGGTAACGATCCAAACTTATGAAGGCCAAAATCAGGACACTGCCGTACAGGTTGACAGTGTAAATGACATGCACCGCCTTGCAAAGAAAGTTCCCAAAGTACCAGCCAATGGCTGCATCCACTGACCAGAATGGCAATGTGATGACAAACAGGAGGTCAGCCACCGACAGATGCAACCTGTACTTGTCAGTCATGCTTCTTAATTTCTTCTGGTAGCCCATGACAACAATCACCAATCCATTGCCAATGATGCCGGTCAAGAAGATGACGGAGTAGATGGTTGGCAAAAAGATCCGGTTGAAATTGGCGTTCTCCTGCCCATAGCATGGCTCTTCAAAGTCACGATAGTCACCTGAGCCTGGCTCATCGGTGCTGTTGTCAGAGAATTCAATGATAAATCCAGAAGACGACTGCAACAGAACGAAAGAAAAGCTGTTAGAAGACATCTCCCAGCTTAACCAAGGCTATGTCTATGTGGTTAGTCTGAGGTTATCTACATAAACAGGATTTTTCTCGTCTAGAGTGTGATTGTCATGTTGGTCCCAAATAGGAGACAGAAGAGACAAACACTACAATCCTGAACACATTGAAGTCAATGACAAAAAATCCCATTGACTTAAATAAGTGAGGCGATTATACCCAAATTAGTTAAAAGGATGGGTTTTATTGGACCATGCAAGCTTCCAGGCTTGGACAGAAATGGGCCCAATAAAAGGTGTCATCTTCACTACTTTGTTTTGTGGTCTTTCTAAGGAGGCTGGTTTGGAAGGGAGAGTCTTCCCAACCCAAACAGATAGCACTGCAGACATATAATTCAGCTTAGCCATCAAATGCAATATCTACCCCATTACATTATTTGCACTTGCTTTTCCCTCTCCTTGGGGAAATCAGAGCCATGGAAACAATCTGGTGGGGAGGGAGACTTGGCTGCCTCTCCCTGACAGATTATTTTAGGCTCAGTAAATGTATTGTCCCGTCTCCTGTAAAAAAAAAAAAAAGAGAGCTCTCTCTATTCATCCTCCCTTGCCAGCTCAGGGCGCTATCCACTGCTGCAGTAAGAATTAAAATGAAGCTCCTGTCAAGAGTTACGGGGCCATAACTAGTGGTGTAAGTGGAGCAGGAACAGAATGGAGCTCCAGCACTCTTCCTGTTGCCCCCTCAGCAGCCTTGGGGGGCTCTCAGGAAGTTCTCCTGAACTTTTAAAATTACCACTACACCACTGGCCATAAACCAACCTCCATTAACCAGAGAGCCTTCTGCCTCAACTGCCCAAGTAATATGATCGAGGGAGGGCTCCCTGCTGAGACACGGACAGCTCTTCAAGGCAGAGGCTGCCACTTGAACAGAGGAGCCCCCCAGCCCCCAGGAAGTTGCCTCTCAAACAGAGGCGCCCTACTGGAAAGCTCTGTATAGACACCGTCTCCTCACGGTGTTGCTTGGGTGTGGCAGTGACGGAGACTGAAGCTGGGCGACTTGCCAGGGGGACCCTGCTGAACTGTGCAGTGGTAGAAAAAGGGAAGTGAAAGTACGGTACAAAAGCACACCAGAAACCACCGACCGTTGGGATGCCCAGAGCCGAGATGTCAGCGCCAACGGACTGGAGGGTGTGGCCACCTGGCGAAAGCACAACTCTTTATCCCCCCCCCCCCATGCTCACTCTATGCCATGCATATAGGGCTAGTCCAGCCTAAAGCTCTTTGCAAATTGTTGATATTGGATCCGCTGCAACACTTTTATTATTAATTATTATTATTATAAGCATTTGTATAGCGCCAGCTGTGTACCTGGCGCTTTACAGAACAATAAGATAGACGCGGTCCCTGCCTACGGCTTACAACTTTTAGGATGTGTGCGTGTGTAGGGGGAGGCTGGAACTTACTGAACTTAAGACAGTTTTTGCCTCCAGCCTTTTCAAACTCCACCGCCTCCAGCCGTCCCAAACTCTACTACGGCTCCTGCTTCACGTCTTCCTGACCCACAACCCCGCTGCAATCCAGCCTCTTTCGTGGGCTACGGTTAGTTGCAGCCACTGTCTGGTCCTAAGCCTCTTCTAGCCCACGACACCGGTGCTAAGGAACAGGGACCACTTGGAAAATCAGTCCAAGCTCCGAGGACCAGAGAGAAGCTGGGGGCAGGGTGCTCAGAAAGGAGGGTCCAGATCATAAATCCGTTCCATGGATAGTGTCCCCTCTCCTTGTGTGCACTGTCCTCATCTCTGATGTTGTTAGCCGCCGTTCCGAGATGCTTGTAGCAGGAGGGATGGCATATAAATTTTAATAATAATAATAATAATTAATAAATAAATCTCTGCTCCCTGACCCTGAGCTTAGGCTTGTGGTAGGAACTGGATCCATGGGACAAATCCCGGAACAGGAAAGGGGCCAAATAAGAATTAGTAATGGGCTACATCCCCCTTTCCTCCCCCCAACACAGAGAGCTGGCACAGATATTCCTCCCCCCTCAAAATGTACTGGACTCCAACACTAGTGCTGGAAAACCGGGAACCCCAGGAATAGCTCAGCTTGTGCAGTGGAATAAGGGTGTGTGCAAGGCAGAGTGTGCTCTTCCACCTTTTCCATTGTTACCGTAAGCTGCACCTGATGCCGCTCAGTTTAGCTGAGGGCAGCAGGCGGGCACAGACGCCTCTCCTATCCATGGCACCGAAAGGAAGAGGCAGCGATGCCCGCGGTGTGCCAAGAAGAAGAGTTTGAAATACACCAATCACCGCCAGCCAGCCAGTGCTCAAGGGTTTTTTAAAAAGTGGCAAAGGCCAGACCCAGCTCGGCTGTTCTCTCCCCACAGCCACCCACTCCTACCCCACTGAAGTTACCAAGGCTGAAGTAAGGGGAGAAGTTAGCCCTCGCAAATCCAGCGTAAGGCAAGCCACCCGCACTTCCTAAGGGAACAAGGGCTGCTGCCATCCCTCGCCGCGCACATGGGACTGCAAGACAGCGAACTAGTCTACGGCGCAGAGAGCCTCCCGCTACGTCCCCGAAGCAGGCGCTCGCTCGCTCTCAAACGCTAGGATCCTGGTCCCCTGAGAGAGATCTGTCTGTCCCCGTTCAAGGAGCGCAGGATCTTTGCCTCATAGAAAGAGCTGCTTCACCTCGCCCTCCCCGGCTTGCAAGATCCGACCGTGACCCGTAAAAAGATCTGCCTCGCAGCCCAGCTTGCAGGAGCTTTATCCCGCAGAAAGCTCGGTCCCACTCCCCGGGCTGCAGGATCCTGGATGCCCCCCCCTCCCGGGTTCGCAGGAGCCTTGTCCCCCCGAGATCGGCCGGCGCCCGCGCTCTTCCCCAGGGTTGCAAGCGGTAGCTCTGCTCCCTAGAAAGCGCTCTGCCCGCCTGCCCCCAACGGCGCCGGCCGGGGAGGGGAAACGCGCCCGCTCTCCTGGCAAGTTGCAATGCCTTTGCCCGCGCGCCCGGGTTCCGGGCACTTTTGTTTGCAAACAGCGCGCACATGGCTGCGGGAGTTGAAGCCCCGCGCCCTCCAAGCCGCAGCAGCCCCGGCTCCACAGCGCCCAGAACAGGCGGCAGCGTCCTGCTGTAGCAGCACTTACATCCAGGTCCATGGTGCTGCCGCTCCCGGGGCTCTCGCGGCGCCGATCGCTCGAGCTCCGAGTCCACAACTTGCAACTGCACCAAACAAACTCGGGCAAGTTGTGAAGGCGCCCCCCGGGCTCCTTATAAAGCCTCCCCCGCCCCCTGGAGGCAGCCCGCAGGCGCCTCCTTCTGGGCTGCTGGGCTGGATCTCTTGGGCACTGAGCATGTGCGAGCTCTTCTCAGCAGGGCTCGCTAGAGGCTGCCCTAGGGAAGCCCTTGCCCTTAGTCACCTCGCCTGCTCTTTGCCCTCAGCTGCGGGGAGACTCGTGTGGCTCTCCTCGCCTCTGGCAGCCGCAGGGCAGGGATTCTGCACTGGGGTCAGGGAGAGATGGGAGGCATTCTCCAGCCAGGAGCCAGGGCTTTGTAGCCCAACACCAAATGCATTTGCTGGCCCCACCCCCAGCGGATCCAAGGGGAACGGGAGTCCTTGGGATAGCACTGGCCTCCTGGGGATGGTGGGTTAGCAGCACCCAGGTGGCTTTTTGTGACTCTTGGAGATTTCCAGGGCACCAAGCTCTGAGTGTTAGATGGACCCTCTGTGCCAGAAGGCCAGGCATCCTAGTCACCTTGCTCAGGCAGACCGGCTCGAAGTGTCCAGCTTTTGTGGCCACTCGCCAGATGTCTCTTATTCTAAGGCAGGGGGTGGGGAACCTCTTCCCACTAGAAGCCACTTTGGAAATGAGTTCAAGCTCTGAAAGCTGTACTGAAGTTTTGGGCAGGGGTGCGCTCAGAAGAGGAAGCTCCAGATCATGAATCTGTGTCATGACTCTCTCTGTCCCCCTCTCATTGTGTGCGTGCCTTCCTCTTTGCTCCCTTGCCCTGAGCGCAATCTTTCCGTGCTTAGGGACAGGAACCAGATTCAGAAACTGGAAAGGGGCCAAATAAAAACTAGCCATGTGCACATTTGGCCCCTGGGCCTGAGGTTCTCCACCCCGGTCCTAAGGGATAGCCTTTTATTTTAAAAGAACATCCCTTATTTCAGACCCCATCAGCTCTATAAAACATCTATTATCTATACTATACAAGGGACGTTCCTTATTTAAAGTACTGCAGCTCCATGGAACATATTAGATGCCCTTCAGAATCCCTGAGTTCTGTAGTGTCCCATATTTTTCAAATTTTCATCTGGTAACCCTAGCTCTAAGCGGATTGCTCCTTATGCAGTTTCATCCTTCAGGCTCTCCCTCCTCTCTTGTAACTAAGTACATGTACCTGCAACTTCTCTGCTTCATGACTGTATCTGTCTCTCCCTACCTGCCCCTTTCCCTGTCAGCCTTCCCCTTCAGCATTCTAGATTGTCTTCCTCTTGGGGCAGGGATCTTTCTCTAATCACAACAGTTATGTCAAGTGCCCAGCACACTGCTGGTGCTATATAAATTAAATAATAATAATAATAATTATTATTAGTAATAAAATATATAAATTCTGGAACCCAACCTTTCAGGGAGCTGAGTTTTTCAGCTACTGGAACTGAAGCTCAGGCGAAGCACCCAAACACTGGAAGGAATGCTGTGGGTTGGGAACGTAATGAGCCGCGTGACTTCCGTCCCCGATTGAGGTGGTGCCAGTGCTATCAAATCTCTCTTAGGAAAATAACGTTACTCCCCTGAGTAATCCCACTGCTTGCAGCACTAGTCATTTTAGAAAGACTTGATGCCATCATGTGTAATCGCATTTAGGAATGTTTGGTTCAAGTCTCAATACATTTCAGAAACAAGTCTGTAAATGTATTGGCATGTTTGCCTCTTTCCTAAATGCATGCATTATAGCAATTTTTAAAGTTGGGAGGGAGGGAGTAGAATGAATGTATCCAGAATGGGAGTTCGGGCAAGAGAGAAAGGGTGAAGATGTTTAGAGGAGCAAGGGGTTGTGAGCAGGTGAGGGTGAGGGCAGAGGAGGAGCAAAGCAGGAATGTGGCAGGATACAAATGTGGGAGCAAGACCATGAAGAGTCTTGAAGGTGAAGACCAGGAGATTGTGCTGAATGCATTCACACAGGGGTAGCCAGTGTAGGGTGGACTCAGAGGAGGGGCTGAATGTGGTCAAAGCGACGGGCAAGGAGGATGACTTTGGCAGAAGAGCATTGGATGGAGATGAGAGGGGGTGAGACCAGTAAGGAGGAGGTTACAGTAGTCAAGGTGACAGATGACTAGAGCATGGACTAGAGTTTTTGCAGCGGCAACAGTAAGGCAGAGCTGGATTTTAGCAATATTAATCAGGGCAAAGTGACAGGATTTTGCAACAGCCTGGATCTGAGGTGTAAAAGAGAGAGAGGAGTCAAAAATGAATCCCANTCTCACCCAGGTGTACTATCAGAGATCCTGGGGATTGAACCTGAGACCTTATCCATGTAAAGCATATGCGCGACCACCTGAGCCGTGATGCTTCCTCCACTACCCTTTCATTCAGGTCCCCTTCTCCCCTATAACTGAGTTAAGCATGTACATTTGCGACTTCTCAGCTTTATGAATCTATCCCCGGCTCTCCCTTTGGTCCCTGGCCTCTTCCCTTGAGTTTCCTAGATTGTAAGCCCATAGGGGCAGGCACTTGTCTCTAAATAACAATTCTACAGTGCTAAATCCATTTCCAGCACTGTATTAATAAATAAAATAATAATAATAATAATAATAATAATAATAATAAATAGGCAGTTTTGTATACCCCTCCCCTCTAAAAGGCGTGGATGTGCCACATTAGAAAATGATTGTGGTAGACATCCTCATATTCTCTTCTGGCTTCCCACTGTGCAGGAGAATTCATTTATAACGAGAAACATTTTGGGCATGATCCTCAAATCACTGTCCCAGCACAAGCCCCAGCCACTTCCGTCATGATTGTATTATTGCAGACTGGGGATGCAGGCTATCCTCAGTTAAAGGGCGTTTTCAGACAAGTATCTCCCCATTACCCACTAGTTATTCATGGCAACCATTGGTTAACCAGTGGGTAACGGAAACGTATACGGTAATGCACTTGTTTGAAAACACCCACTGACTTTAATTGTGCCATATATCTTTTGCTTTAACTAATCAATAATAAGGGAGACACAGTGCAAATTCTCGACTTTCACAGTGCCTAGCTTGGGGTCCAAAATAGCATGATACTCCAGATGTGATTTTTTTTTTTTTTTTAAAAGACCAGTTTCTAACTTATTAGGACCCAATCAACAAATTTACTTGAAACTCCTCAGAGAGTTCAAGTGCTGCTCAGATCTTATATCCTGACATTTTGGGGTGGTTACTCTGAACTCTGTGGTCACTTTCAGATATGCCCCCCCCCGGTGCATATTTGGGCTGTGGGGGGCGGGGGGGAGAAATGCGCAGCCTGAATATGCGTGGGGATCAGCCGGTCCGAAAGCCACCCCACCCCGCATGGCTTTGCCGGCAAAGCCGTGCGGGATGCAGAGCAGGAAATCAAGCTCTGCATCTTGCACAGCTTTGCCGGCAAAGCTGCGCGGGGGGTGGGGGGCTTTTGGACTGTCCGATCCCTGCGCATATTCGGGCTGCGCATTTCCCCCCGCAGCCCAACTATGTGCGCGTGGGGGGATGTCTGAAAGTGTTAAGTAAAATGCAGCAGAGCACAAGCTTCACCTTTCCAGCAAAAAAAAACACTCATAAAACATTGTAGCTTTCCCACTACAATTGCAACAATTTAAAATTATGATTAACATTACATGTTGTCTTGTATGAAGAATGTTGGCTGTCCCGAAGTTCTCAGTATTTAAAGATGGGCAGACAGAAAGAAACAGAGAAAGGTAAGGAAACGGGGGTGGTGTGGCATGGTGGAGATTTTCTATACAAATTATCCTGATTGTTTATAGGCAGCACAGCTGAAGGGGATTATTGGGAGCAATTTTAAAGATGGACAGGGAGGCTGCTTTGCAGAGAGGGTGAACTGTATAGAGGGGTCTCATGGCAGAAGGTGTGGAAGAGATTATTTGAGAGACATAAGTAGTGTGAGAATCTTTCTGCAGCAGGGCCCTGGTCCTAACTGTGCTGAAGTCAACCAGACTACTCTGAAGTAAGCATAGTAAAAGGATTACAGCCTAGGTGTTATGTACTATGGTGATTTAACACCACAGATCAGGCATGGGGAACCGAACCACAGGCCTGGGGTCAAATGCAGCCTGTGGCTAGTTTGTTTGGTCTTTCCAATTCCTGGGTTTGGTCTGAAAGTCTGAGCTTAGGGTAAGGGAGCAGAGATGATGGAATGTGCACCAGAGTAGGGGACAGATCCATGGCACCAATTCATGATCTCTGACTGGACCCTCCTCTTCCTGAGTGCCTCTCCTTAAGGGCCCCTGCCCCCCAGCTTCTATCCAGCCCGCGGAGCTTGTACTAAGTTTGAAAGCAGGCCCTGGGAGAGAAGAGGTTCCCTGCCCTAGAATTATTTTTTAGAAACTAGTTTAGGCTAGAAATGATGACAGAGCAGTGGAGGATGTTGGGGCCAGCTAAAAACTAGCAAGGAGAAGGGCAGGTTTACATGGAGCTTTGAAGTAGGTGACTAATAGTTCAGATCTGGTGCAATAGTAGAAGATGAGGAGCTGGGGTGGGACAGGGGGTGAGGAGCTTTTTTGAAAATGTAACTCTAAATTGAAAGGAGTTAAGGTGGCGGCCAGGCACACAAGAGGGGCATGGGTGCCTGTAAGAACATAAAAAGTGCCATACTGGGTCAGACCCATGGTCCATTGAGCCCAGCATCCTGTCTCTGACAGAGACCTGCTACAGTAGCTCGAGAGCAGTACAAGTACAGGTCACTCCCAATGGTAGCCAGGGGTTTAAGCACCATCTAGTAATCATCCCTAAGAATGTATCTAGTTTCTGTTTGAAGCTCGTCATGCTTTCACTACGTCCTCTGGCAACGAGTTCCACAACTGTATTGTCCGCTGAGTGAAAAAGTACTTTCTTTTGCTTGTTTTAAATCTGCCTCCATTTAACTTCAAAGAGTGTCTCTTTGTTCTCTTATTGTGAGAAAGGAAAAACAATAGGTCTCTATTTACTTTTTCCACACTGGTTATGATTTTATAAACTTCTACCATATCCCCTGTTAATGACCTCTTCTTGAAGCTAAGCACTTGAGCCTCTCCTCACAGGGAAGTCAGTCCATCCCTTCTATCATCCTTGTTGTCCTTCTCTGAACTTTTAATTCTGTTATATCTTTCCCTGCAATGGGGCGACTAGAACTGCACACAATATTCAAGGTGGGGTCATACCAAAGATTTCTACAGTGGCATTAGGATATTTTTCCCTTTTATTTTCTATTCCTTTTGCAATAATGCCTAGCATTTGGTTTGCCTTTTTGGCTGCTGCTGCACACTGAGCTGATGTCTTCAAGGAACTATCTCCAATGACTCCAGGATCCTTTTCCTGAGTGGTTACACCCAGATTAGAACCTGGAATCGTGTATATGAAGTGAGGATTATTTTTCCCTATGTGCATCACCTTGCACTTATTAACATTGCATTTAATTATTGCCCATTCACCTACTTGCGTGAGATCCCTCTGTAGTTCCCTCTGTCTGCCTGGGTCTTAACTACCTTGAATAATTTGGTGTCATATGCAAATTTAGCCACCTCACTCTTATGAAAAATACATGATGCAGGGCCTGCATTGGCACCAATGGAGGTCCTGCAACATGTATTTTTCATAAGTGGCCTAAAAAAATATACATAGGTGACAACCCTACACTCTTTACCCCTTTTTTCAGATCACTAATTAATATGTTAAACAATACTGGTCCTAGTACTGAACCCTCAGGCACCCCGTTGTTTACCTCTCTCCAACTTGAAAAATGTCCATTTATTCCTACCCTTTGTTTCCTATCTTTTAACCAGCTACCAGTCCATGACATGACTCTTCCTCTTATCCCATGACTACTTAGTTTACTAAAGAGTCTCTCGTGAGGGACTTTATCAAAAGCTTTTTGAAAATCCAAATATACTATATCAACTGCATCACCCCCTATCCATGTGCATATTAACAATCTCATACAATTCTAATAGAATAGTGAGGCATGACTTCCCCTTTGCTAAAGCCATGCTGGTTTTTATCCAGCAAATCATGCTTGTCAATATGCCTAGTCATTTTGTTTTTAACAATGTTCTCCACCAGTTTGCCCGGTACTGATGTCAGGGTTACCCGTCTGTAGTTTCCAGGGTCACCTCTGAAACCCTTCTTAAAAATTGGGGTTGCATTTGCTAACCTCCAATCCTCTGGCACAGCGGAGGATTTTAGTGCTAAGTTACATATTACCGATAGTAGTTCGGCAATTTCAAATTTGAGTTCTTTCAGTACCCATGGAATCCAGAGATTGTGTGGTTGCCATCTTGGTCCGAAATGGGGAAGACAAAGTTGTTCAAGTGATATTTTTTATTGGACCAACTGCTTGTTAGTGGAAATAAGCAAGCTTTCGGGCCACAGAGGGCCTTTCGTCAAGCATGTAGCATAGCCAGTCAAAATTATATATGAACTGCCCTTTATATGTTCAGTTCATAGATATTTTTGACTGGCTATGCTACATGCCTGAGCAAGGGTCCTCTGTGGCCCGAAGGTTTATTTCCACCAACAGTAGTTGGTCCAATAAAAGATCATTTGAACCATAGGGCCCTTGGATGAATATCATCAGGCCTGGGTGACTTGTTATACCATAAACCCTCTATGCAGGGACTCCCGCTGAATACACAGCACAGCTGCAGCGTGCTTGCTCTCCAATGATGTTTAAATAAATAAATTAATTAATAAATGTGATTAAGACCTGAGAAGAGTCCAAGCCTACATCTAATAGATACCCAGAAGATTTGCAGATGCCTGGGTGTCCCGCTAAATATCAAAGGTTCATTAGCTGATGGGAAGAGCCCAACACCGAGAATGGGTGTGGGAGATGGTGCCCTGGTTAATGGAACGGGTGGCACTGACATGCCCAGAGGTGTCTGGAAGAGCTCTGCTGACTTTCATAGTAATTGGATGAGGTCTTAAGTTCTGATCAGTAAAATGGGGGGTTGAATTAGGTGCCTTAGCTTGTTGGATGGGTGGCCCATGGAGTTGCCACAAAGGGTGGGCTTTTCCAAAGCACCTAACTGACTATAGTTTGGCAAAAGCCATAAATAAGCTAACCGCCATCACCTAACTGACGCAGGAGAACAAGCCCCACTGAAAGTCACTCAACCCTTAATGGGATGTGCAGCGCTGCAGTGTGTTTGGCTGCAGGCTCCCTGCATCTAGCATTTGTAGGGCATTTTTTTTGCATCTATAGCTCCTCTTGTTTCCCCCTCCCCCAAAAGAATTCTGTGAAACTTCCTTTGTAACGGGGACAGAAGTGTGTGAGTTAATGATCTCCAAAGTGATAAAAGAAGGTGGCTATTTCTGCTGAAGCATGTAATTTAATGAGTGAGCTACAAATCTGAAGGAGACAGTGCCATCAAATAGCAATTTTCAAGCTTATGTTTTGCATTAAATGCTTTTTTTCCAAGTGAGAAATTTACTGGCCAAATCAGCCTTTCACTCACTCGCAGTGTGCTTGTTTATGAAAATACCTCCTGTTTAGGATGTGAAATATGAAGCCTCCTATTCCTTACGCTATTGGGCCATCAATCCAGGTCTTCAGGATGTGAATCATTAACATTAATTTCTCTGCTAAAATCAAAATCTCGATGCTTCAAAGAGCAAAGTAATGCCTAGTGTGACTGCTGGGGGCAAGATCTAGTTATCAAACAGGTTCCCACAGAAATGGTATAGGAACATCAACTATTTTTAGTAAACTTGATCGTAAGCATCATGCGCAGTGCAACCTCATTATAACACGGTGTTTGGGAATCAGGCCTCCCACCGAGTTATTACTGTATTTGCATTACAACAAGGAGGTGCAAAGATTTCTTTTTTGAATGCACTGAATGGCTGTACTGTGATTTTAATTGAAAACCAGAGTACTGCATTTACGATGACATGCTGGGAGCAAAGCCTCATATCATGTAACAGCCAAATTCCCACTATAATGACGCGCATGATGAAGAACTTGCACTGTGCCTATTTTGAAATCCCTTTGCCAAAAAACCCCCTTCAAGCGAATGAGCTAGAAAACGGTGTGTATGCATATCACCTAACACAGCAGAGTCCTGATTCAGGCACCTCAATACAAAATTAATAAGAATAGTCATTGGAATGTAACATAAGGCCATGGTCGTCAGTAATCCACTCCTCATTTTGTAACCAACACTGGACAGTGCGATCCGTTGAGAAGATCGTACTGGTGCCAGTATAATCCATGCTGTCTGCACTTTTTCTTTCATTCATTTATTTATTTAATTTTTATCCAGCCCTTCCCACGAAGGCTCAGAGCAGCTTACAGAAACACATAACATAGACACATATAAAAACAATTGTTAAACAGCCCTCAACCCCACGCTCCCAAACTCCTCACCCACCGACCCTCTTTTCAATCCCCACCCCTGCTCGTACCCCTCCAGCACTCAAAAAATAAAAATAACTAAAACTGCTGATGCCTTCTTTTGTCAGCAGAGGGTGAGGTGGCTAGTCCCCTTCTCCTTCTCCCCCTTCCTATACTTGTCTGGCTCCAGTTAGTTTGAACTAGTGCTGTGGTGAGAGCAAGGGCTCCCGTACTGTCTGGAAATGCCTTTTGGGTTGGTCAGTGAGTGTTTTTTAAATGAGATACAACCACGCATGGCCACCCATCAACCACCCGCCTGCCCGCCCACTTGTGTGAAGGTGGTGTGGGCAAAGGCGCGCTCCCGTGACCCCTCATGGGGCACTGGAGAAAAAGCCGGAGTGACCTGTGCGAGGAAAGACAGTGTGTGGGAACAGGTGCCCATGCATCCTCGGCCTGTTTCCCATGCTAGTGGACAGGTCCCCGGCCTCACTGCCTCCCCGCCCGGCTCCCAGCCCCACCGGGAGCTCTTAAAGGGGTAATGGCTGCCAGTATGAATTGCTTTGGGAGCTAGTCCGTGGCGGCAGGAGTGTGTGGAGGCTGCCTACGTGGCCATGGTGGCCACCCATTAGAATTCCTACCCACTCACTCCATGCGTGTGGGTGCTCTGCGGCTGTACCACTCAGCAGACATGGACCCCTCTCCCTCTAGCCTTGCTCATTTAAAAACACCCAGAACGTCCTCACTATTAACTGATTCAGCACTTCTGCTGTTGTTGAGATGGTGCCTGACAATTTCTGTCATTTTTGTTAATTTCCATATTTTTTGTCAATTTCTGGTACTTTTGTCATTATTAATAAATTTCCAGCATTTTAAGTCAATTTCAGGCATTTCCCATCGATTTATGGCACTTTCCATCATTTTTGGCAGTTTCTGTCACTGTCAGTAAATGTTATGTCTCTTAGCCAGTATATAAACCATAGAGTTAGCAGTTCACTTCATTTTTCGTTTTACACTAACGTTGACTAACGATAGTGTGGAACTGTCATTTCTGCACACTACCAAAGTACTACCAGAAGCACTGAACAACTGCGATTCCCTGTTCCCAACAGAAACAGCATTCTCTGCAACTGCTCGGTTCAGTCCTAGTTTGAACTGGTCTGGTCTAGGCTGTATTTGGAGAGACTCACTGAACATCCTCAGTTACGTATTTTCCATTGAGCTCAACTAGGCCCAGAAGGAAGCTACAGAAGAGGGAAGGTGGAGGTTATAATCTGAGGCGGGTGCTCACAATTTGCTTGGACCAACAATTGCAGTTGCAGGACCTTCAGATTAAGGGCGGATTCAGACGTGTCTTTAAATCGCACAGTAGTCTCGGCGGCATAGTGCGATTAAAAAACCCCGCACTTCCGGGCTGGTGTGAATGCGCTGAGCGCGCACATTTCCACCTAGTCCGAATGTTTGGAGCGCGGTTTGAAAAGCTGCTCGGAGCAACTTTTCAATCCGCCCTCCAAACATTCGGGCTAAGTGGAAATGTGCGCGCTCAGCGCATTCACACCAGCCCGGAAGTGCGGGTTTTTTAAAATCGCACTATGCCGCTGAGGATTCTGTGCGATTTAAAGACACGTCTGAATCCGCCCCAAGAGGGAAGATTTTGTTCTTCTCCAGCAATATGAAGGAACAGAACCACTGAAGGAACTGTGTACAGGCTGAAGAGATTTGTTTTATATGCTGATCTTTTGTTTTGTTTGTAAAGGAATGTACTATATTCCTACAGTTAGAAGAGTGCATGCAAGTTTCTCAGGGATAGTATTGTCATCACTATCATTTTGTTTTTATATATAAAGCTTGATCACTTTTTATACCTTGCTGGAGTTTCTTTTTCCTGATTTGGAGCAAGTCAGAGTTGGGCACCTTAGCACATCCATGTTTGTGTGCCTTCCACCACAGATGGGAGTTCTGATTTCAAACACAGACTGAACCCCTCCCTTCCCCCATTGTTCCAGCAGACACTGGAACCATAGTGAGGGCTTGCGTAACCAGGTTTAGTGGGTTACACCAGCACTTAGCACAGGCAAAAATCTCATTCACTTCAAAGCATGCATTGCACATATGCACACTGTTAATCTTTCTGAAATTACTATGCCATTGATTAGGGAGTGACTCGCCTTACAAGTATCTATTCTTCATTTTCACACACACACACGTTCCCAATGCATTTAGTGTAGGAAGAAAGCCAGTTCTTAAGCATGTGCTTCAGTTCACTGTCTTACATTTCAGAATCTAGCACCAGGCTGGTTTCAAAGCTCTTTCTGCTGTATCTTCAATTACACTGTTTTCCAGAAATAATCGTTAGTTCCCTCTTGTGAATTAGACAGAAGCAGGTTTTTCTCTTTTCTTTAATTTTCAAAAGTTTATTTTGAAATCTCAGTTTCCTTGTACAATTGTTTATACAACGATAAGGTAACGGAAAGAACATCGACAGTTTAGGTACATCTATCAACATTGTCCAAGATGAACAAATTTTTTCATGGAGTCATCTCTGTGTCTGGACCCCTCTCCACGTCCCTCTGAGATCCAACCGATTCTTTCTTATGTTTTGTTTAAATGAGAACTGACATGTATAGAAACAGCTTGGTAACTGTATTAGAGTTTGAATAGCTTCCTGTATTCTTCTTTTCCCATCTTCTCTCCTTCTAACACCGTGATGATTGGGGACCATGTTTCCTCAAAGCTTTGGGCTTTACCTTGCAGACTATGGTGTAGCTTTTCCATTGTGAACATGTACCAAAACCTATTGACCCATTCTGCCATTGACATCTCTTCAACTCCTTATTTAAAGCGGCTAGGAACATTATTTTACAGGACTTTTGGTAGGTCTGTTTGTTTCTTACTTCCGGGTATAAACCCAGCAATGCTATCTCTGGTTTGAACGGGATTAACTCCCCTGCTACCTTATTTACCATCTTCCACATCTTTCCCCAAAAGACTTGCACCCTACTGCAGTCCCACCAGCAGTGTTGGTGGTCGCCTCTTTCCCTGCATCCTCTCCAGCATAAGCCTCTCTCGCCAGGGGTACCCTGGCTAAGTCTTGTCGGGGTCAGGTAAAATCTTAGAACCAGCTTAACTTGGGTTTCCTTCACCTCTAGCGAATGTGCACATGTATTCATATGCTGCCAGATCTTTTCCCTTTCTTTTTCCCCTATTTCCATCTTTAGATCTTTACACCACTTATTTATATATGTTATTGAGTTATCATATAGTTGGTTCTTAAGTTCTCTATATATCTTCCCCACCCTCCCTGCTGTCTTATTTTGCTTAAAAAGTATTTCCTCCAGTTTTATTTATTTATTTTATTTCATTATAATTATATGCCGCCGCCCCATGCCTACGGCATCTCGGGGTGGCTTCCAACATAATATAAAACAATTTTTAAACATAAAAAAATCTATAATATCATAATTAAAACAAATTAAAATACCCGCCACAAAAATTACACCCCCCAAACTCCCCTCCTAAGGCCTGGGCGAACAGCCAAGTCTTACAGATACGTTGAAAGGCCATCAGGCCCGGGGCCAGGTGAGCCTCCTCTGGGAGGGAGTTCCACAACCGCGGCCCAGCCACCAAGAACGCCCCCTCCATTGTGGTCCCCCGTCTTACATGGGGGACCTCCAGAAAGGCGCCCCTGGTGGACCGAAGGGATCGCTGTGAGGCACGGAGGGCAAGGCGGTCCCTGGGATATGAGGGGCCCAGACCGTGCAGGGCTTTGTAAATCCATACTAACACCTTGAATCTGGCTCGGTATGCTATAGGCAGCCAGTGCAGAGCACGGAGCACTGGTGTTATGTGCTCCACCACCCTGACTCCGTTAGGAGACGGGCTGCTGCATTCTGCACTAGCTGCAGCCTCCGAACCAGAAACAAGGGAAGCCCCATGTAAAGCGCGTTGCAGTAGTCTAGCCTCCAGGTGATGAAGGCATGGACGAGAGTGGCCAGATCGGGCCTGGAGAGGTAAGGTCGAAGCCCCAGTACTAGATACAGCTGGTGAAAAGCGGCTTTAGCCACCGCTTCCACCTACCGATCCAGACGGAGGCCCGAATCCAAAACCACCCCCAGACTCCGAACCTGTAGAGCAACAGGCGGGCAAACACTCCCCCCCCCAATCAGGGGTACCAGCACCTCCCCTGCCCTTCCCACCACCATCACTTTCATCTTATCGGGATTGAGCTTCAGTCTGCTCTGCCGCATCCACTCTGCCACGGCCTCCAAACATTGGGAGAGTAACGAGACAGCAGGATCTGGGTCAGTTGAAAACGAGAGGTACAGCTGAGTATCATCAGCATATTGGTGACATCACACCCCAAACCCTCTCACAATCTCCCCCAGGGGCTGCATATACACATTGAACAACAATGGAGACAGAATGGAACCCTGCGGAATGCCGCAGGTCAACGCCTGGGGGCTAGATGTTTCAGCCCCCAGCACCACCCACTGGCTTCTACCCGAGAGGAATGAGTGGAACCATCCAAGGACAGTCCTGTCCAGACCCCCCCAAGTCTCGCAGTCGTCTCAACAGCAGCCCATGGTCCACGGTATCAAAAGCAGCCGAGAGATCTAGCAGGATCACAAAGGTCGAACATCCTGCGTCCATCTCCCGGCGGAGATCATCCACCAAAGCCACCAATGCCATCTCAGTACCGTAGCCAGGGTGGAACCCAGATTGAAAAGGGTCAAGGAAACGGATGCTGTCCAAATGAGCCTGGAGCTGCAGTGCCACTGCCTGTTCAATAACCTTCCCTAAAAAGGGAAGATTAGAGATGGGGCGGTAGCTGGCGAGTGCGTCCACATCCAAAGATGGCTTCTTCAGCAGGGGGCGCACCACAGCCTCCTTGAGACTGGGTGACAATCTCTCCTGCCGAAGGGACGTGTTCACTACCCTCGCCAGCACCGTCCCCAAGGTCTCCCTGGAGGTTTTCACCAACCAGGACGGGCACGGATCTAGTTCATAACTAGTGGCTCTGACAGACCCCAGGACATTCACCGCATCAGCCGGCGTCACTTCCTGAAACTCATCCCCAAAAGATCGACCAGACAGTGCCTCCATAACCTCGTACCGCTCGCTTACTGCTTCCAATCCGGTGTCAAAGTTACTCTGGATCTGAGCGATCTTGTCTGCAAAGTAGGTGGCAAACTCCTCACAGCGGGCCTGGGACAAGTCCCTGTCCAGGCGGAGGGAGGCCGGACTGACCAGCCCCCGCACCACCCGGAACAGCTCCGCTGGACGCGACTTTGCAGACGCTATGAGGGTGGCAAAGGACTCCTTCCTTGCTGTCCTCACAGCCTCAAGCAAGTGGGTCCTATGGAGAAGTCAGTCAGATTCAGAGCAAGTCCGACGCCAGTGTCGCTCTAGTCTCCTACCTACCTGTTTCATACACCACAGCCCCTCAGTAAACCAAGGGGTCCTGCGGTGATGAGACGGAGGCAGAAGATGTCTCGGAGCCACCCTGTCAATGGCCTCCCCCAACAAGATGTTCCAATGCTGGACAAGCTTATCTGCAGAGCGGCCGTCCGGGTCTATGGTTAATTCCCTCAAAGCCTCCTGGAACCGCTGCGGTTCCATCAGCCTCCGAGGGCGGACCAACCTAACTAGTCCATTCCCCTTCTGGCTCCCTGCTAAAGGCTCCCTGCTAAAGCTCTCTTTGTTTTGCAGGCATGTCCTGAAGTGTAGCAGCTGTAGATATTGGAAGGGATCTACTTTCTCTTGGAGCAGTTCCTCCAGTCTTTTGTGCATCATAAACCTCCCCACTGAGAACAATTGCTGCATTCTGGCCATACCCTTTCTTTTTAACGCGTTCCTCAGAGTAGGAGCCAGGTACTGCTCTCTAGCCTGTATTGAGACTATTGTTGTATTGGGGAGAGTCTGCCCTTTATGCCTAGCTTTTTTGCATTTTAGCCCAGTACTTTTGGAGTGTGCCCGTGAATGGGCGTTCTCTTCTGTGGTCCCTTCCCATGGGGCCTCTGTCCACTAGAAGGTCTTTTAGGGAGTTAACCTGGAGTAATTCTCTTTCTAAGCTCACCCATTCCGGGGCCTCTGACTCCCTATACCAGTCAGGTAGAGCATTCAGGGATGCCGCCATGTGCTAAAGTCTTAGATCTGTCAAGTTAATCCCTCCCTTCTCCTGGGGGCGCATCAAGGCTAGTTTTTTTATTCTTGGCTTCTTACCATTCCATTTTATTTCCTTCATCAACGAGTTATTCAACCTATAAAAGGAGTTTGGAATGTGAATAGGTAAAGTCATAAATCTGTACAGGATTTTTGGCAGTATAATAATCTTATACAGATTTACCTTCCCCAGCCAGGATACCATTAACTTTTGCCACGGTTTTACCTCTTCCCTTAGCTTCTGAATTAGCGGGATGAAATTGGTTGAATATATATCCTTTATGTTTTTTGTGATTGTGACTCCTAGGTACTTGATTCCCAATTTTGCAATAGGGAATGGGGACATCTCTTTAAACTTCTCTTCTTGCTCTTCGCTATGTCCAAAAGTCAAGGCGAAGGATTTTTCTTTGTTAATTTTATAAACCGAGATCTCCCCAAACCGGTCTATTACTTTAAGGAGTTCTGGCAGAGATTTCTCAGGTTCCGCTATGTAGATAAGCAGGTCATCTGCGTATAATGAAAGTTTCTCTGTATGTTTCCCTATTTGGATTCCTGCAATTTTGCCTTATAGCACTCACCAGCACCTCCAGGACCAGGTTAAAGAGCAGAGGCGACAACGGGCACCCCTGCCTGTTTCCTCTCTGAATCTGGAAGTATTCTGAGAGTTTACCATTAATCATTAGTCTTGATCGCGGGTTTTTGTAAATCGTCCTTAGCCAGCTCAAAAAGTTTCCCTCAAAACCCATTTTTTCTAGTACCATGAATAGACAATCCAGTTTCACAAAGTCAAAGGCCTTCTCTGCATCGGCAGAGATGATCATGGCAGGTTTTTTTTTGTTCTGTAGTGCATAAATTATATTAATTATTTTCCTAATGTTATCTTTCCCTTGTCTGCCTGGGATGAATCCTGACTGATTTTTATGAATTATTTCACCAATTATCACTCTTAGTCTGGTGGCAAGTATTTTGGAGAGCAGTTTGAAGTCTGTGTTCAGTAGGGAAATGGGCCGATAGCTACCACATTGGCCTGCCTGTCTTCCTGGCTTGTGGATTAGGGTAATCAGGGCCTTATAGAAGTCCTGTGGCATCTCCTTTTCTCTCAGAATATTATTGAATACCTCTGTGAGATAAGGTGCCAACTTAGGGTATTTTCAGACGTTACGGGCGGGCGGTTCACCACAGCGAACCCCCAGGGGGGGTGAATAGCACAACCGCGGCCCAGGGTTGAAAAACGACCCAAACAGACGTGACGGGACCGGGACCACGGCCAGGAACCGGGCCGAACCATCGCGGACCGGGTCAGCACAACAGACGTGCAGCCGAACCCCCGCCGGGCGCAAAACTTCCACAAGGCACCGGGCAGGGGCGGGACACAGACATGGCCGCCTGAGGGCAAACGAAGCCACAAGGCACACAAGGGAACGCCCACACAAGGGAAACGGGAAGGGAGGGGGGAAGAGGGAGAACAGGCTGACAGCCGACACACACAGCGGACCCACAGCGGGACACACTGCATGACTAGGGCTGATGCGGCAGCAGCTTTTACCGCGCCGCGATTCCGTTCCGCCATTTCGGAACTGCCCGTGCCACACCGCGACTTTTCTGCGGATATTCCGCTAATTCCGCCGGAATTCTGCAAATCG
>QEPC01001524.1:6678077-6698204 GCA_003113815.1 Sphenodon punctatus
GTTGTGTTGTTGCTGGTTGCCCGGCAGCGACGCTGCGTGCCTTGTCCCCGGCTGGGGCTCGTTCCGTTTGGTTCCACGTGGGGATTGGCGTCCAGACGTTACTTTTGGTTGGTTCCCGGTGGGGGTCCGTTTGACCACGCTTCCCGGGACCTTCCCCCGGCTAGCCCGGGAAGCGTGATTGAAATTGGCCCCATGTGTGTATTGAGCGTAATGAACATCTGGCACGCGCCGAACAGACGTTCAGGGCCCTTTGGCCCCCCCGCGGGGTTGAGCGTGGTTCACTGTGGTTGAGCGTGATCTCGTAACGTCTGAAAATAGCCATTGGTGCGAAGGCTTTATAGAATTCATTGGGGAATCCATCTGGACCCCCGGCTTTATTGTTTTTTGAAGATGCTATCGCATCTTTCACCTCTTGTTCTGAGATTGGTACGTTCAGGAACAGGCCCTGCTCTTTACTTAGTTTAGGTAGTTGTATGTTCTTTAGAAAAGAAGCGATTTTTGCCCTCTCTGATTTTGACCAGATTCAATAATCGTTAGTCCCCTCTTGTGAATTAGACAGAAACAGGTTTTTCTGAGGCAGGAATTGTAAAAAACGTTATAGTCATTGAGGTGTTTCCAGGCTGAGCATGATGTGCGTCTTGCATCTTTGTGACCAATCACATTATTATAACTCCATAGCAATTCTCACCAATGTCCCCACCCTGGCAGCGCCTCTGCAAGCAGAGCAGCCTGTTGTAGTGTGCATGTGTGTGACTTTATTGACAGTGAATGCCACAGTTATCAAATCAGGTAATAATGAGACTATGGGGTAGATGGGCCATATTTTTACACTTGTGTAGAGAGCAGCAAGCAACTTACAAGCCTTTTCTGTGTGCTATCCGGAAAGAAAGAAGATGATTACTTCACAAAGGAAATGGTTAGAGAAAAAGGGAAGGGTGCAGGAATCAACAATATACGAACAGATGCAGAGTCATACATAACAGTTCTAAAAGCTCTGGCAGAGCATGGGTTGGATCTAGCCAACCTGGAGGCCTGCTTCACAGCAACATCTAGGAATCAGAGTGTGACTGGGGGTGAACTCACATGTAACGCTGCTAGAATCCGATATCTGTGGGGCCCCCCAGAAACTGTATAATGAGCCCTGGACCATTGTTGTGTGTGAGTGAGGCAATCTGAGTTAAACTTGGATCTGACAATTAGATCAGATCACTTTAAACTCAGCTCTAATTGTCAGATCTGAGTTTAAAACAGGTCTGGAATACAGATTGCCTCACCCACACGCCACAGTGATCCGGGGCTCATTATACAGCTTCCGGGGTCCTGCGGACATTGGATTCTAGCATCCTTACGTGTGAGTTCACCCCTTGTCTCACGTTCGTACAACCCAATGTGCGCAGAGGGGCTGATAAGCACAGTTCCTCGAAGGAGCCCGAGATTATGACCGTGATTCACAAACCACTTGCTCTGGAGTATTCCCATTGAAGCCCTGCAGGAAGGAGAAGTCCCTACAGGTTTCAATGGAAGTGGTTGTGGGTTGCAGCCTTTTCTTGTTGAAAAAACAGGAACAGGGAGGAGGGATCCTGTGGAGTGAGCCAGCAGGCCCGGGACACAAAGGATGAGGCAGCAGATGACTTGGGATGTTCATATGCTGTTAGTGGAGACAGGGCTGCCTGTGTGGCGGGGGAACCCCAAACACCTTGAAAGGGTATGCCTGCCAAGGAAGGAGTCAGAGGATGGGTTTCTCACCTAATTATCCCTCTGATTGAGAGGAGAGACAAAGGGGAGGCAGGGAAACTTCCATGAATGCAATCACGGCTCTATTCTCATGGGAATTGGCGCACGTGGGACTACGCTCTGCTGCTTTTATCCTGAGAGAACACGTGCCATTGTAAAAGCTACACTGCCCCCAGTGCATTCCCAAGAGTGCCAATTCCCATGAGAATAGAGCCGCGATTCTAGTCATGGAAGTTTCCCTGCCTCCCTGATAATGTGTGAAAGTGGCCACAGGTGTGGTCTTTACACTAGCTGCATGTTTCAGACATGCGGCTAGCACAACAGCTGTTTGTCCCCCCCACCCCCATACGTGTCTGCCATGCATCTGCGTTTGGACCCACTGTCTGGAGCAGGCATTTGCATGTTAAGATGGACATAACTGTTGTTGGGGATGTGGGAGACACATCCCCCAAAACGCTGGGGCATGTAACAAGAAGACTTGGAGTCTGGGAGGTTTATTTAAGTTTTTCGTTTATTGTTAGAGGCTAAATGAAGAGCAATCCATTGCTAGTTGCTGCTGTGCAGCCAGCTTGCCCACCCGGCTGGGAGAGAAGGGCCGAGTCAGGGAGAGGGCGAGAAGAGACAGGGAAAAACCCTCCCACAAGGCTGGACTGTACCACGCCCCTCCAAGCCCGAGGTGTGTCCAGTATTCCTGAGCCTGGGCTATACCAAGTACCCCTATAACATTTTTCCTCCTTTTTTTTTTCCACCTGAAAATGTTCCCTTGTTCTACAACATCAACAAAATTAACACTAAGGACAGAAGAATAAGAAAAAAGAAAGAAAAAAACCCGAAATGAAGCTTCTAGTGACCCGCTGGGCCAGAGACCCCACGTTTTATCACCCGAGGGTGATGTGATGTGTGTGTGTGTGTGGCCAGAGGTTGCTAGCACTTGGTCACCGCTACAGCCTCATCTTTTTACCATGGGCTCTAATCAGTTACATAGTCCTTTAGGTACCCAGGCACCCTCAGCAGGTGGCCCACCCTGGACTGTCTGTTCTGGATTCCCTTCCGCTCTGTTGCTGGAGAGTCTGGTTCTCTGTTCAGGTCCCCCTCCTCACCTTCTAGGGGGGGATCTCGATGTCTCCCGTGTCGTCTGTTGTGTCTCTTTGTGTTGGTGGATTTTCCTTTACTAGTCCCTGGACCCACTCTGGCTCCTCGTTTAAACGCTGCTGGCTGTAGTCATCCTCCTCACCCCCTCCTGTCCTGGTCAGTCCGGGGTGTGCCTTCTGTCACAGCAGTTGGGTCTCCGGCTGCCTCCCTAGGCTGTGTCTCACTCGTAGGTGTTTCCTATTTCCTCGTATGGAGCGTCCCCCTCGGGTGGTCACTTCATATGATCTGGGGGCTACTGTTTTCTCTATGATCCCCTTGGCCCATTTGTTGTTGGTGCCTTCTGCTGGTTGGATCCACAAGTGTGTGCCTGTTTCCAGAGGGGGGAGGTCTCGTGCTGACCTGTTGTAGTATCTGGCTTGGCTGTGCTGGGCTGAGAGCAGTTCCTGGTGACGGTATCTTTCTGTTTTTGGTTCAAGTTGGTTGGTTGACATGGGAATCAGTGTTCTTGGGCCCAACAGTGCCTGCGCCGGGCTGCTGTACAACCCTGAGTGGGTGTGTTGCGATGAGCTAGGAAGGTGAGGTAGGGGTCTGTACTGTTCTTTGTTGCTCGACTGAGGAGTCTCTTTGCTATCTTTACTGCTGATTCCACTTTGCCGTTGCTCTGTGGGTAGGCAGGGGAAGAGATGACGTGTTCAAACTCCCAGTTCCGGGCGAATTCCTGGAACTCCATTGATGTGAACCGAGGGCCATTGTCGCTCATCAGCTGGGCCGGTATGCCATGTCTGGCGAACTGGGCTCTTAGCTTTTCAATGACAACTCTGGACCGGGTGTCTTCTAGCTTGTCAGCTTCCCAGAAGTTGGAGTAGTAGTCGACCACCATCAGGTACTGTCCCTCCATCCATGTGAAGAGGTCAATCCGCACTTTCTCCCAGGGTCTCGTGGGTCATGTGGCCACAGCGTCTCTTTTTGCTGTTATGTACTGTCTGCTCTGCAGGTTTCACACCTTTCTCAGAATGCCCGTATTTGTGCTCCCATGCCAGGCCAGTACACGCAGTCTCAGGCAAGCCTTATGCAGCTTTTCACCCCCATGTGTGAAGCGTGTATAGTTTCTAATACTTTTTCTCGAAGCGATGTTGGGATCACTATTGTTGATCCTCTAAATCTTAGTCCATCTTGAACGCTCAGTTCTGATTTGCAATGGTAGTATGCTTCTGTTCCTCTAGGGGCCCTAGCCTTGTCCGCTGGCCATCTGTTAAGAACTCCTCTTGAGCGTTGCACTTGGTACATGGAGGAAGGGGTGGGGGCTTCATGGAGTGTCCCCTAGTTCTAGTACTAGCTGAGAGGGTAAGTAACTTCTACTTGTTTATTAGTTCCACACCACTCATGATTTTATAGACCTCTATCATATCTCTTCACGCAAGGGGTGGGGGCTTCACGCAACAGAGTGCAGGTGAGTCTAGGAATGCAGCCTCACAGCCGTGCTTCCTAACCTTAGCTACCCCCCGCCGGGAAAAGAGCTTTCAATTGATGCCCCCACTGCCAGGAGCAGAGCTCTGAGCTGCCCCTGCCCCTCCCACCAGGAGTTGATGAGTAAGGGGGGGGAGGGGACTTGTCTCTTCCCCAGCTGTTCCTCACTGTCCTCAACAAAATTCAGGACAGCCGAATGCCACTGACATATAGTAACAGTGCCTACAGGCAGGCCCCTGGGAAGGTCAAGGTTGCCAAAGGTCGGGGGCAGATCTTACCTGGGTCCTGGGAGCGGCAGCCATAGCAGGAGAGTGCCCGGAAGCAGTGTCACCACGGCTGCTCTTGGGGATCTGCTGCCACTGCTGCTCCCAGAAATCTCCCTCTGCCACTCCAGCCACCCCCATCACATAGTATTTGGATGCTATTTTTACAGCAAAGTTAAAAAGGGGTGGTTTGTGGTTGCCACATCTATGACAGGCAAGAAAAAACAGAAGACACACTCCATCCTGGCACAAGGAGGAACAGCTTCCACTGACTCCTTGTTTCCGACAGAGCTAAATTTGGTCCAATGTGTATTTGATACTATTTTTTCCTCTCTTGGTTCCTTCAAACATTACCTGCTGGGCCGCAGCAGTGTCTAATGGTCTGTGCAGTCAAGCTGCTCTGTGTGCTGTGTGGTCTAGCAGAAACCATAGTAACTCATTCTCTAATCCCAGCTCCCTCTGTGACCTCCAGCAAAGCACTTAACTGCTGTGCCTTAGCTCACCCATCTGTAAAATGGGAATAATAATACTTACTTACCTCCCTCACAAGGGTGCTAGGTCAGCTAATTGGTCGATGCCTGTAATGCACTTTGAAGATGGGAACCACTTATTTTAGAGCCTGTCAAAGTTATTAGGGATAACAATAAATTCAAAGGCCCCTTATTGTTTATGGTGAGGAAAATCTGCTTGGACACAAGGGTTTATTGCCCGTTTGGAAGCAGAGTAGACTGAATGGACTCTGAGGAGACACTTTGAACAACCCAGTTAATCCTTTTAACAAACAGGCCTGCCTTTGCACATTGGTCAATTGGACAGTTTTATCTTTGAAGAGTATATAGCAGGGCACTCGAGCTGGCATTTTCAGGTTTCTACCAGAACTGCAATCAGAGCAGGGTTATGAAAAGCAAAGCAAAAATAAATAAATTGGATGTTTATTGCCTGCTTTATAAATCATTGCTTGTCCATGAGATGAGCCAGGCGTCAACGTTCTGGCTTCCCCAGCATACGGACACACTTGTGTTTTGCTAAGAGCTGCCTTCCCCCTGGTTTATGGCTGCATTATAAACTTCCATGCAGGCCCTGTCTGCACTTCAGCTTGGGTTGGGAAGATCTGTTTTTAAAGACGGTCCGTGCTAGCAAGACACAGAAGCTGATTTTTCCATTTTACACCATACATTTACAATAGAGTGCCTGTCTTCCTATAAAGTGGTCTTAAAAGCTCATTTTGCTCTCACCTATAAAATGGAAGTGGGAACGTGGCTGCTATGTGCTTAGTCCACAGCTCTACAGGTAAAATCACTGCATTGGAAGAGAATGCTGTTGTGTTGGAACGCAGTTCTCAGACTTGGTATGTAGCTGGGATCACAGTTTTTCTGGCCAAAGTAACCACGCCTAGCTATAGTTTGATCGGTTTGTAAGAACAAGTGGACCTATACTTTTTGAACCAATAGACAACTGCAAGCTCTCAAAAGTTCTCTCAGACCCCCATGTATCCACAGGAGAGGGCCATGCTCAGCACTTTCCATTTTCATTTCATTTAAAATTTCTATTCACCCTAGTCCCTTAAGAATCAGGGTGGTTTACAATAAAAATAAATATACAAATTATAACTGATTAAAAAAGAGCCAGTGTAACCTAGTGGATACAGTGCTGAACCTGGGAGACCAATGTTCAAATACAGGCACTCAGCCAAGGATTCACTGGCCTTGGGCGAGAGCCTCAGTTCCCCATCTGTAAAATGGGAATGTATATATCCCAATCTCTCCCTATGTTTGCTTCTATGTTCATTTCTCCTTCCTTGTTAATCCTACACTGTAAGCCTCTTGGAAAAGGGCCCTGTCTCTAAAACTGTTCAGCTCTGGGCGCATTGATATATTTATTTATTTCTTTTTTACAATTTATATGCCGCCCCCTCCTGCCTCACGCATCTCGGGGCGGCTCACAATATATTAAAACATTTCAAAACATTAAAATAAACCATAATAATTTCAGTTAAAACAATGTAAAACCCCATTCCCCCCCACCCTAACCCACCCCATCTCCCTCGGGAAAGGCCTGGCAGAACAGCCAGGTCGTACATTGTCTGCGGAAGCCAAGCAGATCGCCAACGGGAGGGAGTTCCACAGCCGCGGCGCAGCCACAAGAACGCCCTCCTCATAGTAGCCACCTCTGAGGTGGGTGCCCCCCTGCCGACCGCATGGGCCGCTGCAGGACCCGGAGGGTGAGGTGGTCCTGCAGATAGGCGGGGCCAAAGCCATTTAGTATAAGTAATAATAAATACAAAAGCAAACTCTGCAGCAGCAGCGGCATGCCTTTTCCCAGGGCAGAGGGAACAGGTTTTCTTTTCAGGAGGGAGGAGATTGTTGGACCGGCAAAGGTGAGTTGTGGGGGGTAGATGGGGTGTGTATGAATGACTGAGTGGAGGGTACAGGGTGGCAGGAGTGAGGAGGCTATGGGCTACCATGCCTCCCCTTTAACAGGGGACACTTATGAAAAATACATGTTGCAGGGCTACATTGGCTCCAGTGAAGTTTTGCAACAAATGTATTTTTCATAAGCGTCCCCTGTTAAAGGGGAGGCATGGTACCTTTGGGAATAGATTTGGGATATAGTCTTCCTCCCATCGCATCGCAGGCTTCTACTTCCCCAAGTAGAATCAGCGGTTCTGGGGGCGGCCATAGGGACTTTCCTGGCACCTTTCTGATGTGGCCCTTTCTAGAGCTGAAAGATTACCCACCAAATGGGTACACCTGTCGAATATCTGCTACTCAGATTGAACTGAAAAGTTTGGGTACCTAAAATGTTTTTACTTCTGGTTTCAGGTTTTGGGAAATTTTCCAGGTAATTTTGAGTACTTGAAAACTGGGAAATGAAATTTCCTTTTCCCTGAGTACTCATAAGGTAAAGGTACTCTGGTACCAATTTGGGTACCCAAACGGTATCCAATAATACAGGTATCACCTGTGGGTACCCCTTTCAGTTTTATCCCAGTCTCACGTAAGGGGCTCTGTGATAACCTAACACACCCTAAGGGGCGGGGATATAGAAGCAAAGGGGTGTGACAATTCCATTTGCCCCGCCCTCTTTCTGACATGGCTGATTCCTGTAGAGTGATGGGACACCAGGATGCTCCAGAAAGGAGCATGACAGTCCCTCTGCTACACAAGCCGTCTTCTTGCGCTCACAACGAAGCCACTGACTCTGCTGCGTGTTTCAGGCAGCCAAGATGGGAATTGCTATGTATGACTCCCAGGCACATTGGAGTAATGGTACTTCCTTGCTGCTTCATCTCATGTGGGTACTGGAAACGGTTGTCCTTCTAGTTCAGAAAGGGTCGACTGAGCTGAAGTCTTGCGCAGATTGCTGGGTTCATTCTGTGGGCCTCTGCCAATGAGCCATTAACTCACACCACCACTCCCCAACCCCCCTGAGAATTGCTTGAAAGCCAGGCCTCGTCTGGACAGATCATTTTACTAAGGATGAGGGACTAGGGCACAAGCCCCCCTGCGAGTCACCTTTTCCCCTTAAGATCACAACGTTTACAACCTAACAAAGTAGGCAGCTAATTATCTTACAGCAATAGTTTTACAAGGACAGTTGGTTTCTCTGGGGTTTTGTGGACCCTTTGTAGCCAGTAATTCTTGGAATGATTCGTAAATAGGGTTTGTTGTTTGGTCTGTGTGAAGGGTCACCCAAGTCACATGGGACAAGGGTTATTATCCTGATTGTTAGGGTGACCAACCATACCTCCCTTTTAAAAGAGGATGCTTATGAAAAAAATACATGTTGCAGGGCTGAATTGGTTCCATTGAACTTTTGCAACATGTATTTTTCATAAGTGTCCTCTTTTAAAAGGGAGGTATGGCCACTAGGATAATAACCCCTGTCCCATGTGTTCTGCCCCTGGGAGTATGGAGAGAGGAAGCCAAAGGGCAGGGCCAGGCTCAAGGTTTGTGGGACCTGGGGCGGGGAGGCCAAGGTTGAGGAGGGGCCTGCTGGAGTAAGGGGAGGTGGGGGGACTGGGGTTTGTTGGCAGGAAGAGAGCACCGGGGCAGGGAAAAGGTAGGGGACTGGATTTCTAGGTGTGGTGGGAAGGATAGTTCTGGGTTGGGGAGCCTATTGGGCTGACGTGAGGGTCCCCCTGATTGCGGTGCCAGCCCTGCACACATGTGCATTCAGACATGTGCACCCCCCCCCCCCCGGAGAAGGAGACAACATACACTTCTTTGCCATCTGAAACAATTCTAAATCAGTTTAATGGATGCCGGTGGAGGAATGAAGGAAGAAGGACATGAATGTGACTAGTTCACATTGTGGTTCAGGTTTGTTTAGCAAACATGCTCACAAATTATTTCTCTGCTTTTCCATATAGAGTTGGGTAGACTTAAGAGAAGTACAAGGTCTTGGATATTTATCAGGAATACTTTCTGTTAGTGTAACAAAGATTTCACTACCTAAGTAAAGGTGGTAGAGACAAAATTGTGTGGGGTTATCTTTTATTGGACCAACTCAAGTTGGTGGAGGTGCGCAAGCTTTCGGAGCTCACGGGGCCCTTCGTCAGGCACCCCACAGTTAAGAACATAAGTACCACCATACTGGGTCAGCATCCTGTCTCGAGTCCGGCATCCTGTCCCCAGCAGTGGCCAGCTACAGTAGCTTGTGAGAAGTCAAGTACAGGCCATGGTGATGTGACCCATCTCCAGCTAACTACTCCCAACTACCAGTAACCATGGGTTTAAGTCCCAATTAATAAGTATTTATGGTTCTATCCTCTAGAAATGTATCTATTTTCTGTTTGAAGCTAGTTATAGTGCTGGCTTTAACTGCCTGCTCTGGCAACGAGTTCCACTACTGTATTGTTCACTGACTGAAAAAGTACTTCCTTTTGTTTGTTTTAAATTGGCTGTCATTTAATTTCAGAGAGTATCTCCTTGTTCTTTTATTATGAGAAAGGGAAATCAACAGTTCCCTGTTACTTGTTCCACACCAATCATGATTTTATGAACTTTGATCATATTCCCCCTTAATTGCCTCTTCTCCAAGCTAAACAGCCCTAACCTGTTGACCTCTCCTCACAGGGCAGTCAATCCATTCCTTCAATTATCCTTGTTGCCCTTTTCTGAACTTTCCCCAAGTCTATTATATCTTTCCTGAGATGTGGTGATCAGAACTGCACACAATATTCAAGATGGGGTCGTACCAAACATTTATACAGTGGCATTATAATATTTTCCCTTTTATTTTCTATTCCTTTTGCAATAATGCCTAGCATTTGGTTTGCCTTTTTGACTGCTGCTGCACACCGAGCCGATGTCTTCCAGGAACTATCCCCAGGCTCAGAGGGTGTTGCCTGAGTCAAAGCAGTTCTGCTGGGTTGCAGAGGGGTGTGCCTAGCCCAGAGACCATATAGAGAATAAAGAGACTGCTAGAGCTAATTCCCAAGAGAGAGTGACTATGTTGATCCTGCCAAGACTCACCCTGAGCAAGCTCGTCCTGGCCACACTGGGTCTTAACTAGCTTGAATAATTTGGTGTCATCTGCAAATTCAGCCACCTCACTCTTTACCCCCTTTCCCCAGATCATTAATGAATAGGTTAAACAGTACTGGTCCCAGTACTGTCCCATGAAGCACCCCACTGTTTACCTCTCTCCAACTTGAAAAGTGACCATTTATTCCTACCCTTTGTTTCTGATCTCTTAACCAGCTACCGATCCATGACAGGACTCTTCCTCTTAAACCAGGACTACTTAGTTTGGTCAGGAGTCTGGCCAAAAGACTCTAGTCAAAGGCTCAGGACAGGGACTTTGTCAAAAGCTTTTTGAAAAGCCAAGTATACTATATCAACTGGATCACCCCTATCCATGTGCTCTTTAACAATCTCATAAAATTCAAATAGGTTAGAATTAGAATTAGGTTGGCTCTGAATAATTGCATGAGCAAAGACTGTAGGTTGGAAGTGGCCATGCTGTATCTTCACCTGTTACTCTAGAAATGTTAGTTTAAGCCTTCTATATGCGTTAGCAAGGCTAATTTTTTCTGGGCTGAGTGAAAGATTTGAAAACATGCAGGGCGGGTGCACTAAAAATAAGTGGAGCTTGTGTTCAGGACGCAGTGTGCTCGTGAGGTTGTACCACCCTTAAGAGGGGGGTGGGGGAAAGTGTTCAAAACAGGAAGAGATTCGGGTACATTTGAGGACCCTGAAGATAACATTTCCACCTGGCTGGGACTTTCTAGCAAGCTGGATCTTTGCAGACATGGACTTGTGTGCACATTTTTCCTCAGAGTTCCGGTGTGTACATTTTGGCTCCATGCCCAGCTCAACCACTAGGGTTGAGTATTAGGTAATCACATGCACGGTCTCTTCTTGTGCACCGTGGCTTTAATTTCTTCTCAACGGTTTTTTTTTGGGTGTGGTTTGGACGCTTGCAGAACAAGATCCCTTTTTATTTTAAGATAAAAAAAGCCTGCTGAAGAATTTTCTCTGATAATAATTATCCCATCAAAAGAACATCCGTAGGGAGTGTGGTTGAAAATCAAAACTAATCCAAGTAACCACTTTCTAATACTGTCCTGTTTTAAAGCATAAATATTTTACTGGATAAATTGCAGTCAGCAACATGCAGTGTATATTTTGGTATCATTTTGCCAAACGTGAAGAAATATTTTTCTTCTGAGCGCTGAAATTTCTCACGAGGGATCCCTGAGTTAGGAAATACAGGAATCATGGCTTCATCAGGATTTTAAGACTCATAGTTCATTCCTAGGGTTGGAAAATAGCTTGGTACAGTGTTCTGCTGTAGTGGCTAACGCAGGATGGGGAATTTCTTCCTTCCCATGGACAACTTTGGAACTACATGACCGCAAGCTGGATAGGAGCTTGGGGTGGGGGTGCTTAAGGGATGTGCTCAGGGCAGGGAAAAGAAAGGAAGGGCCCAGATCATGGATCTCTGCCATGGATCCACTCCCCCATCTTGGAGTGGATGCCACCCTTTTTGCTCTCTTCCCATGAGCTCAGTCTTTCAGTGCTTGAGATTAAGCACTGGTTCCACAGGCTAAATCCAGGAATTGGAAAGGGGCCAAATAAAAAACAGCCATAGGACGAATTTGGCCCATGAGCTAGAGGATCCCCACCCCTGGGCTACTGTATATGTCCCCACTGCCTTCTGTTACAATGGAGGCCAAACTTGCTCTTGCATTTGTGACTCTGTCTCTTGTTAGCGCTTTGCTACCTTAGTAACCGAAGCACACCAAGTCCACAGCTAGGTTAGGGGCACTTGGTGGTTATTGCTCAATAAACTACCCTCTGCTACCATCAGATGGGAATCCCTCAGAGGCATAGTGAGGCTAGCATGCACTCTGGTGCAGAGAATGGAATGGAGCCCCCTCACTCCCCCCACTAGGACAGGGGATGCAGCTGCACCAGGGAACATCTGCACCGCCTGTTCTTCCGATTGTAGCGACGCCCTTGGAACACCTGTAGAAATGTCTGTCTAGTAGCTTACCGCACACTCGGAAGTGTTCACACTTTTGGAGATACCCCAGACTAGTTACCCTCTGGTTTTTTCACCATGTGGTACCCTGCCTCTTACCAGAATGTGTGAACCAGGCTGCCGTTGGGTTGAAGATCGTGAGAATTTCATTCTTAGTCGGTGGATCATCAGTCTCTAAGTGCTGAAGGTGCAGCAGGTTCAGTTTTCTGGGGAATGCTGCCATGCCTTACCCTGCACTGAAACGGGCTACTTTAGTGGCACTGGGAGGCTCCAGGAGACCCATCCAGTTCTTTTCAGCTGCAGGGATGGTGGCAGAGAAGTGGGCCTTCCTGGCTGTGCTTCTACTGATCTTAAACCGTGGAGTGGAGACGCTTTTCACAGCTGCAAGAGCCATGTGGTTGGTTTGATGCGTTTGTTTCTTTAGCATAACAACAGTCACACTTTCCCCAGTGCTAACCTGCCCTCACATGACATCTTCCCATGCTCATCTGCTTTAACTCTTACAATGCTTGTGGGTTTTTTTTTAAATATAGCATGTGTTAGGAATTATTTATGCAGGCTAGGTATACATCTGTGATCCTGATAACAATCAAAGACATACCGGCATTTGTTCAGTCTGTAGTTCTGACTCTTTACATGCCCAAAGAAAGACCCCATAGAGCCTGAAACTCTCCCCAACAGAAGAGCTCATCTGAGCTTCTTTGTCTTCATCTCTTACCTGTGACATGAGCACAGCAACTAGCCTCTCTCTGAGGCCCTTTTTACAAGGGCCTCAGTGCAGGGTGGGTGAGGTGTCCGTGTGCGCCATGGTCCATGTGCGGTGGATGGGGAGAGGGTGTAGACAGGCGCACACCCATCTCCACCCATCAACACGCATGGAGCAACCATCATTTTCGTGGGAGCACACATGCATGCACCCCTTCCACCCGCCGCAGAATTTACATGGGCGGCACCCACGTCTGAACACCAAAATTTCTGGGTGTTCATGCGTGGGTGCTGCCCATGTAAAAAGGGCCTGTGTTATTACAAAAGCTGTTTGCCTTGCTTTTTCCATGCATGTTTAAGGTGGCTAATATTAAATCAAAATAAACTGCAAAAGGCAGGTTGGAGCTTTCTTGAAGAAGGCCAATATCTCTTTGACTTAAAAATGGAATTTTGATTGACTAAGGGCGTCAGTCTTTGGCCCTGTAGCATATTTAATAAAGTGAGAAACAGAATGTGTTGCGTTTTGCTCTGTTTCATCATCAGATTCTTATTAAAAGTGTAATGACATTTTGATCATGCTCCAGGGGCCTAGTTACCATGGAATGAGGGGACTCAGCTGAGCCTGGGCCCTGGACGTGGTCTGGGGTGGGTTTTGTAAGTGGCAGGAGGAGCACCATTAAAAGGTTTTCAGGGAGGAAAGAGGAGGAAGCCAGCCTAGAACTCTGCCCTCCACCTCTCTTGCTGCCCCATGTAGTGGAGCTCTTAGCTTGGGGTCCTCTAGTGTAGCAGTAGCCTGAGGTGGGAACTCTCGCCCCACCAAAGTAAGCCCTGCCCCCTGGCCTCCTTTGCCCTTAGGGGGAGCCACTACAGCGTAGCGATACCCCATCACATAGTCACGCCCCTATATGACTGTGCGTAACTCGCATCCAAAATGATCAAATAGGCCCAGGGTGATGATATCGGTCTCCCCCCATGCAACAATCTCATGTGATATTACTAACACAGAGACAAAACATTAAGGCTTGGATTTTCAAAAGAACCTAAGGGAACTAGACCCACAGCTGTTCCCTTGGAGTTCAATAGGAATCGGATGTCCAGTTCTCTTAGGCTTCTGTGCTAATCCCAACCTTAAAAAAGGTATGTTAACTGACAACTTTATGCCATGTGCTGCAAGATGTGTTTGGAAGCTAAAGGTTAGAAGCCCCCCTCAGCTTGTGTCTTACAGAGAAGCAGTAACCAGTCAAAGTCCTTATTGCATGTCAAGTAAACAGGCCCTAAGGTCCAAGGACACATGCATCTGCCGTAGCATAGTTTCTCTGGAGCAGCACACATACTTCACTTCTAGTATCTAACTTAAATATTTACTGCTTACATTGACTTGAGTAGGAGAGGTACTCCACACAAGTAAGTTCTAGTCTCTATTGTTTGATTCTCAGAAGAGGGATGGAAATCACTACCATAAGTTTGGAAATCACTACCATAAGTTTACTGACTCAGTATATCTGAGCCCGTAGGAAAACCTTGGGAAGGGTTCCCTAGTATCCCATTCCCAAGTGGCATCCCAAGTAGTATCCCAAGTGGCAAAGTCCCAGTCGTAGTAGGAATTGGACAAATTTCTGAAGGATAGGCCCATTAGCAGCTTTTAGCCAGAGGTAGGTTTGGGGAATGTGGCCTCTTACTGTCAGGAACTGGGAGTAAACAACAGGAAATGGATTGCCCCATTGTGACCTGTTGGGTACTTCTTCCAAGCGACCAGGATTGCCTACTGTCAGAGACAGGTGCTGGGCTTGATGGACTATTGGTCTGACCCAGTATGGCACTTCTTATGTTCTTTTGTTAAATGGCCACTGTCCATATCCAAAATGGTGGCACTGGTATCACTGCCATTTTGGATATGGGCTGTGGCCATCCGTGTGTGCACAAATCAGCCCGGCGGCCATCTGTGCGTGCACAAATCAGCCCGGCGGCCATCTGTGCGTTCACAAATCAGCCCGGCAGTCATCTGTGCGTACACAAATCAGCCCGGCAGTCATCTGTGCGTACACAAATCAGCCCGGCAGTCATCTGTGCTTACACAAATCAGCCCGGCGACCATCTGTGCGTGCACAAATGGCTTTTAACATTTAAAAAAAAAATTGGTATGGAATTCTGATCTGAAATGTTTCCGATCAGAATTCCAGTTGAAATAAGGAGGAACTGTTCTGTTTTCACAGAAATGTCCATGAAAACAGAACAGTTCTTTTGAACCACCCCTACTGTGGATGAGAGTACAAAAGGCTAGATCAGGGGTTCTCAACCTGGTGCTCTGGACAATGAGTGAAAGTGCTCCCCAAGCCAGCTGTCAGTAGTGCTCAGGAGCACTGACAATCCTCCTTTGGATTGAATTAAATTGAATTGCAGAGGGGAGACTAACTGTATGCATATTTATGCAAATCATTCATGCGAATGATGCAGTGCTCCCAAGAAGTCATTTACGTCACTTCAGGGCTCGTGACTGGGAAAAGTTTGAGAACCCCTGGGCTAGATGATCCTGCTTGACCCCATTTGGCAGGTAGCCAGCAGTGTTGCATTCCAAGGGGAGATAGCCAGGCACCAGATCTCACTGTTCCTGAGAACTAAACTTCATCACTCTTTTGGATGGATACCAAAAGCAATGGACTAAATAAAAGATTTGGGCTTTGTAAGCCGCTGTAGAAACATAAGTAACAGACAGCCCGCTCCACCTTATCTGTTGTTTTCCCTTCACTGTATTACAGTGTTTTGAAATGCTCACTCCTTTTCTTTCTGCAACCCCTCTCCCAAGTGCTTACTATTGTGTGCACACCTAGTCTGACGTTATTTTACTGTTTTGGTTTTCCCCTCATTGTATTTAAATGTTCTGAAATTATAATAGAATTCTTCCTAACAGTCTCCCCCCACGCCCCCACAGTTCCTTCCCAAGTGATTGTTGCATCCTCTCACCAGTCAAAGTTGTGCCAATAAAAGAAACCATGTGCATTACTTTTGGTACCAACAGGACAACCACCCTCATGGACAAACCCGTTGGACATCTCACTGTACTGAACTAGAGCAAGGCTGCTTCCCCAAGTCACGTCACAAAGCAAAACAAGACAAAGCAAATCCAAGTTAACCCCAAAACAAACTGACCGGCAGCCTATGACGACACCGCGGATCAATAGGGATGTACTGGGCAAGCAAGGTTTCAACAAATTCATTTTAAAGGCTATTTTCAAGCATGTCTAAGGGATTTGCATACCCAGTTCCCATTGAAATGGATGGAAATTGCTTAAATCCCTGAGGCAGCTTTGAAACCACCCTGTGTCAGAAATGTTTGCAAGTTGGGATTTTGTAGAGAACTAGAAACTAGGTTTTAATAGTATATATATTAGTTAAGACTGGGTTTTAAAAAATTGTTGTAAGCTACCCTGCGCGATCTCTGGGATATGGTGGGATATAAATATAAAAGAAAAAAATTGAGGGCATATGCTCTTGTTAATTAATTACACTCTGTTTCAGTCTGTGTCCCCAGATCACAGTCACACCCAAAAACCTAATTTCCAGTTCTCTACAAAATCCCAGCTTACTATATATAGCAAGATCTATCTATATCTATCTATCTAACAGAAGAAATCTTTTCTGAGGGTTGAAATGTAACCTATAACAATGCAAAACCTGCATAGCTTATAAGAAGGAACTGGAATGAGTGCTTTTTTTTGGTTCTCTGCCCATCCTGGATGAAAGTCTATGAAAAGCTGCTTGAGTAATAAGATGATATGAAAAGATCAGGCAGGCTTCCCTTTAGGCTATTAGAACGCTCTTTTAATGTGGAACACAGTGCACTTTGTCAGAACTAGAGCTAAAAGTGGGCACCCACAAAACAGGTATGCCCGCTGAATTCCCGGTACCTGAATTGACCAGATATCGGGAACCGATCGGTAGCCGACTGTAACCGGATTCAGGTACCTGATGCCCTGGAATGTTGACTTCTGGTCCCAGAATATCGACTTCTGGTGTTGATTTTTTTTTAATTTACTTTTTTGTTGATTTATCGACTTATGACACCTATTTATCAGTTTTTCATCTCGGAAAATCGACTTCTGGTCCTGGAAAATTGACGTCTGGTCCTGATTTAAAAAATTTCCAACCTGATTCTTCATTTTCTGACCCGATATACTGATCGGTAATTGGAAAATTGAAGAATTGGTAACAATAATTGGTAAAAACTACTGATTTTCCAGGTTTCTGGGTACTCGGTCGGTACCCAGGTAACTCATTGGGTACCCAATGTGGTACCTGAAAAAGTGAGTATTACCGGCAGGGACTAAATGAAAGACCTGTTTCAGCCCTGGGTCTTGGACTGGCCTATGTGGAGGTTTCCAGGCAATCGCCAGCCTCACTGAGTTCCCATGACAACTGGCTTGACCCAGCAGCTGGAAGGTTCTTCTTGGTTGCTCATATCACACTGCTTTCCTGCACTCACTTGATTGGCTGCTTCCTGGTAGAAAAGGCTGCCCAGAAGGAAAAGGAAGTTGGGGGTAATAATGCCAAGGCTTCTTGTTTGGAGTCTTAGGCCACAAGTCAATAGCTCAGCTTCCACTGACTTTAATGGTGGAGAATTGTGCCCTGTGTCTACCCTGGTTCCTTGTCTGCTAGCTTGTCTTCCTTGTTCTTGAGCCTGACCTCCAGCCCTGCTCCCAGGCTATGTTCTGGTCCTTGCCCTGAGCCCTTTGTCTCACACTCTTCAGACAGACTCCACAGCAGTGACCTTTTCCCCCTGGATTCCCATTCTATATGGGGGAGGGTGGGGGTGCAGCCATTATTTTTAGGGGTACATGGTCCATTAGGAGGTATCCAGTGCAAACTATGTCAGGTATTGAGGGCCTCCATCTCTTGTTCGATTTGGCAGGAGACAGTTTAGGGCTGCTGTTAGTATACTGTGCACCTACCTGTACTGCAGAGCTGGTGTTGGAGGTGGTCTTGCGGTCCCTGAGGGCAGTGGTCCTGGGGGATTTCAATATTCGCGCCGATGCCAGTCTTGGGGGAGCAGAGTGTGAGTTAATAGCCGCCATAGCAACCATGGGCTTGACTCAGGAGCTCACTGGCTGGTCGCATGATGGGGGGCATACCCTGGACCTGGTATTTTGCACTGGCTTTGAGGCAGGGGTTCTGTTAGTGAGGGATGTGGTGGTGGAGCCCTTGTCATGGATGGATTACTGCATTCTACGGGCCTGTCTCCTGGTGCATGCCTGCCCCTGGAGAGGTGTGGAACCTGTTAGGTTGGTTCATCCCCGGAGAATTATGGAACCAGAGAGGTTCTGGAATGCTCTTGGGGAATTGCCCTCTGATCTTGATGGCCGCTTACTCAATGACCTCGTGGCTTTTTGGAACACCTTGTTGTCAGAGACCATCGACTGGGCGGGTCCTAGGCATCCGCTCCCCGTGTATCGGCAGCGCAGGTCCCATGGTTCATGGAGGACCTGCGGCGGCTGAAGCGAGAAGGGCAGCAGTTGGAGCGATGGTGGAGTCGCACTCGCACTGAAACCGACAGATTGCAGCATAGAGCCAGTTTAAAAGCCTATGCCGTGGCTGTGAGAGTAGCAAAGAAAGGGTTCTTTGCTGCTCTCATAGCATCCGCCAAGTCACGTCCAGCTGAGCTTTTCCGGGTGGTGAGGGGGTTGGTCAGTCCAGCCTCTCCGCTTGAAAGTGGAATCTTCCTGTGCTCTCTGTGATTTGTTTGTCGCAGAGGTTTTGCGTCTAAGTATTGCAATGTATTAAACACAAATGAATGGCTACACAATGGTGTCATTCAACCTCCCCTTTCTGCTGCATCTAAAGGTGCCCTGTATATTTGGTTCATGCATGTTCATCAATAAACTCTCTTAATATATAATAAGGTAGAAGAGAAGAGGGGGGAATGGTTCCGTTGACTATTTTGTTGATAAAATCACTTGTATTCACCACGACTTTGACGTCGTGTTTGATATGGTAGGAGAACCAGAGGTTATGAATGCCCCGTCTTGTCCAGTTTTATGGGATGAATTTCAGTGGGTGATACCCGCTGACGCGGGGGATGTTCTTGGGGTGGTTAGAGTCACCTGTTGTGAACTTTACCTGTGACCGTCCTGGCTGGTTAAGGCCAGTTGGGAGATGCTGAAGCAGGGTGGTGGGTTGAGGATTAGGGTGGTGGTCTTATTTTTTTTTTGTATTTTTGGTGCTCTACCATTAAGATTTTACAGTGTTATTTTATATTTATCTTATTTGCATTTTTGTACTTTATATTTTTAAATTTTATACTGTTAGCCGCCATGAGCAGCTATTAGCAGGAGGGTGCACGGTGTACATTTGTAGAATAAATAAATAAATAAATAAATATGTTGATGACACCCAACTCTACCTCTTGTTTTCAGCTGACCCAGGCCTGGCAGTCTCGGCGCTTACTTGGTGTTTGGCAGCTGTGGGGGACTGGATGAGGGCAAGCCATCTGAAGCTGAATCCTGACAAGATGGAGGTGATGCTTGTGGGAGGGGCCGGGGGTTGGTGGCCCCCCTCATTGATGCGATCCATCCCTCTCTGGTCCTTCAGGTTCATAGTCTGGGGGTACTCATGACGCGCAGCTCCGCCTGTAGGCCCAGGTGGCAGCTGTGGCGAGGAGCGTGTTCAGCCAGCTACATCTGGCTTATATCTCAGACTCCAACCTGGCCATTATCATCCATGCCTTCATCACCTCAAGACTGGACTGCTGTAATGCACTCTATGTGGGGCTACCCTTGGTGACAGTTCGGAGACTTCAGTTAGTGCAGAATGTGGTGGCCCGTCTCCTTACAGGGACGGGTCATTGTGAGCACATAACACTGGTGCTCCGTTCACTGCACTGGCTGCCTATAGTCTTCCAGGCCTGATTCAAGGTGTTGGTTCTCACCTATAAAGTCCTACATGGTCTATGCCCTGACTACCTGCGGGACCACCTCACACCCCAAACTCTAGATCGACCTCTGCGGTTGGCCAGGGGTGCCCTCCTTGAGGTCCCCATAGTTTCTTGGGTGGACATAAGAACATAAGTGCCATACTGGGTCAGACCAATGGTCCATCTAGCCCAGCATCCTGTCTCCGACAGTGGCCAATCACGGTGGCTTGGGAGAAGCATCCAACAGGTCACAATGGGGGATCCATTCCCTGTTGTTTTCCCCCAGCTCCTGTGATGTTCCCTGATCCTGTCTGGCTAATAGCTGCTATTGGACGGAGCTGCCACCATCCCACTACCCTGCGTCTTACCTCCGCTGCTGCTGTTGCTGCCCTGCCACCATTCATCCCACCGGGAGGATTCCCAGTGGGCCGGGCCAGTTGGGAGGGCCGGTCCCGCAGTCTCTTTTTTTTT
>QEPC01001524.1:6711911-6745222 GCA_003113815.1 Sphenodon punctatus
GGCTGCGGGGACGCCGCGGCCGCTGGTGCTGGGGGGTGGGCTTGCCTCGCCTCGCCTCTGGGTCTTTTCTTTACTCTTTTTTAAAACAAAAATCCAGGCTGGGCAGGGTGGGTGGGGGGTGTCCCCCCTTCCACCCGCGCAGCCTGGACTCGGGGAGGTTTTTTTTGAAAAAAACTTTTTTGCTGGGGCAGTTTTTTTACATTGCAGCCATTTTTAAATGGCTGCAATGCAAGAAAAATCCGGTACCCCGGAATCCGGATTACTGGGTCGAATCCGATAATGCCGGTACGCCCGATACCGGCATTATCGGATACCGGATTCTACCGGTTTCCCACCCTATTTGTATTTTATTTTATTATGTTTAATTTGTTGTGCAATGTTTTATAGTTATGTTTTGTATTGATGCTGTTAGCTGCCCCGGGCTGCCTGTGGCAGGAGGGGTGGGGTATACAAATTTTAAAATAAATAAATAAATAAATTGCAAACCTGTAACCCTTGCAACTGGGCTTTTTAGTTTCTTTTTAACTAATTTCCTCATTTTGTCATAGTCTCCCTTTTTAAAGTTAAATGCTACTGCTGTACTTTTCTTTACCTTTCTTCCTACAGAAATTATGTCAAATGTAATCATATTATGATCGCTATTACCTAGTGGCTCTGCCACAGTTACTCCTTGCACCAGGTCTTGCGTGCCACTCGGGACTAGATCTAAAATAGCTCTTCCTCTTGTTGGTTCCAGAACCAGCTGTTCTAGGAAGCAGTCATTTAGGGCATGCAGAAAATTGACCTCCACGTCTCGCCGCAAGGAAACATTCCCCCAATCAATATTAGGGTAATTGAAGTCACCCATTATTATTATGTTGCTGACTTTAGTAGCCTGTCTAATCCCTTTTAGCATTGCTTTATCAGTCTCTCCATCCTGGTCAGGGTATAGCCCTACTGTGATACTCTTCCCCTTTATACCTGGAATTTCTATCCATAGAGATTCTAGGGAACAGTTTGCATCCTTTAAAATTGTAATTGTTCTTGACTCAATGTTGTCTTTTACATATAGAGCCACCCCACCACCAACTCTATCTACTCTGTCATTCCGATATATTTTGCACCCTGGTATTACAGTGTCTCATTGGTTATCCATGGGACCATAGAGAGGGTGTTCTCGGTAGCTGCTCCACGGCCGGGGAACTCCCTTCCGGTGGCGGTCCATTTGGCCCCGGACCTCCCCTCCTTTAGAAGACACTGTAAAACCTGGCTGTTTTGCCAGGCTTTTTGTAGGGGGATGGGTAGTAGGAGAGGGTTGGGGATCGGGTTGGGAATTTTTTTAGCTCCACTCTGTTTATTGTTTTTCTATTTATTGTATTTTAAAATGGTTGAATTTTTATATTTTATTTAATATTATTTGTATATGTTTTTTAATATATTGTATGCCGCCGCGAGCTACCTCGGAGCAGGAGGGATGGGATATAAATCATTGTAATAAATAAATAAATAAAACTAATGAATAGACTGTTCCTTGGGTTGGTTACTTGGCTTGGTGTGATCTTTCAGTTCTGACTCTCTGGCTTGCATCCTGACACAGGTTGCCCCTTTGATTTACTACCTGATTCTGTCGAGATCCTGCCAAGACTGTCCACAGCCTGGTGTCTTACACTGGAGCCGAAACTGGTTGAAAGTGAGGGTGTTAAAGATCTTACAACGGTGAGTTAGCAATGCATTCATATGCACAGTGGTTCAAGAACAGCATGTCCCAGCAAAAATATCCAGACTGAAATGCTAGCTAGGATAGGTCAGCGCTGGCTTAATTATCTCCTTGCAATGCAAGTGCTAGTAACACAAGTCCAATCTCCTCGGGAGACAGTGTAACTTGCACACCTGGCTTTACAGAGAAGGCACGCAGAGATACATGAAAGAAGTGCAAAAAATAACAAAGGCTGGATCCTAGCCTTGATCTGCATGCAGAACACCCTTGAAGTAGAGTTGGTTTCATGTGTGGGTTGAGGACTTCATTGGGTAAGTGAGGTTAACAAGCAAAGAAACCAAAAATAGCCCAGGCAGGGAAGGTGAACAATAAGTTCACAAGATGTAGAAAGGGAGACAGCAGGGCCACTGAAGGGCAGGAGCCACAGGAAGATTATATTCATTCTCCACTGAGGTAGTTACACAACTGGTGAATACAGACTCTAGAAAAGGGAAGGAGTCTTGCTCATAGTAATACAGTGGGGTGTGTTAGACCCAGAACAAGTGGAGAAGGGGCCAAGATCAGATGAGTTACAAACCCGTATTCTGAGGGAAAGAGAAAGGAGGAGGCAAAGCCTTTGGAGAAGATTTTGCTATAGCTTTCTAAGGAATGGATACAGTACCATGCTGCTAGTTGGGTCATGTACCTCATCCATAAAAAGAAAATAAGAGTATGCAGGAGGTGATGAGCCTGCCACTCAAATCTCCAGCTCTGGCTGTTTGAATGCTGATAAAATGAACAGAAATTGGCTTAAATGGGGTATTTGTATCCATGGGTGCTGGGAGGGGAATATAAGGAGGTGCGCTTGGACCCGCTGCTAGTTCCTGCCCCTTCCAAGCATTAAAGAGGGTACCCGGAAAAATGGGCACCCTGTTGAATTTGGAGTGGTCAAGTTGACTTGGTTGCATTCGGGCCCAATTTGTGCCTGAATGTGACCTGACGGGCTACCCGTGCACTCCCCAGGTGGACTCACCTGCCAGCTGCTCCCACTGCTCCTCCCGGTCCAGCCTGGCCTGCTGCTTAGCGGATTTGGGCAGCGTGCCACAATCCCCATAGCGGGAGTGAACGTGGACCAGGGGAGCAGCCGGAGCAGCTGGGTGGGTGAATCAGCTGGGGGTGGAGTGGGGTGGTATGTGCACCAGAAAGCAACTGCTCCACATGCTCCCCAGGCTGGGTCACCTGCCCAACTGCTGCTGCTGCTCTTGGGAGCAGTGGCATGGGCGGGTGGGGGGAGTTGGCACAGGGGCAGGCCTGTGGAGAGACCTGGATCTTCGGGAATCCGGGCACCCAATGGGGGCTGGGTAAATCCACTGGGTGCCCGCTAGGGGTGCCCCAAAATGTAGTTATTACCCACAGGTAGCAAATACGCTATCTGCTGCACTCCTAGTTGTGACATCATAACGCCTGGGAAAAGGGGCGGGGTCATGTCAGGAAGGGAGTGGGGAAAGCTGCTCTCCTGCTCCCCGTCCTTCCTGAATGTAATTCTGCTGGAGCCCTGGTTTGTATCTGCCCATTTGTTTCAGTTTAACAGTACAGCAACTGACAGATTCAAACTTTTTGAGGCAGGAGGTTTTGAATCGGGACCAGCACTTCTTTCTCCCGGTTCTTGCTGGGGATTATCACGGCTTCCAACTCTAACTGAAAAAGAAAACAACCTTAAGCATGAGTGGAGAAACCTTTCTCCCCCTCCCCAAGGGACCACTTTGAGAATGACTACAAGATCCACCGGCTGGGCAGGAGTTGTGGGGAAGGCATTTAAGGGGTGTGCTTCTGACGGGGGAAGGAAGAGGAGAACTAGGACAGGGATCTATGCCATCGCCACCTCCATTCTATCCTTGAGTGCATGCCCTCATCTCTGCTCCCTTCCCTGCAAGCATGCTCCTTTAGTGCTTGAAGGGAGGGGCTGGATTCATGGGTCAGATTCAGGAATTGGAAAAGGCACAAAAAAATAATAATTAGCTGTGAACCAGATTTAACTCACTGGCCAAGGGTTCCCCACTTCTCTCTATCCACTGACTGATTATCTAAAGCCAGGGATGGGGAAACCTTTCCCTCCCAGGGGCCACTTTATTAGTACAAGCTCTGAGGGCTGCCTAGAAGGTGGGGGTCGGGTCGGGTGGGAGTGATTAAGGGGTGCACTCAGTTTATGGATCTGTGCCAGGGGGTCAGTCCCCTGTCCTTGAGTGCATTGTGTCACCTCTGCTCCCTTCTCCCGAGCTCAGTCTCTCTTTGCTCAGGGTAGGAACTGGACCCACGGGTCAGATCTAAGAGCTGGAAAGGGGCCAAATGAAATCCAACCCTGGGCCCCATTTAGCCCCTGAGCCTGAGGTTTCTCATTGCTAAATTCTAAGCTTTTCTCAAGTTGTTAGTTCTAGTGGCATCATGGTGATCTTAGATGAGGCAAACCTCAAGGCTCTCCTGGGAACTAGCACTCTCCCTACGCAGTTTCCAAATGGATGCACACAAGTTCTGGCACCTGAGTCAGGGGGTTCTCGGGTGAATAGTAGTTGTTGGAGCTTCTGGCAAGTATCAGCAAGGATCAGCTGAGGGAGATTCCCAATTCCAAAGAGGCCTGGGTGTTAACAAACATGATGGTGGCCCGCTAACACCTGCTTGGACCTGCTTTGACCCGTGGACCACCGTCATATTTGTAGAGGACAATCCAGATTTTTGCCCGAGTTTCCTTGGGCGGGTTGGTGGCTACCCTGGGCTGTGATCTGGGAGACCTCCAGGGTCACAGCCTGGGCTACCTGCCATCACACCCAGGAAGCGTCCTGCCCGACCAGGCCAGGGTGGGCTCACGTGTGGTAGCCTGCTGTTTCTGGTCCGGAGTGGACACCGTGATGGGTGGTCATGGTGACTGTCATTGGCCACCGTGGCTGCCTGTCATGTGCAGCTCTCTGCCTGCGCCCCCGGGCCCAGCTGCATGAACATTTGTTCTGCAGCCGGACCCTGACTGGGTTGCAAGCACCTTCCCGGTCAGGATTGTGGTGTGAAAGCTGCGCTCCACCATCACATACGTTTCTACCCTGTCTCATCATATTAGAAGTTTCAGTTCTTCCTGGGGTAGCGGACTAGGGTGCTTCCATTTTGGCAGCACTGTATGAACTAGACCCGTTTGCTGCATTCATCCATCCAGCCTCTGTCCTTCCCCAAAGAGGGGTGGGGGCTTTAATCTCCATGCACATTGCTGAGATGGCCAAGAAATGTGGAACCAGAATGATTTGTCTGATGTGAACGTTTGTCCATTAGGAAATGGAATGAAACGCTCGATTCAGCTACCCAACAGCTGGTAGCTAGTAGGGTAGCAATTTTCAGTAAGTGCAGACATGGGCAAGACTAGGTCCAGTGAATTGGAAGAGCTGTGTATGTAAATCCCATGAGCGTATGGAAAAGCCAACATTGGGAAATGTACTATTTAGCAGAGAACACTGAGCGTATGGAGATAAGTATGCTTGAATTCTCTGAGCCTGATTATTGGCTGCATGGCATTTTACAGTAGCATCCAGTACGGCAAGGTCTGGGTCAGGAGTAGAGAAGGATCAAGTTCCTAAGGAATAGGGTCCAGTCAGGTTTAGGTCAGCATCAGATCATGCTGGGGGGCCAAGCTCCTGGTCCTTACTTTCAAGACCCTTCATGGCCTTGGCCCCTCCTATCTGTGTGCACTTGTTTCCTGTCCAGGAGTTCTGCTCCTCCTCTGCTACCACCGCCCTAGCCTGCTCATGACTCCCTTGCTCCTCCAAACACTTCCCCTAAGTCCGGCCCTGGCCTCTCTTAGATTGTAAGCCCAATGGGGCAGGGAACAACCTATAACTGATGATTGTAAAGCACCAGGTACATTGCTTGTGCTATATAAATACTAAATAATGATAATAATATAACTGCTCAGACAGCCAATCAGGGAGCTGGGAGGTGTGTGGTCTGGCCAATACAGGGGAAACCTGGGCTATGGTCAGAGTGCAGTAGTTTCCAGGCAAGGGTGCTGATTTGAGGACCAGATCTTGACAGGGAGTCATTTACACCAATGCTAAGCACCACTGGATGCATTGCTGGGAATGAGACCAAAGACAAGATTCAGGACAATGGAGAATTAGTCCCCTGGAGTACTTGACTGGATTTTAAACATGAGTGAAACTAGTGAACACAAGGCATTTAGAATTCAGTAAAGCATTTTATGGAATAGGGCACAATACATTAATTTGTGACAAAGGCGAAACTCTGATCTAATGGTTATAGCAGAGGATTTGTCAGCCAGAACTCCGGGGTTTTCTTCCTAGCTTTGTTATTGCCTGCCTGCCTGTGTGGCCTAAGGCGAGTCATTTAACAGCTTCCTACATCAGTTTACCCATCTGTAAGAGGAGGATACTAATAGCTCCCTCCCAGGCGGGTTCTAGGGCTTAATTTCAGAAAATACTTTGAAATCCTCAAGATGAAAGATGGCGCAGAAGTTCAAAGTGTCCCGATTATTCTCCCCTGCCCTTAATCCAGCCCTGTAGTTCCTGTTGACATCCATGGGAGTCCCATGCACAAATCAAGGGCACGATACAGCTGCTGGCATGATGCTCTGCTTGAAAAATGACACAGCACCAGGCAACAAAGAAGTGTAGCAGGGAGAGAGAATCGCTCCAATAAAGGAAGGAGCAGTGGGTTCAGTTTCGTGCTGTGCCCTAGAGTTTTGACATACCTGCTGCAGATGTGAAAGAGGGTGGAAATGGTGTCACGAGCTTTGCGCCCCACCTTTCAGGCCTCTCTCACACCAGTTCTAGGTTTGACTCTGGTGGGGCTAGTCCTGTCTCACACCGTGGGTATTTTTAAATGAGTAAGGCCTTTGGGGTGGGAAGAAGGGTCCGTGTCTGCTGAGTGGCAAAACTGCAGAGCAGCCACTACACTAAGGTAGAGTACGTGGGAAGGGATTCTAATGGGCGATTCCCAGGATGCCCCCGCCCCCCCAGGCAGCCTCCACACACTCCTGTAGCCACCGACCGGCTCCGTAAACAACTCATACGAGCAGCGGTTCCCTCCCCCTCCACCAACACCCGCCCCATAACCTCCGCCCAACTGCCCGCCCTCGCCATGACATACAGCCGTGGACACCATGGAAACAGGAAGCTGCAGCAGCCAATAACCTCTTCTTGCCCGTGGCCCCAGGAGCCGCTGCAGCTGCTGGCAGTCCCAGTCGACAACAGAGGCGTATACCGAGGGGATGGACACACAGGAAGCTGCTGTCTGAGCTGATGTTCTCCATGGCGTTGTGGCTCTTCTCTCATGTGTCATGAGGGGGTGGTGATGGTGTACTTTCAGCAAATGTGGTTTTGTATTTCACACACGTCTTTTAAGGGCTCCCAGTGGGGCTGTGGACCCGTCTGCTGGTGTGGGTGTCCACCCCAGTTCATACGGGCTGGAGATACGTGGGTGCCTGTTGTCATGCACTCTTTTGGCTTGCTCGTCACAGGGCACTCTGCATTTTTTGTCAGTGCCCCGTGAGGGGCCATGAGTGGGTGCTGCATGGCTCACGGGAGCATGCATCCCCCCCGCTCCACATTCAGATGAGTGGTTACTGGGTGGCCATGTGTAGTAGCATCTCATTTGAAAACACCCAGTGAGAAGAGACTCCAGGCCTTTGTGTCTCTGCGGAGCCTGAACAGAATCCCACTGGGAGTGTAGCCCCATCTCCTTTCCACAACTCCCATGCGGACTGTGTTCCTGGAAGGGATTCAAATGCTGGGTACAGTGTCAGGAATGAAGAAATCACTGCCTCTGTAGAGGTGTGGGAGCTGACACATGGGCATTTCTTCATTGCTGCCAATGGAGAAAACAGAGTGAACATGGGTCCTTGCACATGGGGGGCAGGGGTGCTACCTGGGAAACCCTGGGAGGAAATCTGCTTGAGTGAACCAAGATCTTCCTGAGTATTTGGGGTGCTTCCTCCCTCTCACCTTCCCATAACTCCTCTTTTCTGGGAAAAATATTCAAACCTGCCCCCTATACCCAGAACTCTCTCCCTGCTCCTGCCCTTTCATCCTTCCAATCCCTCCTGAAAACCTTCCTCTTCCATGAAGCTTTCCCCAGCTCCTCATCCCCACCGATTCATCACTGATGCCTCCTCTTCCATGATAGAATAATCGTTAATAAGAGCCAGGCAAAAGTGGTATTTTGGCAAAAGCTGTAAATTAACTAATTAACCAACCTCTTCCAGTAATTGTCAGGGCCAGCCTTATTACAGGGCCCCCACTAATTTCTCTACTTCTGTGGGCCACCGAGTGGCCCCCATTTTCACCATGGCCCGAAACACAACCACCTATAGAGCCCTACAGAGGGTGCTCCCGGTGGGGCCACTGAAGCCCTGCCTTTTATCTTTGCCCGAGGCCCCATCAGTTCTAAGACTGGCCCTGTCCCCTGTAAGTGTGCGCACTGCACCTGCACATCCTCAACTTCATGAATGTATCCCTGTCTCTCCCGTTGTTCCTCTCTCCTTTGTCTCCATGCCTGTGTCTTTTCTAGACTGCAAACTCCTTGGGGTAAGGAGTCCAGAGCTGTCTCTTATGTATGATTATATAGCACCAGGTGCATTGCTGGTGCTATGTAAATGATCATCCTCATGATTGGGTGCTTTCAAATCCTACCACCGCCACGAACTTCTCTGGGTGGTGCTGGTAGGAGCCATCACTCCAGCTGGAACTCAGCCGTGGTCCCTTCTGCTCTCTGCCTAGTGCCCATGGTGAGCTATGGTTTCATTCACACAGCATATCTGCGGAAATCCATCGTGCACTGGAATCACTGACTGTACCCAAAATCAGGATAAAGCTACACGACACGTGGACTTGTGCGCCGTGCGTATTTGCCCCTCTCCGCTCCCTCCCCATGCCGTGCGGCACGGGGAGCAGCTGGTTGCTATGTATGTGTCCTTGGAAAAAGTCAGAGCATGTGTTGCAGAGCAGCCTTACCCAGACTGGAGTAAGGTTGCCCAAGGCGGGGCAAACCGTGTGCCTAGTTGCTCTTTGTCCCGCCACATGGCAAGTGCTCCTGCTGGGCTTTGAGTGACGGCTGCTAGTGCCCATCACACATAGTCACGTCACCGAGGGGGGTCGGCCTGGGGGAGGGAGGTGGGGCGGGGCAGGGTTGGGTGCCCGCTCACGTGGCTGGCACTGCACCACAGCCCGCCCCGACCATGGCGGGAAGTCAGCTGCCTCATGTGTGTGGATGTGATTATCTGCCCAGCTCCACACGCTTGCACTGCAGTGTGGCGGCAGTGCTTGCCTGCCACAGGGCTGCACAGGGGATTGGGCTCACGTAGCTGCTCCTTCAGACGTTTATGCTACTGCATGTTCTGAGAGCAAGGTCGGCCTTAGAATTTGCAGGGCACAGGGCAAAGATAAAATGAAGGCCTTGCCGAATCAGGGACTCCCTCTGCTGGGCCCTAGAGGTGGTTGTGGCCTTGCTGGGAGGGAGTGGGGGGCCTTCCCCCTGCCCTAGTGAAAACAGGGGACACGGCAGGAAGTAGAGAAAATAGCAGGGCCTGGAGTGGTTGCCCCTAGAGTAAGGCCGGCCTTGCCTAAGAGTTTCCTCCCACTAACTGTTGCCTGGGTGATATCATCTTTCATTGGGCTCTCACATTACCACAGACCAGAAGTGGGGTGGTGATCTTATCTATACTTAACGGCAGCGTACAAAAGGCAGCTACTTATTGTCTGCACCCAAAATGTCTCAGATTCGAATCTCGGATAAAGGAGTAGAGAGAGAGTCAAGCCATCAAAAACAGATGTAACAGCAAAATGTATGTTCAGTTACAAAAACTAGTGTTACATCTGGTAACAGCCACTTTTATAGAGTGGGGAGTGGCACAAACCCACATTATAAGTGTTGTGTGAAATCCTTACCACTTCTTGTTCTCCTTGATGATCCTTTGTTGCCTGCCATCTGATGCAAAAGGTTTGCTTGTAAACTTTGACTCTATTAAGTAGCAAAGGTGTTGTGTGACTTGATTATTCCAGCGCAAGCTTCAGCCCCTAATACATAGCTTTCCTTTTCTCTCCATGTGACCAAAGAGGTGGGCCCTGGCCATCTGAATTATTTAGAATGCTCTTGCCTATACTGTTACCAACAATTATTTTCCAGCTACCATTTCTGTTAGTGTTAATCAAATAGTTTTTTTGTGAGCTATCAATTCATGCAGTTTGGCCATTTATTTTCACTAAGAAGACACTTGCAGTTGAAAAATTCAAGACACAGAAGACATAGTGCAGCAGAGCACGGTTTCCCAGGGTAAGTCCCCAGAGGTTCAGACCCCTGGCACACATGTGCAAACCAAAACCAAAATATTTCTCAAAAATCAGTGCCACCGGCCCTAAGAAGCAGCCCCTAATTCAGTGGGTGTTAATATACGTGCAACCGGTGCACCAGCTACACATTCCGGGGGGTGGGGGGTGGGTGGGGGGGGGCAGTGGGACACCGGTGGCCGGGTCAGATCAAGGAACTGAATAAACATTCCTGCCGATCGACCAGGCCAGGGGATGGTGGTGGAAGAGATGTGAGGCTGGCTGACCTTGCCCCCGCCATTACAGGCAGCCATAGCAGTTGCTCATGGTGGCCCCTGTACTAGGGCTGGGATGGCGAACATGTACTTGCTCGCTATAGCCTACCTGCGTGGTCCCTGGGCCTGTACTGTGGTCCTGGTTCCTTCTGGGCCCATGATTCCTGGACAGCCACCTACCTGGTCAAGGCTGTAGTGGGCCTACATCTGGCGGCCCGCTAAGAGACCCGTGGGTAAGGCTTTGGCCCAAGAAGGCTATAACAGGAAGTGTCATGTTTATTAACACCCTATGGTTTATGCATCCAGTCTCTCTCAAGTTGTGTGTCGGACTAGATAACCTTTCAACAGATACTTGTGTCAGAAGCAAATCTAAACCAGTTAACACAGGTTTAACTGTATCAGGGGTGAGAAAGCTTCTTCCTCCAAGGGGCCACTTTAAGAATGAGTACAAGTTCCAGCTGTATAAAAATTGGGGGCGCAGGACTGGAGCGTGCTCAGGAAGAGGAGGGTCCATATCATGAATTTAAGTCATGAATCTGTCTCCCATTCCTGTGTGTGCATGCCCTCCAGGGTGGGACTTAGGATTTTGGTACCCCTGAGCTCTGGTGTGCGTGCAGGCTGCCATCTGAGCCAGGGAGGGAAGACGATGGCGGTGCCCAGCACAGAAGCAGAGTCTCTTCCTCCGTGCTCAGCATCACCGCAGAGCGCGTTTGCAGAGCGCGTTTGCAGGAGGCTCGGGGGCGGAACGGGGCTTCTCCAGGTGCGGTTGCGGGAGGGGGCACCATGACCAGGCAGGGACGGGCTGAGAACAGAAGCCCCCAAACCCCCAGAATTTGATATCCCCCCCTCCCCCAAAATCTGCTGCCCTAGGCAGGCACCTATGTTGCCTGCTGCTAAGTTCGGCCCTGATGCCCACAGCTCTGCTCCCTTACCCTGAACACATCTTTCAGTGCTTAGGGTTAGGAACTGGATCCAGGGGCAAGATCCAGGAAGTAGAAAGGGACCAAATAAAAAAACTTTCTGTGGGCTGCATTCGGCCCCTGGGTCGGAGACTCTCCACTCCTGATAAATGTTAACTTCGTTGCCATTTAAAAAAAATCATTATCACTGCAGTAGATCTTCAATCTTGCCAATACCCTTCATCTCCCTAAAGACAACCAAATATTTTTTTAATTCTTCATGACTGAAATTTAAATGCTAATCTTGTATGATGAGGTCCCAAGCTGCATGCTAACATTCCCTATCACCTAGCTCAAGAAGGTGATTGAATCTCCATCCTGATTCCCGTCTGCCGCAACACCACTCTTCTCTGAATTGTTGCTGATAACAGTGCTAATTTGTGTCTGTCTGCTCCCGTTCTGGAGATAAACTGAGGAAGGGCCCTATGTGGCCCAAACAGTTGCATACTCTCACCAACATAGGTTAATCCAATAAAAGATATCACCTGAACTAATTTGTCTCTATCTCTTCTGTACATGAGAGACAGTTTGCACCAAGTGCGAGCAGACACTTCTCTGCCCCTTGCATCTGTTCACTTTGCAGAAATCTCAGTGCCTTAGATCACACTACACGGATGCTAGAAAACATCCTTGTCTGCTAAAAAAAATTCTACCTCACGGTTTTGGGTCTGGAGAATAGGAACTAAATTTATTTTCACCTTGCTAAATTTCAACTTTAAAACATTCCAGTTCAACACAAAAGTCTCGGGAAAGAAAACTTTCTGTCTGTATTTACATTATCCCCCCCCTCCCCGTAGCTGGCTCTAAAGAGTTTGGGGTGACATTAATTTGGTACCACATTTTCTGACGAAAGTGGAGATGATTCACTGGGGGACCCTGTAGGAGCATGCAGGGGAGTGAGAAAATATGGCTGCTTATTGGCCCACCCAGAATTCTTGAAACCAACGACTGTCTCTCCTTTAATAATAATAATGTTGGTAAGTTGGGACGGTATCTTGCGGTATTGAAGTGAGAATTGAGAAATCGTATTGGTATTGGGAACATGGTCGGGAAATCAATCCTGGTTCCTGAGATTGCAAAATTACTAGCGAGTAAAAAACGTACTGCTCGTTTCAGCCCTAGTTTTATATTGTAATCTGACCTGAGCCTTAGGGAAATGGTTGGATATCAGTTTGATTAAATAAATAAATAAATAAATAAATAATTCCGTGTACACGTTGGTGAGCATATGCAAGCTTTGGGGCCACACAAAAGGGAAAGATGTTAAGTGTTGTCAAGGGGTTTTTATTGTATTTTATTGTTGTGAGCTGCCCCGGGCTGCATTGCAGGAGGGGCGGGATATAAATTTATTAAATAAATAAATATAAATAATCCCTGTGTTCCTGAGTAGGTGGGATACTGTGCTGTGAACCCACTGAAGCTTTTGCATTGTCAGCAGCCCAGGCACAGAAAATTACCGTAGTCAAGCGGTCGTGAATGCTTTTATCTTTGCGGCAGACTGGAAAAAAGTGACTTTTCACAGCTTGGCCTATTAGCCTTCTAGAATTGTGGCCGATGGTGGACAGAAGCAAAGTAACCAAGCTCATTTTTAGCAGCAATAAGTAAATGAAGTTTGCGCAGCGCCACACTCGTTAATATGGGAATGTCAGACATTATTCGGACCTAGTGGCCTGTGTGCTGCTCTTTGTGCCCTGGCTCAGTGATATATGCAAAACAGGGCCTGCCTCTGTCACAACGCAGAGGGCTTAGCGAGCGTCAAATGCAGAATTTACTTCGAATTAATACACACTCTGTGCATACACTAAACTTTATAAGGCTTTAGGGTAAATTGTCTTGACTTCTGTGGAAGGAAGCCAAGGGGCTTTTAATGAATTGGGACCATAAACTGGGTTAACATTTCCTCTCTTAAACATCACAAATTAAGAAGCATCAAAACAATGGCTTCCGATAATCCTTTCACATCAGGTTTAAATTCCTAAAGCAATTCCTTTGCTGGAATAGCTGCTCTGCTTAACAATGAGTTCCATACAAAGGCTCCCTAGGGTAGAAAGACAGACAGGATGCTGGCTTTGAAAGTTTGCTGGTCCAATCAGGATTTTTATAGCCCAGGGCGATGCTGAAACAGTTAATCTGCAGAACTGTTTAACGGACTATATTTTATATAAGGTTATGGCATCTGCATCTTTAACCTAAAGCTTTTATCTCTTACCAGTCGGCATCACGCCAATGTCTCAAAAGCCTCTCGAAAGCTGCAATCAGTGCAGGATACTTTTATGACTGTAATATAATGAAAATGAGAAAGTGAAATAATGGCTTTGGTGTGACTTTCTCTTTCTGTTGCTACGGATTTCATGGGCCCTTTGCAAAGCAATATACACCTACTTGATATGATGCATTGAAATCAAACCAGCCCCTACCCAATAGTAAACCCCCCCCAAACGGTTGACTCTGAAAGCAGAGTGAGTTCATTCTGTTAGTGCTCTCTATTTTAACTCGGAGCAATTCGAGAAATAGATGGAGGTTTTTGAGGTATACAGCCATGGTATCTCTCTTGGCTATTGCTAATTTCTTTATTGTAACTTCCCAAGCAACCACCTCTCTTTTCCTTGGGAGCTCTCAGGCCTGGGGAATTTATCACCATCTTTCAGAGATGGGGAGCTGCTTTCTTTAAAGATTACCACTACGTAAGCTTGGCCTGTGAGCACGGTATACATCAGGGATGGGGAATCTTGTCCCTCCTAGGTTCCACAGTGAAAATTAGTACAAGCTCTGAGGACCACATAGAAGCCGAGGGCTGCGGCTTTTAAGGGGAAGAATATCTTCCTCTGTACCATAAATCTGTCCTATCCTTACTTTTATGCCCTCATCTCTGCTCCCTTATCTGGATTTCTGAGCTCATTCTTTCAGTGCTTGGGGGTAGGAACTGGAAAGAGGCCAAACAAGAACTAGCCATGATAGGATGCATTTGGCCCCCAGGGCTAAGGTTCACCACCCCGGGCATACATCTCGGTTTGGGCAAGAAACAAGTAGTTTCTGAGAATCTGAGCAGTGCAAATAGAAATTATGATTCCCTCACCAGCTTGAAAATAAGAACAAGGATTGACACTGGATTCTGAACTAGAAGCAGGTCCCCATGTCTTATGTGTCAGACCTCTTGCGGAGGGTGACATTGGACTAGGAGGAAGTATGAATAAACAGTTATAAGGGAGTTGGCTGATTTTTAAAAATTTATACCCTGCCCTTCCCCAAAGGTTCAGGGTGGCTTACAGAATAAAAATTAACAAAATATATAAAATATAAAAGTCTCCTGAGAGCCCCACTCTATCTCCCCACCCCTAAAAATCCCCACCCAACCCCTATTCCCACTTGCCATTCCTGAAATGACAGATGAGAATGAAAATATTTAAAAATAGCAGCAGAGTTGTCCACATTTATTCAAATTGCTCTCACGATGATCACAGTTCTTTTAAATACTTACTAACTAGTGGGCATGGTGCTTCCTCCCACCCCCCCGAAAAGTCTGAGTAGATCTGATCTCAGTCTGGATTATGTGAGAATCAGGAGGGGACCATGTCTCCTGTTGTAAGTAGGATTCTTTCCAAAACTTGTGTGAGCCTGACAGTATTGCTATTTAATAGCACTCTCAGTGTTCAAAGTGCTTTACAATCATTAGGCAGTTCACCCTTGCAACAACCCAATGAAATAGGTGATTATTATTTCCTCTTTACAGAGAGGGAACGGAGGCCTGAAGATAATAACTTAGCCATGAGTTTGCTGGGTTGCCTTGGACAAGACATAACTTGAACCCTCATTTCCCAGTCCAAGTCCAACACCTTAAATATCCACCAGGCTATTCTGGTTCTCTCATTTTATGTGTGTGTGTGTGTTTTCACTCAATGCATAATTAAGTTGTGGAATTTGTTGCCAGAAGAGGAGGCCAAGGCCAATAGCATAGCTGGGTTTAAAAACGGATTGGACAAGTTTCTGCAGGATAGGTTCATTAGCAGCTATTAGCCAGGTAGGTTTTGGGGAATGTAACCTCTTATTGTCAGGCGCCGGGAGTGAACAACAGGGAACGGATCACCCCATTGTGACCTGTTGGGTACTTCTTCCAAACGTCCCAAGTTGGCCACTGTAGGTGCTGGGCTTTATGGACCATTGGTCTGACCCAGTATGGCACTGCTTATGTTCCCATATTCTCTTTGATTGTAGAAAAGCACACTGAAGTTTCAAAGCTGAAAATTGGCATAGCCATAGTGTGGCATGCAACTAGAATAGACATAAGAGAGTGGGGTCAGCTTGACCCCTCCTCCTTGGTCAGAGGTTGTCTCCCCTGACCACTTGACTAATAACCATTCATGGACCTGTCCTCTAAGCATAGGTGACTTGTGACGGTTGAAAGGGGGGGGGGGCACAATTTAAAGGTTATTAACAACCACCTAGCCAGGTTAGCCTGCTCTGCTGCCTTCATCTCCCATCCTCCTTTTCAGCCAGGTTCTGCCACTGCTGATGAGTCCTCCCCCCTTGCACTGCTGCTGCAGTTGCCCCTCTGATGACTTCCTGCCCACCCAAGCAAGCTGGACCATGGCAGGGGAGGACTGGACTCCTAAGTCTGACCATTGTGTGGCCAGGGCAGGACTGGACTAGGGAAAATATCTGTCAGGGCACACACCCCTGCCCATGCATCACCCATGTCTCGAAGAACTTATCCAGTCCTTAGAAAAACCATTTTTTGCACACTGTAACCAAATCAAGTCTGATGACCAATGACTGTTCCAGTGATTGGGAACAAGTGCTTCTAATTTTGTCAACTCTCCCCCAAACTGCAGCCCCCAAGCCTTCTGAAACTGCCACTGCTGGAAACATAAAAGTTAGGATCCCAATTCCACTTGGATAGTTGACTCTTTCGCCAAGTCCTGCATCAACCTTTCTGTAGGCGTAAGTCCCAACCATCCCAAAAATGCCAACTCAGCTCATGGCACGTGACTGTGCGATAATCTTTATTCCTGTTGTTTCTGGATAAATGGGTAGCTTAATATGTTATTGCTGCCTTTTGAAAAACACTTAATAAAGCACACCACTCATGGAACATGATGGAAATCGCTTTCAGAACCATAACTATTTCAAATCCTACTTTCAATCTTTTTGAGTGTGCAACCTTAATTTTATGCCAATTCAGAGTCTTTGGCATTTAGCTTACATCCAAAAAGTGCTCAGTGCTCATTTTATTACGTCTAAAAACAAAGCTTTATTTTAAGGTTATAACTCTGAAACCAGTTGCTTGCTCTTGTACCACGAACTTCCCTTTTTTGGTAGAAAGTATTGCATAAGAGAGGTCAAAATAGCTATTTGTTCACAACAAGCATAATAGCAATGAGGAGGCTAAGGATACAGGTTGTGATTCACAAATCATTTACTCTGGAATCAGGACCAGTTTTTGGCCAGAGTAGTAGGTGGGACTGTGGCCCCAGGCCTAACAGGAGGAAGACCTTACAGGAGGAAGGAAAAGTCCCAGACCTGTAGCCACTCTGGAGAGCTCCTAGGCCTATGTAGGGAAGCAGGGCCCAGGAGAAGAAGGCAGGGCTGGGGTGGAGAGGGTTGCACAAGTAGGAGGTGAAAATTAGTACAAGTTTCATGAGGAGAGCTGTAAGGAGTGTCCTCTACTGTCTGGTATCTGGCTGGATACCACAGTATTCATCCATAGCCGCTGGTATCCAGCTGGCTACTGAACGATTTCTGGTTAGCATTTGGTGGATGTCCGGTTAACTGGATACCTATTTATTAGATAACTGCTTTACTGCATTACCATTTACTGCATTACTGTTTGTCAATAATTTATATTCTCCCTCTAGAGTTGGTTTTAGACAGTAATGGGAACATTCCATTATGCGGTAAATGGTAACAGGTAAAAGGTAATGCGGTAAGCAGAATATGGATGCGGTAATATCTTATTCCAGTTAGGCGGTTAATCTCTGTGGTAACTGATTAGTTACCAGATAACAGTCAAATTAACTGGAACTCCAGATATTGACTGCGGATAATAATTTTGGGATCCATTTTAGCACTATCTGTGGGTTGGTTATGAGTAGGGAAACCGGGCATTTAAGGGGTATATTCAGAATCAGGGAAGAATTCTGATTGGAGCTATAGGGATGCAGTGGCAGAACTCTGTAGGTGGGTGGGGAACAGTGATGCCCCTATTGCAAAGTTGGGTGCAGCCAGGTGAGCTGCACAGGCCGGATTCCTGCATGGCCCCATGGTGGGCAATCGGCCCCGCCACATTACGGGGCCAGTGCAGTCAGGGAGCCGGGCACATGAGTGCGGGCAGGCTGGGTGGCTCATCCCATCTTGGAGTCAAAGTGCCACTCACAGGAGCGGCTGCCTAGCACTGCCCTGCCTCCCTCCCCTGGCCCAACTGAGACCCGGCTCCTGGCTGTGACATGGCTGCGTGTGATGTGCAAACATCTGGCAGGCTGGGGTAAACAGCTAGTTTGCCCAGAGAGGGGTAAGGCTACCCAAAGAGCAGTAGCCTCCCCAGCCCGTTTCGTGTGGCTGCATCCATTAAGGGCGCACAGGAAGTGCTCACGTAGGGAGGTGGGGCTGAGGGCTGCCCTCAGCTTATGGGATGTGTGTGTGTTTCCAGGTGGAGAAGACACCACGTTGCTGCAGCTCCTACCAGTGTTGGCGCAACCAGTTCTGCAGGGGCCTACCTTTGCCCTGCCCTATCCTTTTACTTCTCATCCACCCTTGCTTCCTGTCTCAAGCTCCTCCCCAGTAGGGGTGTGCACCTGGCTCCCATGTCATTTTCGTTATTCAAAAATGTTGTTTTCGTTATCATCGACTGCCTCTCTGATATCTCCGCCTGGATGTCCCGACGCCAACTCAAACTGAACATGGCCAAGACTGAACTCCTCATTTTTCCTCCATCCCCCTCCTCTCCCTCTGACCTGACCGTCTGCATTGATGGGGTCACCATCCGTCCTGTTCTCCGTGCCCGCAGCTTGGGCTTCATTTTTGACACGCACCTCTCCTTTAAACCTTACATTGACTCTGTGGCCAAATCCTGCCGATTCGCTCTCCTCAACATTGCCCGCATACGCCCCTTTCTATCTGTCTCCTCGGCCAAAATCCTTGTTCATGCCATGGTTATCTCTCGCCTCGACTACTGCAACCTCCTCCTTGCTGGCCTCCCTCGCTCCCACCTGTCCCCCCTTGTTGCGATCCAAAACTCTGCCGCCAAGATCATTCACTCTGCCCGTCGCTTCGACCATGTAACGCCTCTCCTCCTCTCCCTTCACTGGCTCCCCCTTCCTGAACGTATCCTGTTCAAACTCCTGGTTTTCACGTTCAAATCGCTCCATGACCAAGCTCCCCCTTACCTCTCGGACCTAATCGCCCTACGCACTCCTGCGCGCGCTCTCCGCTCTTCCTCTGTCCCCTCCCTCGCTCTCCCTCGTTTCTCCTGCTCGCCCAACCGCCTTCGTCCCTTCTCCCTCGCTGCCCCGCATGCCTGGAACTCCCTCCCTGCCGACATCCGCCTTGCCTCCTCCCTCCGCTCCTTCAAATCCCTCCTCAAGACCCACCTTTTCCATGCTGCCTTTCCCAATGCCCTCTAGTCTTTCCCCTTGCTCTTACTGTCAGCCCTCCTCTGCTGACTGCTGCTACCGACCACCTTGTAACCAAGCCAAGTACACGCACCTGAGACTTCGCATCCGCCTGAATGTTTGTTTGTCTTCTCCCATGTCTCTCCCACTGTCCCCTCTCCCTGTCTCCCCCTCCTTGTCTTTTAGATTGTAAGCCACAGGCAGGGACCGCGTCTGATTGTATGTTCTGTACAGCGCCAGGCTTTTCAACTGGCGCTTTATAAATGTTTAATAATAATAATAATAATAATCATTAACAAAAATATCATTTTTGTTATCGTCGTCGGTATCGTTATTGCTGCCGTTTCAAGCAAAGATTTTATTTTTGGTATTGGTATCGTTATCAGTATTGATTCCCGTGCACAACTAATATCTATCTAAATCTAAGGGAGACAGGGGAAGGGAAAAGGAAAACTATCTATTATCTAATCAATTATCTATAAAACTATTCTAATCTAATCTATATGTCTATAATATATCTCTATATCTAATTTATACTACCTATCTATATATAATGTACAGGGGGGAGAAGGGCAGGAAAAGAGAGAAGGTAAAATGTAGGGTATGAGGAAGGAAAGGTATTGGTGATAATACAATGAGGCTAGGGAGGATTTTTTTTGTGTGCAAGCACCACAGTTCTATGAATGCAACCTGACAGGCAGAGCTCTCACAGAATGGAGAGAAAAAGCCTGGCCCTCCCATTATAAAGGGTTGCAGTGCTCTTCTCCAGAGCCCCCGATTGGTTGTGGGAGGCAGCAGGCATTGAGCAATCACAGAGTGCCATGAGACTGCTGGGGCCTGCTTGCGCTGCTCATTGACCACTGCCAGCGATACATCCATCAGATACTGCTGAGCTGCTCGCCCCTCCAACACAAGCACAATTCAAGAGTTCAACCGTGTTTAGGGCTCCAAGATGTCTGCTCCTTCCTCCCCTCTCCACATTTTCCCTCCAAAACCCAACTGCCACAGCACTAATAACAACAACAATGATAACAACATTGTTGTTTTTGGTTTTGGTATCGTTATTTTCGGTTGTTGTTTTTATTATCTTTATTCTCTGTTTTCATTATTGCAGTAACAAAAATGTCAATTTTTGTTATCGTTATTGTAATAACAAAAACAACATGCACACCCCTACAAGTCCCCAGGGCTTGTTTTGCCTACAGCCAGCCTTGTCCAGAGTCACCCGCAGGGAGTAAGTGGCTTGTGGGTTCCTTTTTATTAAGTTTTTTTTTTAAAAATCTGAAAGGCCTAATATTTAAGAAACTAATGATAGAGTGAAAAGAAAAGCCAGGCCTAGATCCAGGCAGAAAATGCTAAGGTGGACTGTACACGTATTCAGAGATTTCAAATAGGAAATTCTCCTAGTAAGTGTGGCAATTCAGAGCTTTGCTTGAGAACCCAAATTCCAGCACCGTTTCCCAGCACAAGATTTCCAAGATTTCCAAGGCAAGTTCTGAGGCACAAAAGCCCTACTGTTCCCTCGAGAGGTTACATCATCAATTTATCTTATTATTCCTGATATTTTGCCAGTCATGTTGTGAGCTGCTTGAGAGGAATGAAAAAAGCAGCTTTCCTCCTTGACAGCAAAGAACAGAAAGCAAAGTTTTTTCCACCTCTCCCAGGGAGAAGTTCTTTCTTTTCTTATTTTAACTTGAAACTCTGCCTCTGGCTGACCCAAGGAGGAGTGCAAAAATCCTATTTACATATTGAATTAACTGCATGTATTTTACCAAAGCATTAGAGCGGGAGAGGACATTGGTCAGGGAGGGTAACTACGTTTAAACTTTAGGTCGCCTACAGAGTTCCAGGTTGTTAGGCAGATGCTGCAAGTGATTTCTCTGTGGTAGCTGTTTGATGGCAAAAATCCACTAAGTTTTCTGGTTTTAATCCAGCTCCTTGGGAGCAAATATCCATCCAATAAAACTCCTCCAGCAGCGGTTCCCAAACCTGTGTGCCTGTGTGACTCCAACAGCAACAAAGCCATGCAGAGTATATTAGATATCAGTTAGAAGATGGCAAGACTCCACTTGGACAGATGTTCCACATTTGGGAACATCTGTCCTAGGGCCAGATTTGTAATGACACTAAATCCCAGCTACTTATGAGGCATTAAAGCAGACCCCGAAAATGACATTTAGGCTCACTTAAAAGCTTCCTTTTGCTGCCAGAATAATATCAAGGGGCTTAGAGTTGATTTGGGCCCATAGTGTCCTCATGTTGGGGTGAGATGGAGCAACTGGGACGTGGAAGAATCAAAGCTGTTAGACCAGCTTGAATGTTACTGAATCTGCTCATGTAAATGTTAGTCTTTCATGGAATAAGTACTTTTGTGGCAATATAAATGTAAATTCCTTCTTAGACACTACAAGGCACTACATAATCCTATATAACCTCTTGGGAACAAGTATTTTGTTTTGTCTCCTTAATGGACTAAACCTTATTGTTAGGCTAAATAAGTAGCAGCTGGACTGATTGTATCGAGCTTTGCTGGAGGTCTGTATACAATGAATATATGCTCAAAGTTTACGGGCTGAGCATGGAAGGGCGTTCCAGAAAATCTGGTATGGATTCTTCACATCTCTGGTTCTGGTCCTCTAGGACATGGCATATATTTTTAAAGTAACGTATACCCAGTTCCTGTTCTTTAATAGAAAAAGGGCAGCAAATTACACAGTGGATCTGAAATCCCAAAGAGGCACAGTACCTCCTCACAAAGTATTGGTAATGCGTGAAACTGCTAATGAACCTTCAGTGGAAGAATGTAAATAAATGCTGAAGTTCATGAGAAATCAACAGGTCAGAAATAAGGTGCTGGGTTAGAGTATGGAATTATTTAATCCAGTTTTATAAGTAACATGGTTCCTGGCTAGAAGTTGCGTAGAGAATGAGGTAATTTGGTCTAAATGCTTAAGCCCCTGGAGCATCAAGAGCCTCTTAATAAACTAGCTAGGAGACAAACTCTTGCTGATATTGTTCACAACGGTAAACACTAGAGCTAAAATGAATAGTTTGGTGAATACTGAATTTGATTAATTTAATCTATTTTGTCTCTGACAAAGAGGATATGAAATGCTATTTGTTTCTGTCTTTGTCTGCTGAAATGAAAATTCATTTTGGTATTTTGTTTCAATCATTTCGGTATTTTGGTTATTTCGGTTCGTTCGCTTCCTTTGATACTATTATTCAGCGCTGTTGCACACCAAACAGTTATGCAGCAGTGCTGTTGTGCTAATAGCAATAGTGCAATAGCACTCTTGAACAACAGTTTGGTGCGCAGCAGCACCAAATAGTAACAAATAATGGAACCAATAACAAAATGACTGAACCAAAATAGTGAAGTGAACAAAATGTCCGACCTGAAGAAACAAATCTGAAAACATTACATACACTGGTGAAAAGTGGTCGGATACTTGGTAGTGTCATCCGCGTATGCAGACAATTTTTGCAAATATGGAATGGCATATTCTAGAGTGGTCAAGGTTCTCAATTCCATAATCTTCATATGGTTAAGAGTCACAACACACACACACACACACACACACACACACTCACAATCACACAGAGTGTGCACGTGCATGTATACACACATAAACCTCTCCTGCTTCATGATTGGCTGGTGAAGCTAGTGCCCTGCAGTCCTGGCTACTAAGATTTGGAGGACCAGTTGCGCTAAAGCCGCTGAGACGCAGGTGTAATGAAGACAGACATAGGGCCATATGGCAGTACGAGTCCCAGGACCAATCCTGGCTGAGAGCCACGCTTGAACTGCCCAAGAGCCACATGCAACTCCCAAGGCACAAAGTGACATATCCGTTTCAGCCCTTGTAAGCATGGAGTACTTCCCTAGAAGAAAGGTGCAACCCCGTCTCCACTGATGTCAACAGCAAAAGTCCCAATGACTTGTGCCACCCTACTCAGCTCTGGTTAGGCCCCCACTAGAATACTGCATTCAGTTTGGGGCGGGCACTCCATTTTAAGAAGGACATAGAAAAGCAGGAAAGCGAGCAAAGAAGAGCAACAAGGATGGAAACACAGATTGTATCAGCAGAGTCTGAAGGATCTGGGTTAGAGCTGCAGTGGGTAGCTGCAAATGCAAATGCAAATGCACGTAATACCTGCATTTGCGGGCACACCCAGTGGGCACCCGATGGGGAACCCGGCTCCCCCATCAGGTAGATGGTGCCTGAAAATGCAGGTATTACTGGGGCATCCCGGGACACCCCTGGCAATCCTTGCACCCGTGGCTCTTGGGAATGGGGGATCCATTAGAGGGGCACATGCAGATGAGAAGAGGCCTCCTCGGTCTCCCCCCACTCAGAAAGGGCAAGCGGAGCCAAGCACAGGCCGGGGAGAAGAAGGGAGCAGCCAGGAGTCCAGGCCAGAGGAGCAGCAGCCCAGCTAGTAGGGTGAGTCAGCCCGGGGAGTCAGTTCAAGCATGCGCGCTGCAGCACATCTCGCCGCCGAGTGCCTCCACCGAACGCCCAGGTGAGGCTTTGCATTGAGCCCATAGGGCTCAATGCAAAGCTGCCACGAGCGGGAAATTTCATTTCCCAGCGGCGCACTTGGACTGAACGCTCAGCCGCCTGGCTCGCGTTCCGTTCAACTTTGTCCCTTCTGGGACTCGAGACTCTGGAGTCCCAGGAGTCCAGACCTGACAGAAGCTAGCGCTCCCTGAATGAGTGCTCTGTCTCTGCCAGGCGGCTGAAATTGACATCGGAGCGCCGTGCTGCTCTGACTGCAAGCCAAGCTCCAGCAGTCAGAGCAGCGCAGCGCAGCGCAGCGCTCCGATGTCCGTTTCAGTCGCCCGGCAGAGAGAGAGGCAGAGCGCTCACTCAGTGAGCGCTCTGTCAGTGCGGCACCGGGGGGAGGGGGGAGAGCGGGGGCAGGGCACTGCCCCAGGAGCCCTCAGGCGAGGGCCGCCACTGGTTGCGGTGCTAATTTCATCAAATGCTTTTTCAAAATCTCTGAAAAGAGCTAGGCTTCCGTGATGACGGGCTCCTGCCTGGGCAACTAGGACTCTCCACAGAACTATGCGGTGTGGTTCCCTGTGCACTTACAGGGTATCCTTGTTGGAACCTAGATTCAAAGAAATTCAGCCGTTCTCTAAGGAGAATTTTGTGGCTTCTTTCAGGACTTTAGATTGCTGTGGAGAGCTCATTTCAAAAACAGGTGCTTTCACTTTAGACAGTAGTTTTAGAGATTCCTCAGAACAGTCCCTAAGGACAAGTGGCTTATCAGGGTAGAAGGACCTTCACATCATTTTTCTCCTCTGCAACAGCATGATTTACACCACAAAAGAAAGATGTGGTTGTGACTGAGAGCAGAAGTTCTTGGGCTGAGCTCAGTTGCTTGTATATTTCTGGCCATATACTGCGCTCAGTCCTTATCTGGAAATCTGATTAATGTGGTAAATCCTACAGTCTCCAGGCAGACAGTATTCCCATTGACTTGAGGGGGGTTGCTCTCATGGTTTTAGAATGATGAATGGCCCTTAATTTATAAGAGCTATTCATCATACATATCAAATATAGAGTATGACATACTGTATATTACAACATCTGTTGTACTATATAGTTTAAATGGGGGTATTTACAAAGATATTAAATATTATTGAACCAAACGATCACCTGGGAGGGAGTAAAGATTCAAGACTTTAGTTTTTAAGCTACCACACAGGCTGTAAACTGGAAACTTAAGACAAGCTCGTCTTGGATTAGCATAAATGTTTTGAAATGTTTTCCAGGCAAAACAATAATCTTGTAGTTTAATGAGAAAGAATAAACACACCCCTCCGTAAGTCCTTTCAAATGTTTCCGTCCTTCCCAGCTTAGCCTCTGTTTTTCTGTGCTGCCAGACTGATCGAGGGGTCTTGATCTGCCCACAGTTCTTTGTCTAAGCTTTCCACAAGTTAATTTTCCCAGGGTCACGCCGGGTTCTTTCACTATGGACACAGCATTTTCCTGAGAGATATTTTCGGCAATCTCTAGCTGGCTTTCCTTCAGTCGGATTCCTTATTGAAAGCACGGTGGTGACGGTAGAACTCTGCCGCCTTCATCAATAGCGCTTGCTAAAAATAACCTCTGCTTTTATTTATGTCCAGCCATATCTTGCTCTTCTAACTCAGGCAAAACTCCCATTGAGCTCTCTCATGACAGGGTAAGAAATTATGGGTTTTGATGACAGTTTTAGGCTGTGTTCCCATGTGCGGCGGTGATGGCGGCAGAGGGAGGGACGAGGGAAGACGTGGCAGCGCGGAGGAACCGGCTGACAGGAAAAGAGCCGGTGTGAACGGGGATCTGCCGCGGCTTCTCTCTCGCATGTCAGGGCAGGATTTTGTACCCTGACATGCGCGAGAGAAGCCGCAGCAGATCCCTGTTTGCACCGGCTCTTTTCCTGTCAGCCGGCTCCTCTGTGCGGCCGCGTCTTCCCTCGCCACTCCTCCTGCCACCAACGCAGACGGGAACGCAGCCTTACTTGAGTAAGAGTCTGGTCTTATTGAGTGGACCAGCCAGTAGCTAAACTCTACTAGTAGGATACAAGTAGTTCTGTGCAGCAAGGAGCCAAATTAATGAAGTCTGGTTTCCCTCACAAGAGCCCATATTTACCTTCCAAGTGACCTATTTTGAAATTGTAGGTCCCTTCCTATTTGTGGGCCTTTTGGCCCTCTACAACATTTGGCTGCAGTTGGCCAGTGGGATCACATATACACACACACACACACAGAGTGATCTCACAGATCGTCTTTCCATAGGGCATCAAAATGGGCACCAGGATTAGGGGTAAGGGTGGCCACTTCCCCACCCCCTGGACTTTGCCTGTCCCCCACCCCCTGGAGCATGATGTCATTGCTCCATAAGAGACATGGCCATATCAGAAAGGCAGTGTTGCCAACCCCATAAACACAGAGAAAAACTCTTAAAAATCAAGACATTTGGTATATCAGTCATGAGTTGCTATTTTTTTCAAACTTAAAACAATAAACTAAAACTAAAAAAATAAATAAAATAAACATAAATGCTGAGTCCTTGGGGGCTGAGAAGTGGGGTGGTGGCGGCTGGGCTATCTCCTGTGCGGTGCTTCCTGATGCCTGATTCCCACCAAGCCTCCCGATCTTGCAAAATTTACCTTGCATGATCAGGAGGCTTGGTGGGAAGCAGGCATCAGGAAGAGCCCAATTGCCCCCCACTCAGCATTTATGTTTATGGTTTGTTTTTTTAGCAAGATTGTGACTTAGAAATCGTATCTCATGGTAAATTTGTGAGAGTTGGCAATGCTGAAGCCCAGGCCTAGCAACACCCCTGTGGCTGAGCTAGGGTGGCCAGATATGCAAGTTTTAGAGGACACTTATGAGAAATACAGGTTGCAGGGCTGCACTGGCTCCAATGCAACCCAGCAACCTGTATTTCTCCTAAGTGTCCTCTACAATTTGCATATCTGGCCACCCTAGGCTGAGCCCTGGTGGGTTCACTCCCCACTAGGGCAGAATAGAGAATTTAAAAAATCCTCTAGAGAAATTCTCGTGAGATCTAACACGGGGACCAAGATCTAACAAACATCTTGGTCCCAGTGCAAGATTTCACTAGATTTCTCACAAAAGGATTTTTAAAAAAACACAAACTATTGGGGCATCCTAGGATGCCCTGACCACGACACCATCTGATTTACCTCACCCCTGTGCTGCTGGCATCTGGTCTGGTGGCTGCTCGCTGCCTCCCTCTGAAGTCTGCAGAGAGCTACACTTGCTCCTTGTGTCCCCAGTCACACTGCAGAGCCTGGCTGGCACCTGCCCATAAATTATCTGAGTGGGGATTGGGAGGGGAGCAAGGAAGTCTCTTCCCAGTTGTGTGCAACACTCTAATCAGTCCCTGTTTCCATGGGGACTGATCAGGCATGTGCTGCCCTGATATCAGCCCCCCCCCCCCCTGGAAACAGGGTCTAATTAGAGTGTTGCACACAACTGGGAAGAGGCTTCTTTGCTCCTCTCTCCACACAGATAATTTATGGTCGGGTCCCAGCTAAGTTCTACAGTGCGACTGCTTACAATGCTGGAGAGGGGCAGGGCAAAGGGATTCTCTTACCCCTTTCTGAGCATCATGCTGTCAAGCTGCAGGCGCTTTCTGCAGGGCCCTTATTCCCTGCAGAAAGTGACCCTTCCTGCCAGGGAGTCCCCACCGCTCCAGACACCCTACCTCCCCGTGGGTGGTGGTGGTGGTGGGTTTGCACCTGGCCCTGCCCCTTCTGAATGTTGTGACATTAGGACACAGAAAAAGGGCACGACCACACAAAAGGAGAGAGGTGGAGTGGCTGTCTCACCCCCTGCCCTCCTAAACGTATTCTCGGGCTGGCTTAGTCAGAAGAGCACTTACACAAAGAACAGAGATGCCTTTCTGACTCGCAGCTGTAGTACCTCATAAGCACTCGACACAATAAATACTGGGGGTACAAATCCTCCACCATTAAAGTTAGTGAGTTTTGGCATTGAGTCTTCAGTGGGACCAAGATTGCAGCCCATGATGATAATTTAACAGCCCCTATCGTGTAAGCATGAGTGTAATATTGTGCAGGACATGGGGGACAGTCACCTCTGCACTCTGCCAGGATCCCCTCCCGCCTTGCTGTTACTCTCAGCATTCCCCCTCCCACCATTCCTCAGTGGGTGTTTTTAAATGAGATGCTTCCCCACATGCCCACCCAGGAGCCTCTCATCCAACCACCTGTCTGAAGGTGAGCCATGCAGCACACACTCATGGGGCACTGCTGAGAAATCTGGAGTGTACTGTGTGGGGTAAGCCCCCAAAGTGTGTGGCAACGGGCACCCACACATTCCCTGCCCATATGAACTGGGGCGGCCACCCCCACCAGCACACCGCTTATAGGCTCCGGCGGGGGGGAACGGACGGACATGGCCATTCCACAAGCACTGGGACATGTCAATTTCAAAGGCTAGCCTGGCGTGCTTCCCCCTCCCCCATGGTCTGTGGCGGGGTGTGTGTGTGTGCAAGGCAGCTGCCACGGTTGCCACACTGGGAGCTGTCCGTTAGAATCCCTCCCCACGCACTCCACTGGAATGGCTGCTTCACAGCTGTGCCACTCAGCGGACACAGCCACCCTACCCCCTAAGCTTTGCTTGTTTAAAAACACCCAGTATCTCCCACAAAGTTTTGGGGAAAATTCCACCACTGCATGTGAGTAATCCAAAACAACAAAAATTAGCAAATGTGAGGAGGAAAAAGGAGATGACGTGGGAAGAGAGGGTGGGGGAGGTTGGAGTCTAGTTCCAGTGATAAGTATTATAGCAATCTGAAATAGAAACAGATTAAAATTGAAGGAGAAATGCACACTTCTAGAGGCAACCAAAACCTTTTGAGATTCTCCTAATGGCTACTTCCCCTGCTTGATGAGGTGGAGTGTTTGCTGGGGTGGAGAGAAAAGGAGTGGAGAGAAAATGGGGTGCGCTCCTTCCACACCCTGTGCTGTCCACGGGCAGCCTTGAGATGGTGTTTGTGTAGCAGCTGTTAAGCGCACTCCCAGTTTCCTGGCTTTTTGTCCATGTGGTGACTAGGGGACAAGCCTGGCTTTAAGATCTCTCTGCTTTTCACACCCGCCATTGACTGTTGTGGCATCTGGGGGGAAGTTCCTACCCTCCCTCCCCGGAATGATAGCTAGTTAGCCAACTGATGAGTGTGTGGGCCTTCCACAGCTCTCTGTGGACCAAGCTACTTGCCCCTTTTGTGGGGACTGGATTGTTCCTGCCCCACCTGATTGGTCGTGGTGGAGGAAGTTTTTTGTCGCCTTTCTTGCAATGGTTATGTGGAAAGCCTTCTTTGTACAGCTATTTAGGGTTTGTGCTTTTGGGCCACAGCTTAGGATCCCAGCTCAGCTACCCAGAAAAGCATGCCCAGAAGGATAGAGAAAGGTGTCCAGTAGGACAAGGGCAGCCATGTTGTATCTGTTGTTGTTATATTGGGCTAAACTCCTAATAAAGGTGTAGCCACTTTTAATCCAAAATATGACTCCGTGTCATTATTCTTGCCTGCCTATGGCAAATACTATGTCACTTCAGGAACCATGTACCTGGTTCTTTAAGCTGGTGACAATACAATACAATACAATACAATACAATACAATACAATACAAGAGTTCTGCTGTGAATAGTCTGAGCAAATAAAGACAGGTGTGCACTCTACAAGCAGGCATCTGTGGCGAATTGAAATGAATGACACAGTCAGTTCAAACAGCAATGGGTTCCCATCGTTGGACTATTACTGAGCATTTTGCAAGCACTACAGGTTAATATTTACATTAAGTTCTATGTGGGAAGCCTGGCCTTGATTTCTAGCTTGAATCTCTTGCTCTTCGGGTTAGCAGGGACGAGGAGTGTTGTGCAAAAAGCCAGCATATTGAATCCTTTTCTTCAGCAAGGAGAAATACTGGCCACAAGGTAGGATTTCAGGCTGAATGGTGTGTGTCAGGAACTAGGGTTAAAACCAGTGTCTCTGGGACTTAATACCACTGACATGTCTTGCTTTGGCCTGGAAACAGCCATGTAGAACCCCTTGCTACAGCTAGGCTGTAACCTCTGATCCCCGATTGGCTGCCCCTGGATATGTAGGCCCACCCAGAGGAACAGGAAGCTAAGTGGCACAATGGGTATTATTTTCAGACAAGATGCTACCCTGCATGGCCACTTAGGAGCCATGGATCTGACCATCCATCTGAAGGAGGAGGGCGGGAGGAAGGGGGGGGAAGGGATGAATGCTCCCGTGAGTCACAGAGCACCCACTCATGGCCATGCACAGAACCATGCCAGGAAAGCTGGCGTGCTCCGTGCAGGGCTAGCCAAATGTATGGTGGCCGTTTTCATGGCCACAGTAGCCAAGCTGAAAGCTGCCGTTTGAATCACTCCCCATGCATGGGTGCTCTGTGGCAGAGGCATGTGGTGGCCACAGACCCCCTCCCCATCACCTTGTTTGTTTGAAAATAATACCCAAAGTTACTTCCGGTTTGGGTGGCTGTTCCTGACCTGATTGCTAGCCCTGCTCCTAGCCCTGTTTGTTCCTGAACCTGCTTGTCTCTGCTCTGCTCCTGCCCTATTAATGACTCCTGACCTGTTCTTATCCTGCATGCCTAGGGGACACCAATCCTGACTCCATTTCTGGATCCATCCCTGAAGTCTACCAGTACCCTAGTCTGGACAAACTCTCTGTGGGCAAAGGCCATCATTAAAGCACATTAAATAGCATCTAGACTTATTTTTAAATGCTGATATCACCAATTAACACTGAAAGCTGGTTTCAACAGTTCCCACACCAAGGGAGCTGACTGGAATGCAAAAGGCAATGCCTGTCAGACACCATGGGCATTGAATCCAGGGTCATAGAGCATCAGTCCCAACCACTGAGTAAAAATGCTGCAGGAACAGACTAAAGAATTTCAAATCATGCTCCTCAGCCTGGACCTCAGCTGCCCTACCATGGCTGTCAGGTGACCATCAGTAGGCTGCTGATTGGCCCCCACCTGTATATAAACTTTCTGTGGCTGACATGTCTTTTTGTCTGAGAACCTGTGCTCTTCAGTTCTGTTGCTGTCCAGATCTGCTCCATGCCAGGCCTTCTTCCTGCCTTTGGCCTGCCATGCTGCCTCAGTCTGGACCTGCTTGCAACCTAATCCTCCCTCACAGACTGGCCTACCTACTTGACCCTGAAGCCATTGTGCTTCCGAGCTTACAATTCTAGCTGCTTTTACCCACAGCAGTGGAATTGTAAGGGCCCTGCTGGAAGAGATCAGGGGCCACGTGGTCTCTGTTAAAGTTTGTACCAGACCAGGATATTGCATATAGGCAGGGACCTGGGGGCACTTTTTGACGACCCGAATGTGACCTGACAGGTTACCCGACTCACTGGGCTGGCTCACCTCACCACCAGTGCTTACTGCTCCCCGCTTCTCCCCGGTCCACGTGCTGCTCAGCTGAGCGGGGGGACTTCCCCTATAAGCTTTTTCTGAGTGGGGAAGGAGGGAGCAAAGGAGGGGAAGGAGCGAGGGGCATGTAGGTGGGAAGAGGCCTCCTCGCTTCCCCCCTGCTCAGATAAAGCTGGGCATGGAAGGACCGAGCTCCGTTGAACAGCGTGCAGGGCTGGCAAGGAGCAGAGAGCAGGGGACAGTGACCAGGACCAGACGAGCAGCAGCCTGGCAGTGAGGTGAGTGAGTCAGCCCAGGCAGCTGTAGGTGCCAGGATCAGCGTCCTGGGGCATCCTGGGACGCTCTAGTAATACCAGCATTTCTGGGTGCCTGCTGGGGGTGCTTGGTTCATTGTGTTTTCCTCATTGGTGACAATGTGGGAAACACAGTAAACCCAGGTCCCTGCCTATATGCAATATCCTGGTCTGGTACAAACTTTAACAGAGACAGTAAATCCAAATAAAAATTAATGTGTGGCACAGCCACTGGCTTCACTGGAGGTACATTAGGAACCAATTTAACCAATTAAGGGTTCGTTTTGGCAGATCTTTACTGACCCAAGCAATGCACGCTTGTTCCCGTCCTCTGCCTGACTTCCATCTAACTGTTTCCATGAATAAGGATCATTTGTGTCAATAAAGGTTAGCAAAACTGGGCTGTGGAAGAAGAAATTTGATACTGAAAACATTACTTAATAGGAAGCTCCTGAAGTGATTGCAGAATGATATGTTGGCAATAAAAGTTGTGGTCGTTCAGCACCTGTGGAAATCAGGCTCTCTGAGCTGCTTGCAAATGCTGTAAGACCTCTCCAGAGCAGGCAACACGTTACAACAGCCTCTTCCACCATCTCAGCATCATGTTGCAATGGAAGGTTCGTCAACGTAGCAGAAGTTCTAAAGTGTGAAGAAGAAAAGAAGACAACAATATTACTGAGATCCTCAACACCCCCCAAAGCCTTTCATGCACCTTCCCCTTCCCACCAATTCATGGTAAAACAGAATTGATCCCAAACACCATTGACAGTCAGGGCAGGTAAATGGTGTAAGTCAACAATGAAAAGCTCCATTTCACCCACAATGACTTTTGGGAGTCTGGGAAATCACATTTACCCCTTAGCCAGTGGTGAGCTGCTGCTATGGGTCACTAAATCTGAGTGCCATGTTACTTGTGTCCCCTGGTCCGGTCTGTCAAATATGTTACACATTTTAGCCGTTTAGAGGCCTCAGCGTGTCACATCCGTACAACCCTTCGCAAAAGCATGTCACGTGAAAAACATATCCCCAACACATATGTTTAATATGGATTGTGTACTGAATAATCACGTTACATTGAAGAAATATCCTCTTATTTATCAATTATAGAATGCTTATTGATTAGAAGCAGTTTTGATTCAATTTTCAAAACTTGTCATCTTTTCATTTTTTTTTAAAACTCTGTCTTCTTCTCATAGTGAACTTGTAACAGGGAGCAGGTTATTCAGGGCATTGGCCCTTTAAGGGAGTAGCACCTGCATATGGGGTGAAGGTGCTACCTTAGCCTCAGGTGCTACTATGAGTGAAGGAGAGTGCTTGATTGCCTAGCACCTGAGCTTGGGGTGTGGTTGGGAGAGCCACAAGCCTTCAGAGCCTGGGAAGGTCTCAGTGAAGGGAAGTATTTCAGGAGACAGGAGCTTAGGTGTAGCGCTGTCTCCATACAAGCCCTGCTCAAAGAGGGTGTTGTCTGAGCTGTGGGGTTTGGCGGGCTGCAGGAGGGGCTGATGCTTGGCCCGGAAAGCTTGAGGGCTACAAAGAGCCTGTGCAAGACTTACACCTGGCCAGAGGAAGGACTGTACCCAACCAGTACGGCTGAGACTGAAGAGTCCAGTCCAGTCCAGTCTTGAGGTGATGAATGCATGAATGATGGTGGCAAGATCAGAGCCTGAGATGTAAAGCTGAAGATGTTGGATCAGATGTAATTTACCAAATGCGCTCCTCACCACCACCACCACCACCGCCACCACCACCTGGGCATCCAGGCGGAGTTGTGAATCAAGGAGCACTCCAACCTGAGGGACTGAGGAGGGAAGTACCCCATCAATGATGGGGGCCTCGACCCCGTCAGCTCTTCCCACTGGCATCACCTCCATCTTGTCAGGATTCAGCTTCAGATGGCCCTAATCCAATCCCTGACCACAGCCAGACATCGGGCAAACACAGGAGCGGCTGGTGGGTTTTGAGTTTGGAGGAGCCGGCGAGCCGGTGGGCGGAGCCAGGGCAACGGTAGGCCAGTGGCACGGCATAACCCAGCAGCAAGGAGTTCCCAGGGTTAACATCGGATGGAAGAAAACACAGTCTACATGCACATCAAGCTTAAAATAAATAATGTATAAATCCCAAACACAGGGAAACACAGAAAACACTCGGAGGGGAACAGCCTAGGGGTGAGACGCAGGGGGAGCAGCCTAGGGGTGGGTGCAGGGTGGGGAACAGCCTAGGGGTGGGATG
>QEPC01001524.1:6754098-6775175 GCA_003113815.1 Sphenodon punctatus
TTCTCTCTCCTGCCCCCCCAGACCCAGCGGCACTCCCTCTCCCCCCCCAGTTGGCATTCTCTCTCCTGCCCCCCCAGTCCTAGCGGCACTCCCTCTCCCCCCCAGTTGGTGTTCTGTCCCCCCCCAGCCCTTTCTTACCCCGCCACACCACACTCTCTGTCCGATCTCGTCCGAGTCCCGAGAAGCCTGGGCCTGCCTGCCACTGCACTGCAAAGTGCGTGCCTCTGCGTGCTCGAGTCATTGCGGTGCGGCCGCCTGCCTGCTTCGTGTCTTGTGCCGCTCTCTCTGGATGCCGGCGCATGCGCAATGGTTTCCAGAGCAGCGCATGGCTCATGTGTCAGGGAGGCGGGGCTACGGCTTGCGGCGGCGAAGGCAGGAGGCAGTGTGTGTGGGATTGGGGCCCCGGCGGGGCTGGGGGGGGGGCTGGCAGGCCCGGGGGGAACCCACCTCCTTGTCAGCCGGGCTGCTGGGGTCCATCCATCAGAAAAAAAATAAATAAGTTATAAAACGGCTTAGCTATCATAGGGGGGGACGGACTGTGTGGGTCCCCAACCATGGTGGGCCCTGGGACACATGTCCCGCCTGTCCCTATGATAGCTACACCCCTGGGGGGTCCCACAAGGAGCACAGCCCCTGGAGCCTCATGGCTGCCAATCCTGAAGGCCCAGGGAACCCCAGAAACCCTACTGCTGTTCCTGCGGGCTTGTGGCTGTGGTAGGCTTCCTGGGAGACCCTGGTGAGCCGTGTCAGGCCTTCCGGGCTTACCAGGGATTGAGTAGCTAGATTATGCTGGAGTGGGGTGGTTTGGACCAGCAGTCAGGAAAGAGCAGCATGGGTAGACAGAGCCTGATCTGCCCACGTGCAGAATGCTTGGCCCGGTAACATTACCCTGCTACTTCTAGGAATAGAGTCCTAGAGCTGGAAGGTATCTCAAGGGTCATCTTTCCCATCCCCCTGCTCCAGCGCAGGATTCGCTGCACCCAAACTACCTGCACAGAGAAATCTATCCAACAAGAAACTAAAATCTGCCACCAGTAGAGACGGGGGCCAGCAACCAGAGCACACCAAAGCCTGAAATAACAGAGAACAATTTGATAAAAAGAAGGCTCCCAGGTGTCTCAAACATGTAAGTCACACCCATGCTGCAGGGGAAGGCAAAAACAAACCAAAACAACACCTTGGATGAGGCCCCTCACTAGGGTACTGACTGGCCACCACCTATATCTAAACTTTCTATGGTTGCCATATTCGTTGTCTGAGCAACTTCAGTAGCCCAGACACTGTGGTATTAGCCATGGCTAGCACTGTATACGGTCACTCCCTCCATATTGCATTCCAATGCTCTGGAAGTATATTTTCTTTGTCCTGGTATAGTACCCAGATGTCAGTCTCTTGCAATGAGGTTTTCCCCCTCATCACTAGCTTGGATGTACGGTCCTGCGCTTAATTGTGGAGCGCAGCTTCCATGAAACAACTTTGGGTACACGAGATGCTAACCCAATCTGGGCAGTGTTACCCCACATCGGGCAGCCTTATGGTATGATTCAGTGGATCATGTACCTGACGGCCAGCTGCGTGGTGAGCGGCTGGCTACTACGCCCTTCATTCTCAGAAAAAGGCCAGGGATGCAGTGCATAATAGCCTTACCCAAGGTGGGGTAAGGCTGTCCAACACACAGTAGCGTGCCATTGCTTGTCCGCCCTGTGGTGAAGGACGCTGTTGCCAGTTGCATTTAGCCACCTCATGGCCGGAGCCGGGACAGTGGGTGGGCTGCGGGAGGGTGGGTTTTGTGGGGCTTGGCGGCTGCATGTGTGGCTGCTGCCTTTGCCAGCCCCAGAGCATGGCAGGATGACTGACAGCAGCCTGCCTGTCCGGTTTGCCTGTGGGCGGGAGGGGGTGGGGTGGGACTGTCTGCCCTGATCTTTGTGCTGGCCCCAAAGCATGGTGGCTGAGATTGCCCACTGCGGGTTATGCGGGGGATTTATTTATATTTATTTATTTATAGTAAAATGTATATGACGCCCTCTCCTGCCTCAGGCATCTCGGAGCGGCTAACAACATCTTTAAAACATTTTAAACATTAAAATAAACAATAATGATTACAATTAAAAACAATATAAAACCCCATCCCCCTTACCCTAACCCAACCCACCCACCCCATCTCCCTCAGGAAAGGTCTGGCAGAACAGCCAGGTCTTACATTGTCTGTGAAAAGAGGGGAGGCCGGCCGCCAAGCAGATCTCCGACGGGAGGGAGTTTCACAGCTGCGGCGCAGCCATGGAGAACGCCCTTCTCGTAGTGGACACCCAGGAAACCTGGGGGACCTCGAGGCGGGCGCCCCCAGCCGACTGCAGGGGTCAATCCAGGACCCGGAGGGTGAAGCGGTCCTGCAGATAGGTGGGGCCCAAGCTGTTTAGGGCTTTAAAGGTCAACACCAACACCTTGAATTGGGCCCGGAAACCTATCGGCAGCCAGTGCAGAGAGCAAAGCACCGGTGTTATATGCTCGCATCGGCCCGTCCCAGTCAAGAGATGGGCCGCCGCATTCTGCACCAGCTGCAGCTTCCGAACCAACACCAAGGGTAGCCCCATGTAGAGCGCGTTGCAGTAATCCAGTCTCGAGGTAATAAAAGCATGGATGACTGTGGCCAGATCTGAGTCCGAGACATACTGTCTAAGCCGACGCACCAGATGTAGCTGGTGAAATGCTCCCTTCGCCACTCCGGACCTGAGAAACCAGGGGAGGACGGACCCCAACAATGATGGGGGCCACCACTCTCTCGGCCTTCCCCACAACCATCACCTCCGTCTTGTCAGGATTTAGCCTCAGGTGGCTCGCCCTCATCCAATCCCCCACAGTGGACATACACCGGGTAAGCACCGAGACTGCCGGGCCTGAGTCAGAGGAAAATGAGAAATATAGCTGCTTAGCTGGGTGTCATCAGCATATTGATGACATCTCACTCCATACTCCCTAACAACCTCTCCCATAGGCTGCATGTACACATTGAACAAGAGAGGGGATAAGATGGAACCCTGCGGTACTCCACACGTGAGGCCCTGGGGGGGAAGATGAAAAATCACCCAGGACTACACGTTGGGTTCTACCAGTCAGGAAAGAGCAGAAGAGAACCATTTAAGAATAGTCCCGCTAAATCCTGCCCGGTGCCGCAGCTGAGTCACCAACACTTCGTGATCAACCATAGCAAATGCAGCCGAGAGATCTAATAGAATCAACTGGGTCAAACGACCCTGGTCCAACTCATGGGAGAGGTCATCGACCAAGGCCATAAGTACAGTCTCCATGCCATAACCCAGACAAAAGCCAGACTGTGAGGGATCAAGAAAATTGACATGGTCCNCATCGGCACAAGCGCAGTCTCTGTGCCATAACCCAGATGAAAGCCCAACTGTGAGGGATCAAGAAAGTTAACCCAGTCCAAATGCCCCTGAAACTGCTGAGCCACCACACGTTCAATAACCTTCCCTAAAAAGGGAAGGTTAGAGACTGGTTGATAACTGGCAGGGGCGTCAACATCCAAAGATGGTTTCTTGAGCAGGGGCCACACCACTGCCTACTTGAGACAGCCTGGCACCTTGCCCTCCCCAAGGGAGGCGTTGACTATCCCCGCCAGCAACGGCCCCAGTGTCTCCCAGCTAGCCTTAACCAGCCAGGACGGGCATGGATCTAGTTCACAATAGGTGACTCGAACAGTCCCAAGAACATCCCCCGCATCGGAGGGCGACACCGCCTGAAACTCATCCCATAAAACAGGACAAGAAGGGGCTTCTACTACCTCTGACCTGTTCTCTGCTAAAAAAGTCGCATCAAAACTGTGGTGAATTTGAATGATTTTATCCTCAAAAAAGTCAGCAAACAAATCACAGTGAGCATTTGATGGTTCTACATCCAGGCAGAGGGAGACTGAACCACCCAGACAGCTCAGCTGGGCGGGACTTAGCAGATGCAATGAGGGCAGCAAAAAACCCTTTTTTTGCTGTCCGCACCGCAATGGCATAGGTACGTAACCAGACTCTATGCCGCACCCGGTCAATGTCAGTACGCGAATGATGCTACCATAGCTGTAACCGCCGCTCTTCCTGCTTCATCCGCTGCAGCTCACTGGTACATCATGGGGAGCTGCATTGTTGGCAATTTGGAAGCAGATGCCTGGGAGCCAGACAGTCGATGGCCTCCGTTAACACTATATTCCACCTGGGCACGAGGTCACTGAGTGAGTGGCCATTGAAGTCAGAGGAAACATTCCCTAGAGCTATCTGGAACCCTTCAGGTTCCATAAGCCTTCGAGGGTGAACCAACCTAACTGGTTCCACACCCTCCCGGGGGCCGACATGTGCCAGGATATCCGCCCGGAGGAGATAATGATCTGTCCATGACAAGGGCACTGTTGACACCTGCCCCACCAATGGATCCCCCACCTCAAGGCCTGTGCAAAATATCATGTCCAGCATATGTCCTCCAACATGTGTGGGCCCACTACTCTCTGAGACAGGCTCATGGTTGCCATGGCGGCCATGAACACACGCTCCATCCCTCCAAGACTGGCATTGGGATGAATATTGAAGTCCCCCAGAACTATTGTCCTGGGGGACCGCACGACCACCTCCAACACCAGCTCGGTCAGTGCGTGTATCCCCACTCTGTCTCCGGCTAAATCCAACCCCAGATGGAGACCCTCTATACCCATGACAGGTCGCACAGGAAATCTCCTCACACACCAGGCATCCTTAAAAATAATGGCTACACCGGTCCCCGCCCCCCAGCCACGGCTGATGCTGCACAGAGTACCCAGCTGGAACAAGACCAGCCAATATAGGACTTAATTCAGTGTCCAGCGAGGTCTCCGTGACACATGCGAGGTCGGCTGCTTGGTCTGGGATCAACTCCAGGACTGCAGTTGACTTGTTAGCCACTGCATTTATCAGCATCAGACCAAGGCCAAAGGCCCTCTGAACCCCGATCCCCTCACCACCTGTCTGGGGGCCGGTGAGCGGGACAGAAACACACCATCTGTTCCATCTCACAGGTTGAACCCACCTCCCAGAAGGACCATAGTTCCCCCGGCCCAGAACAATCCTTATGGCTGCAGCCCCCCCCAGTCCCCTCCCCCGCCCCCCCCCGAAGGCTGCCCCGCCAGCCCCGAAGAGAGATCCCCACCCCCCAAAACACCCTCCATCCTCCTTTGCCACCGGAGGATCCCTCCCTGTCAAAGGGCTGCACCCCTCCCTCACACCGAGGGGGTCAGCCCTTCCCTCCCTAACCCAGTCCTCTTGTCCCCCTGCCTCATAAAGAAAACATCCCATCCCCACCCCAATCCCCCTTAAAACACCGAGAAAAGCCTCCCCCTGGTCCCGCTAAGGGCCATGCCTAAGGGCCTTTTGGCGTGGCTCTTAGACGCGCCGCCGAGTGGCAGGCTGCTTTTGGCTGTGCTGGGAAGTCCTGGCCGTGTGCCCTGGCCCCGCCCCCTCCTCCGGATGGGGGAGGGGGGAGTTGGTACCTGTGTGGCCGGGCAGCACAGCTCTGGGAAGCAGCGGGCAGATCCGGCGGCAGCAGCAGTGTCAGCTGCAGTGTCGGCAGCGGCAGGTAAGCTGCACAGGGATGGTGGGAGTGGCTTCTCCCGGGCCGGGCAGCAAACCGCTTTTGGTTGCGCTGGGCCTGGACGTCCTGGACGTGCACCCTGGCCCCACCCCCCTCCTCTGGAAGGGGGAGCGGGGAGTTGGTACCTGTGGGGCCGGGAAGCACGCCTCCGGGAAGCAGCGGACAGATCCGGCAGCGGTGTTGGTGGCGGTGTCAGCAGCGGCAGGTAAGCCGCCCAGGGATTGGGCCCTCCTGGCTCATATGGCTGCACCCCTTGACATGAGCAAAAGCTGAATAGACAAATTGGACCATCCTTGGCTCCCACAGGTGCAAGTCTAGAATAACTCCTCTGAAACTGGCTTTACTCTAAACTTTCACTGGCATGCCTGTCTAAAGAGAGTATGGTTCTACCTACATGAGATGGAGACAAAGGATGAGATGCCCAATGAAGGGCCCATGTGGTCCAAAAGCTTGTGCACTCTCACTGATAAAAGATACCAATTGAACTATTTTGACTCCATCTCACTGATATCCCCGAGCACAGAATTTGGGCTATGACCTTTTTTTTTAAATTTTTTTATTTTTTTTACAGTATAGAAAATACAATTAAACATGGTTCTGAGTGCAGCTTTTACAAACCATGTCACCTAAGGTCAGTGATACACAGGTTAACCTTCTTAATGATAATAACTTAAGTAAAGTGGCCTATTGTTTTCAGGTCCTGTATCTTCCTGGCTCCAATTATCACTTCATTGTCATAGCATTACTCTGCGTCACATCTTCACCCTCCATCAGACAGGCCCTTCTTGTAGCTACAACCCCCTCTTACTTAAAGACAAAAACCAAGCAAGAGATTACAACTATCTCGAGCGTAAACACATCACATATGGACAGTGTGTTCAGCACAGTATCTTGGTGCTGGGGAAGATTACATCTGTTCATAAACCACAAAGACTGAGAAAGGGGAAAGAAAGATCTTCCTAATTGCTTTAGGTACGGTAATCTGAAGGCAGCTGATCAGGGAAGTTTTAAAATGGAAAATGCTAATGCAAAGCTAAGAGTTTAAAACAAATTTGGCACTTGAATTGGGTGGCGGTGTCTTAACCAGCAATCCTGAAGCCACTAAACTTCAGAGTCTTCACATTGATTTAATTGGATTCACCACAAAGTGAAGCGGTTGCAACCTTAGCTTGTTTTTTCTTACAGAGGATGTTGACTTAATTAACTATTAGGGCAGTCTAAACACAAGGCTTCCTCTGTTTCCTCAATAGGGATAGTTTATCTTTAGTTTGCTTTTTTTTTAATATAACAGTTCATTGCCTCTCATTTTTTAGGCTATGCCCAGAGTAGGAAAGGGGGTGGCGGGGAGGTTTACACTTTTAAACAGGTTCACCAAAAACAGCAAACACGTATTGAAGTACAACTTGTTTGGCCTACGTTACGGCTTGAATCCCTGGATTTTCCCAGTTTACTGACTTACAGGGCTTTTAGAAATGCCAGATTATCCCTTTCATTTATATCATTGTCAAATTGGAATATCAGGCACTTGGCGCCAATGTAAAAGAGGTAGAAGGGAGAGGAGAAGCACCTCCACAAGGTAGGATTCCTGACTCTGCGTGTCATTACAATCTATATGTCTAACTTTGCTGAAACCTTCAAAGTGACAGTCTACCACTTCCTTTCCTTCAGAACTGGGATTTTTTGGTTCCCATTTGTGTTCTTGGGTAAACTGACTTGCCTATCTAGCCAGCTCTGAGCTGCACTTAGTGTTATCATTGCTCAGGGTTTGACCCTGAGTCTCTGGGTCAAGCATCGTCTCTAGACTCAGGGTTAAGCCAATCATTCTTAGGGTTAGTGGATAATTTTCAGGGTCAGTCAACTGCCACCGTCTGGTTTACCTGCCTTGGCATGGGCTGGAGGTGGGAGAGGTCACTGTGCAGCGTGCGTTAGCCAAACCAGGCCCAGTTGCCCAGGCAAAGTTCATGCTTTGGTTGCAGTGAGAGAAGGGACCCTTGCCCTGGGATGGGAGCCCCTCGGTGCATAGGCTTTGCAGCTGCCATCGATCCTTGCAACCCAATGCCTTGGCATCCGTCCCCAGGGACATCCTTAGAGTTTGTGGGGCCTAGGGTGAAAATAAAATACAGGGCCTTGGGTGGCCTCGTCTCCATGACCCTGCCTGTTAACAGCACCCTCTGGGTGCCCCTGGAAGTGGTCATATTTGGGACCCTGCCTGGGTGAAAACGAAGGCCACTGTGAGGCCCCCCAGAAGCATAGAAAATAGTGGGGCCTGACCCTGGGTTGCTCTGTGGTAAGGCTGGCCCCGCCCATATCCTGCATGTATGCCCTGCTCCTGTTTTTTTATTAGCCAAGCAGAAATGTTCCTTTAAATCTGCATGAACCAATGTATGTATATTGGGGGTTATTCCCCAGGAAAGGTAGCAACCCTAATTGCAATGGATATTTCTCTGATTCCCCCCTCCAAAGGAAGACACAGGCATGAGCAAAATGGCCTCCTAAATTTGAGGATCCTTAGCTCTAGGTATGTTTTGTATGGTTTCCTTTTATTTGCAACAATTGCCTCCGCTCCCCCCAAAGGTTGGAGGTGGAAGGCTCCTTGCCGCACCAGCCTGGGGACAGGAGGCGGGACACGGCAGGGAGTTCTGGATGCGCCGCCAGGGCTGCAAACCCCGGGGCAGTGAAGCGGCTGTGCTTGGGGAGCGTGGGAAGGGCTAGAACCTCGCCAGGGTTGGTAGGCAGCCCCGGCGGTGCTGTTTGGCTGTAGGGGGCCCACGTGGGCAGGATTTGAGGGGCGGAGCTTAACTCCACGGCACAGACGGCTCCAGCCTCCGTTGCAGGCTGGAGCTCAATGGAGAAGCAGCACTTGCAGCCTGAGAGCCCGTTTAGGCCCAGTGTATTGCGCTGTGAGCGCCTCCCCCCCCCCTCCCGGTAGTTGCCGGCTGTGGCTGATCGCGCGCCCAAGGATGGGCAAGGATAAAAGGAAGGCTCCTGCTGCCGCGAATAAGCGGTGGCGGGTGCCCAAGAGTGGGATCCGGGTGGCGGCATCGGAGCCGGCGGAAGCCCCGGGGCCCGTAGGGCCGGAGCAAGTAGCGAGGGGCCTTGAGCCCCAAGGTTTGTTGGCCAGGGGCACGGGAGGAGCAGCGGACCCGCCCGAGGGATAGATTAGCAGTCTGTGAGGCCCTACTGAGGGCCCTGGCGGGTGGAGGGTCGGGTGGGGGGCTGAGGCTGGGGTTCTGCCCTCTTTCCCACTTGACCTCTCAGTTGCCACACGGGGCAGTGAATCGGCAGGCAATTGGATTGGCCTGGCTCAGATTGGCCCAAGGTGGTGGTGGTAGGATTATTGCGCCCCCCCGCCCGATATCTTGAAGCGGGCTCATCTAAGAGGGCGCCCAGCAGGCCACCCCATGGGCAGAAAATCAGCCCCTGTACAGCAGGGCTTGCAGGAGCTGCCCCCCCCCCGGGTTATGGATCCCTTCGGGCCAAAGGGATGAAGGCCGGGCGCCATTAATCATGATGGACTGGACAGTGAATGTGGGCTCCCAAAGGGGGCTTGCTGTCCACCCCCTTTTCAGGGGGGTCAGTTGGGGGTCATGGCAGTCCTGGGTGCACCCCCCTTCTTGGGCAGACCAGAGGAGCCCTGGTTCATTTATTACAGGGATGAGGGCACACAAGCTGGGAATGGGGACAGTAACTCGAGGCCGCAGGGAGGGGAAGAAGACGATCTCCGCCCGAGGGTCGAGGCCATTGAGCAGGCCATCCAGGCGTTGGTCCAGCAGCGTGCCCCACAAGCACCAGCCCAGTATGCCCCCCCCACACGAGTAGGCAACGGAACCCAGGTGAGGTGGCGGCCCTCCTACCGGGGGCGGGGGGCTGGGGCCCTGGGGCCGTGGTACTGGAAGCGGCTGCTGAGCTGGCAGCAGTGGGATTTCTCAACAGTGCTCCTCCTGCCCTTGGCGAGGCTGGCCGAACTCAGTTAATATGGTGGAACAAGGTATGGGTGCTCGTCATGGTACCACCTGCCCCTCGTACGGGGGGCTTAAACTCCCCCCTGCGGCCACCTCCCAATGGAGGGTAGCTGGGTGGGCCTGCTGCGCTGGGGGGACAGGCTCTCCAAGTCTGGGCCTCGGAGGCGGCTTGCCCACACAGGTTCTTCCTCCCTCGGCCGTGGCACCCCAGGTGCTGGAGCCTGTCAGACAGCGCCCCCCCCATGGGGGGTGGGTACACTGATGTCTCCGCCCCAATAGGTGACCACCTCCTTCCAGCCACGAAGGAGCGGATATGGAGGGGGGAATACATCGACATTTTCGCCCTCCTGTTTAGCAACCCCAGAGTGGATCCTGCTGAACAGGAGGACAAAAAAGAAAAGGAGCGGTTCAAGCACCCAAAAGTAGAGAGGAACTGGTCCAACTGGATGGCTGCCTTTTTGATTTACCACGGGGTTATGATTCAGGCATTTCCCGGGTGCTCGGCCAATCTACTTAAATACGCCGACATTGTGCGGAGGGCGTATGAGGCAGGTCCCGCTAGGGCCTGGCTCAGGTATGATGAGGCGTTTAGGCACTGTGCTGCTTATACCCCGGGGCTCCGATGGAATTTACATGCAAACGACTTGCGGCTGAATTGTATGAGTGGTTCAGGCAACGTTCCTTGTTTGGATAGTGGCCACTTACTGGCCAAAGGTGGTGCCTCCTCTGCAGTTGAGTCCTTTTGTGAGGAAGGGAAAAAGGTCACGGCTAACACTGCCGCCCAGTGCTGGGAGTATAGTCAGACAGGCAGGTGCTCCCGAGCCGTCTGCAGGTTTTGTCACACCTGCCCAAACTGTGCAGGTTTCCATCCAGCTGCAGTGTGTCCTCGGGGAAGACCAGGGGCAAAAGGAAAAAAAACCCACAGGGGGCAGGGAAGGGTGGACCAGGCAGGGGTAGCAATGGTGCCCCAGGCAAGGGCCCCCATGCCAGTTAGGGCGGACTGACGCGAATCTGCCCTCCTGGGATACCCCAACCAGGAAGAGGTAGCCTACGTTATTGAGGGTTTTAGGTTAGGTTTTAGGATTCCAGCAGGGAACGTTCAACAGTGGAAGGTGGTCCCGAATTTAAATCGGTGTTGGGAATGGAAACAGTGGTGCAGAAGAAAACTGATAAAGAGCGAGTGAAAGGTTGGGTGGCGGGCCCTTTCCTAGCCCCTCCTTTCTCCAACATGGTCATCTCACTGCTGGAGGTGGTACTAAAGAAGGCCCAAGGCAAGTTCTGGCTGATTCACCACCTGTCCCACCTGCGGGGCGGCTTGGTAAATGACTCCATCCCGAGGGAGCTTGTCTCGGTTCAGTACACTTTGTTTGACTCAGCACTTGCACTGGTCCANGTGGGAAGGGCTAGAACCTCGCCAGGGTTGGTAGGTAGCCCCGGCGGTGCTGTTTGGCTGTAGGGGGCCCACGTGGGCAGGATTTGAGGGGCGGAGCTTAACTCCACGGCACAGACGGCTCCAGCCTCAGTTGCAGGCTGGAGCTCAATGGAGAAGCAGCACTTGCAGCCTGAGAGCCCGTTTAGGCCCAGTGTATTGCGCTGTGAGCGCCTCCCCCCCTCCCGGTAGTTGCCGGCTGTGGCTGATCGCGCGCCCAAGGATGGGCAAGGATAAAAGGAAGGCTCCTGCTGCCGCGAATAAGCGGTGGCGGGTGCCCAAGAGTGGGATCCGGGTGGCGGCATCGGAGCCGGCGGAAGCCCCGGGGCCCGTAGGGCCGGAGCAAGTAGCGAGGGGCCTTGAGCCCCAAGGTTTGTTGGCCAGGGGCACGGGAGGAGCAGCGGACCCGCCCGAGGGATAGATTAGCAGTCTGTGAGGCCCTACTGAGGGCCCTGGCGGGTGGAGGGTCGGGTGGGGGGCTGAGGCTGGGGTTCTGCCCTCTTTCCCACTTGACCTCTCAGTTGCCACACGGGGCAGTGAATCGGCAGGCAATTGGATTGGCCTGGCTCAGATTGGCCCAAGGTGGTGGTGGTAGGATTATTGCGCCCCCCCGCCCGATATCTTGAAGCGGGCTCATCTAAGAGGGCGCCCAGCAGGCCACCCCATGGGCAGAAAATCAGCCCCTGTACGGCAGGGCTTGCAGGAGCTCCCCCCCCCGGGTTATGGATCCCTTCGGGCCAAAGGGATGAAGGCCGGGCGCCATTAATCATGATGGACTGGACAGTGAATGTGGGCTCCCAAAGGGGGCTTGCTGTCCACCCCCTTTTCAGGGGGGTCAGTTGGGGGTCATGGCAGTCCTGGGTGCACCCCCCTTCTTGGGCAGACCAGAGGAGCCCTGGTTCATTTATTACAGGGATGAGGGCACACAAGCTGGGAATGGGGACAGTAACTCGAGGCCGCAGGGAGGGGAAGAAGACGATCTCCGCCCGAGGGTCGAGGCCATTGAGCAGGCCATCCAGGCGTTGGTCCAGCAGCGTGCCCCACAAGCACCAGCCCAGTATGCCCCCCCCCACACGAGTAGGCAACGGAACCCAGGTGAGGTGGCGGCCCTCCTACCGGGGGCGGGGGGCTGGGGCCCTGGGGCCGTGGTACTGGAAGCGGCTGCTGAGCTGGCAGCAGTGGGATTTCTCAACAGTGCTCCTCCTGCCCTTGGCGAGGCTGGCCGAACTCAGTTAATATGGTGGAACAAGGTATGGGTGCTCGTCATGGTACCACCTGCCCCTCGTACGGGGGGCTTAAACTCCCCCCTGCGGCCACCTCCCAATGGAGGGTAGCTGGGTGGGCCTGCTGCGCTGGGGGGACAGGCTCTCCAAGTCTGGGCCTCGGAGGCGGCTTGCCCACACAGGTTCTTCCTCCCTCGGCCGTGGCACCCCAGGCGCTGGAGCCTGTCAGACAGCGCCCCCCCCCATGGGGGGTGGGTACACTGATGTCTCCGCCCCAATAGGTGACCACCTCCTTCCAGCCACTAAGGAGCGGATATGGAGGGGGGAATACATCGACATTTTCGCCCTCCTGTTTAGCAACCCCAGAGTGGATCCTGCTGAACAGGAGGACAAAAAAGAAAAGGAGCGGTTCAAGCACCCAAAAGTAGAGAGGAACTGGTCCAACTGGATGGCTGCCTTTTTGATTTACCACGGGGTTATGATTCAGGCATTTCCCGGGTGCTCGGCCAATCTACTTAAATACGCCGACATTGTGCGGAGGGCGTATGAGGCAGGTCCCGCTAGGGCCTGGCTCAGGTATGATGAGGCGTTTAGGCACTGTGCTGCTTATACCCCGGGGCTCCGATGGAATTTACATGCAAACGACTTGCGGCTGAATTGTATGAGTGGTTCAGGCAACGTTCCTTGTTTGGATAGTGGCCACTTACTGGCCAAAGGTGGTGCCTCCTCTGCAGTTGAGTCCTTTTGTGAGGAAGGGAAAAAGGTCACGGCTAACACTGCCGCCCAGTGCTGGGAGTATAGTCAGACAGGCAGGTGCTCCCGAGCCGTCTGCAGGTTTTGTCACACCTGCCCAAACTGTGCAGGTTTCCATCCAGCTGCAGTGTGTCCTCGGGGAAGACCAGGGGCAAAAGGAAAAAAAACCCACAGGGGGCAGGGAAGGGTGGACCAGGCAGGGGTAGCAATGGTGCCCCAGGCAAGGGCCCCCATGCCAGTTAGGGCGGACTGACGCGAATCTGCCCTCCTGGGATACCCCAACCAGGAAGAGGTAGCCTACGTTATTGAGGGTTTTAGGTTAGGTTTTAGGATTCCAGCAGGGAACGTTCAACAGTGGAAGGTGGTCCCGAATTTAAATCGGTGTTGGGAATGGAAACAGTGGTGCAGAAGAAAACTGATAAGGAGCGAGTGAAAGGTTGGGTGGCGGGCCCTTTCCTAGCCCCTCCTTTCTCCAACATGGTCATCTCACTGCTGGGGGTGGTACTAAAGAAGGCCCAAGGCAAGTTCTGGCTGATTCACCACCTGTCCCACCTGCGGGGCGGCTTGGTAAACGACTCCATCCCGAGGGAGCTTGTCTCGGTTCAGTACACTTTGTTTGACTCAGCACTTGCACTGGTCCAGCAATGTGGACCGGGTGCCATGTTAACTAAGTGCACATCAAGTCAGCTTTTCGTCTGCTGCTGGTCCACCTGGAGAGTTTTCCTCTCCTGGGCTTCCATTTTAAGGGGTGGCATTATTATGATAAGGCTATGCCGATGGGGTGCTCCATCTCTTGCTCAGCGTTTGAGAGGTTCAGCACCCTCATCGAGCGGATCGTGCGGCAGCAGGCCGATGCGGGGGAAGTCACAAAATATCTGGATGACTTCCTCTTCATCGGACGGGCGGAAACGAATGAGTGTTTGAGGCTAATGCAGATTTTCCAGAGGACGGCGGATGAACTGGGAATCCCTTTGGCCCCCGAGAAGACCAAAGGGTCAGCCACGAGGTTGACCTATCTGGGAATAGAGCTAGACATGGTAGCATCCATGTCTCGCCTACCCCAAGATAAGTTGAGATCCCTTCGTGAGAAGGTGGATGAGTGCCTGCGAGCTGCCAAGGTGACGGCCCGTACCCTTCAATCATTACTTGGGAGCCTTAATTTTGCCTGCAGGGTGGTGGCACTGGGACGGGCCTTTTTGTCCCGCCTCTATGCCAAGTTGGGGGGGGAACCCCCACCCCCTCCACTACCATATTAGGCTCACCAGGGAAATGAAGGAAGACTTGGGGATTTGGGCGTCATGTTTGGCAAATTTCAATGGCGTCAGCTTCTGGCGGGAGCAGCTCTTACTGGATGCTGTGTTGCAGGTGCATATGGCTGGGGGTTCAGGGTTTGGGGTATTTTTCAGGGATAGGTGGGCGGCGACCCCCTGGCCGACTTAATGGGGCGAATCTGGGGTCACCAAAGACCTTATATTCCTTGAGCTGTTCCCCATCGTACTCTCAGTGCACCTATGACTGCGGGACTTAGCTAACCACACGGTCCTTTTTTGGTGTGACAACCTAGCTGTTGTGCACATCATAAACACCTTGTCCTCCTGCTCTCCTCGAGTTATGAGGTTGTGAGGGCATTTGTGCTCACCTGTCTAAACTACAATGGGGGGGGGTAAATGGGGGAGATTGGTGGGGTGGGGTATTTGGGGAATTAGAGGATAGGGTTAGGGTTGGTTTTTTAAAAATTATTTTAAAAGTGACGTTGGTTTTAATGTATTTTATTGTTTTATCGTATTGTTAGCCGCCCCGAGATGCCGTGGGCATGAGGGGACGGCATAAAAATGCCACGAAATAAATAAATAAATAAATAAATTCTTTTCTGGGCCAGACATGTGCCCGGCATTGACAATGGTGTCGCTGACGCCCTCTCTTGCTTCCAGATGGAGCATTTCTGTCTGCTGGTGCCCCGAGCCAGGGCGAACCCAGAGCTGTTGCCGCCATTGGTGTGGAGCCTTGGGTCCTAGAACTCCACTCTGAAGTGCAAGGATCGCTGGCCCCGCGAGCAAAGGCAGCCTGTGATCAGGCGTTTCACCAATTTCAGCCGGTGCAAGGGTGGGAATTAGGATTCCCGATTCCCAAGCCGCAAATGCTCCAGCTCAGGTGGAATGGGGCGACACCGGGCACCATAGCTGGAAAATTGGCGACATTGGGTTTCAAGAGTAGTCTGGCTGGGCACCCACCCCCTGACAGGTTTTTTTTCACCAGGCGCCTCTTGGAGAGCTGAGCCAGGGAACAGGGCCAGACCCACGATCAAAGGGCACCCATCACACCCACTGTCCTGTTGGACCTCTGCGGCATCCTCCCTCATGTTTGTTATGATAACTACGAAGTTTCTTTGTTTAGTTCAGCATTTAAGTTAGCATTCTTCTGGGCCTTCCGTGTGAGTGAACTCGTGTCTGAGTCAGCCAGGGACAATACAGGTAGGGCGCTTAATATCAAAGATGTGCACATTGAGTCAGCGCATATGTCCTTACTGATCCGCTGCTCAAAAACAGACTAGAGGACTAGGGGGCAAGTGGTTAGACTTACCCTGTCTGAGAGAACAGATCTCTGGCCAGTACAGGCAGTTGAGGCATACCTTGCCATATGCCCGAGGGTCCCTGGCCCCCTTTTTCGACATGCGGGCAGGCAGCCGCTAACTAGGTACCAGTTTGTGTCTGTCATGCGGACTGCCGTGGCATGATTGGGATTGCCGGTTGAGCAGTATGGAACCCGTTCCTTCTGGATAGGGGCAGCCAGCTTTGCGGCAGCGGTTGGGTTATCAGACCACAGTATAAGAGCACTAGGTCGATGGTGGTCCGGTGCCTTCCGGTCTTACATCCACCGGCCCCCACACCACAGCCAGCCCTAAATTTTCTTTTTGTTCTCAGGTGAATCCCCTCGGTGTCGGAAGCAGAACTGGATTGTGGGACACAGTCTGGTGCGCTGGGCTGGCAAGGAGGCCAGTCAGACCAGATGGGGAACACAGCTTGGCCTGTCGGCACATGCTGAGATTTGCTGGATGGGACGGGGCGGCATGAGATGGCATCACCTTCTGCCAACACTCAGTAGGCCTTATAGGGGACAACCTCCTGATGTCATCATCCTACATTTGGGCGAGAATGACTTACCCCAAGTCAATGGTGTACACCTTATTAGAACCATCAACGGGTACGTATGGGAGGTAAAGCGGCTTTTCCCATCCGCTTTCATTATATGGACAGATCTGGTAAAGCGGATCTTGTGTGGAAGAGGGGTTCACCCCAGGAAGATAGATAAGGCCCGGAAGAACATCAATAAGGATGTGGGGAGGTGGTTAGTAAAAGAGGGCGTTTACGCTTTTCAGATGTGACTCTTTTTCGGCGGTGATTTTGGAGGGTCGGCATAGAGGAACTCCAAGGGAGGAACGGTATTGCCCTACTTGTGTGCCCCTTGTTCCAGATTCTCTTAGGCATGTTTTTTTCCAGTGCCCTGCTTTCTCTGATTTGAGGAAGAAATTGCAAGACACTCTATACCCCTCGTTTGGCCTAGCTGGCCTCAGGGGTTCTTTGCGAGTCTTCTTAAACCCCCAGGATTCTCATGTGACAAGGTCAGTGGCTCAGTTCGGTTTGGCTGTAATTCGAAGACGCAAAGCCATTTCTTTTGGCTAACGACTGATCCAAAATGCCTTTCAAAAGGGGAATCTGGTTGGCTTAAACATGATTGATTTTGGATGATGATGTTTTCATTTTGGACCCTCTCTTGTCGGGACCTAGTTTCTTGTGAATTATATGGGAGATTTAGGTATGTTATGTCCCTTTGGGAAATTTTACTTTCTTATGTATAAACGTTTTTTAATGATGATTTTTCTTTTTTGCTGAAAGATTGTAATAGCCTTGGCTTCACAATAAACTATATTTGAAACTATAAACTACTCGCTTCATACACCGCAGCCCCTCAGTAAACCAAGGGGCCCTGCGGTGACGAGGCAGAGGCAGAGGGCATCTCGGAGCCTCCTCCAGCAAGCTGTTCCAATGCCGGACCAGCTCATCGACAGAGTGACCGTCCAAGTCTAAGTTTAACTCCCTCAGGACCTCTTGGAACCGCTGAGGTTCCATCAGGCTCTGAGGACGGACCATCCTAACTGGTCCCTTCCCCTTCTGGAGGGGGTGCGCTGAGAGACTGGCCTGGAGGAGATAATGGTCCGTCCATGACAAGGGCAGAGCCCTAACCTCCCCCACTACCGGACTCCCCACCTCAAGGCCAGAGCCAAACTGGTGGGGACTGGTGGGGGATATGCAGGCGGGGACGTGGTTAGGGGAATCCACAGGGGCCCTGTATGGTAGGGGCTCACCTTGGAGCTGGCTGGTTGATGGGCCCAGGCCACTGGACTGGATGGAAATCCCAGCCTTGAGAGGGACTGGCTGCATAGGAGGGAGACTGACAACCTGGCTATGGAGGCATCTAAGACTTTGGGGCTGTACAGTCTTCCATCAGTAAAAAAGCACCGTCTGAAGGAATTGCTGTGGTGCGAGGGCCTACTCATGCAGCAACTTAGGCCACTTTCAGACATGCCCCGCCCCCGCGCATATTTGGGCTGTGGGGGTGGGGGAATGCGCAGGCCGAATATGCGCAGGGATCAGCCGGTCTGAAAGCCCCCCCCCCCCCGGCATGGCTTTGCCAGCAGAGACACGCAGGGATGCAGAGCAGGAAATCAAGCTCTGCATTCCTGTGCGTCTCTGTCCACAAAGCCGCGCAGGGGGGCCTTTCAGACCGGCCGATCCCCACGCATATTTGGGCTGCGCATTCCCCCACACCCTGTAGCCAGAATATGAGTGGGGGTGGGCATGTCTGAAAGTGGCCTTAGTACTGACTTGGGGAGGCTCCGTTACATCATGTCATCACAGCAGTAGACTGGGAGCCTGGTGCAGCAGCTGCCGGGAGGGTTCAGGGCAGCAGTGTTGTGGCAGGCATCCCAGGAAGACCTGGGGAACGCCAGTACTGCTGCCTGTGGCCATGGTACCAGTGCTGTCTCCAGAAGAATGTTGCTGCCCAGGACAAGTCTTCTGCTTTTCCGTGTGCTCTGGATGCGTTTTGATCCACGCTGCATTTCAATAGGAGTTGCAAAGGCAGCCTCTGTGGTCATTGGATTCTGGATCAGCTACTGTGCTGAACTCCGCTACCAACCCCACAGGAATTCCCCAACCATAACACTATGGAAATTACCACAGGGGAAAATCCACAAGTATTTATGTAATGTAAAGAGTTATATACCTCCCAACAGTCCCTATTTAAGGACAGTCCCTCTTTGGGTGCTGAATCCCACTGTCCTTCTTTCAGGGAGTCCCAAAAATCCCTCTTTCTGGCAAGAGAGAAACAAGCAAAATGGTATTCAAGCCTAAGGCACCTCTTTCCAGGGAAAAGCACTTGAGAGAGGACAATGGGGAGATGATGGAATGGCAAGAAACTAAGTGGAATGAGAAGTAGAAGAGTTTTATCTCCCTAGGCACTTGGAATGTTGGACGGTATGCGTGTGAGTGAGAGGCGGAGCTTATTTACTGAGGGGAACGGCTTATTGACCAAGAGTGTGAGGCTTGTTCTTCTTTAGCTGCTGGAAATGTTGGAAGGTATGGAGTTAAGCCAGAGTAATGGCCACAGATCAGTAGGCCATAGAAGAAAAAAAGAATGGAGGAAGGCTGAATAGAACAACACACCAAAAATAAAAAAACTAGTACAGGCCTCTTCCCCCACCTCTGGAGATGTTTCCTCCACCAGCTGCTTAGTTGCCAAGAGCCCCTGGCTCCACTTCCACTCAGCATACCCTGCAGGCCAGCCAGGTGGGCACCAGCACACACATACCAAAGCCTGTGCAGGTGCCATGGTGCCGAAGTCCCAGGCCCAAGGCAGCTGGGCCCTGGCAAAAAACCCCTCTCCATTCCTGTTGCCACTGTGGCCCAGCCCAGAGCTCCCCCACTGCCACCTGGAGCTCCCCAGAGCCTCCATGCTGCTGCTGGGAGCCTCCCTGCTGCTGCAGGCACAAATTCATGTTGTTATTGCTGAAAGTGCTACCTGCTGCGTATCCAACAGGGGAACGCACAAACCTGAATGGGTATCCGTGGGTCCAGTATGGGCTATGCATTGCAGCTCTGCCCTCCCCTTCCTCCCCCTTCAGTGCTCCCCTTCACCTCCTGTGTGGTTTGGGGGCTTGTCCTCATCTTCAAAGCGGCCCGTGGGAAGGGAAGAGGTTTCCTCTAGGGGTGGGCATTTGGATTTGGATTCAATCTGTAACTGCTCATAACGGGCAGCTACGGATTGATCTGTACTGACCCGCAACACTCTTGTTGCGTTTCTGTTTAGATTTTAAAAATGAATGTGCAAAATGGCCCCTAGACGGTACTGCACTCGCACAGCCTTTCCCCCAAATGGCGGCGTCAGCATCAATGTCATTTTGGAAAAGGACAGCTGGTCTGCGCAATGCTGCCACCGCCATTTTGGAAAAGGCCACATGAGTGCAGAACAAGCCGGTGGCAGATTTATTTATTTATTTATTACTATTTTAATTTTTTTTAATGGATTTAAATATGGTTCTGTAATACAGATCCATAATTAAATATCTGAACCACAATACGGATCTGGATTCGTAATTCCCCCTGGATGCCCATCTCTAGTTCCCACCAATGAACTAGGCCTTTCTGCCTCTTCTTTTGGCTAGGAATGTCTTGGAAAGCGGACATTTCTCCCTCATCTGAAGAAAGAGGGGATATTATTGCTTTAAAAGACTGCTCCTTTCCCTTTGCTAGTACATATGAAAGCTGGCGGGACACAGTTCTGTAAGCAGCTAGTAGCTTATTAATACAGTATTAGCCTGGAGTAGAGCAGTGGTTGTAGCACTCTGGTTTGAAATCATGGCATGGGTCTCAAATGAAAATTAGCACAGAGCACTATAAACCCAGAGCAGACTAGGAAGGGATGCTATCTGTTGAATCTTAGCAGCACTGATTGAACCCAGGCAGGCTGCAGCCTAGCCTGTTCTGGTCGACCCACAGCTACCCCAGTCTCTTCCCAGCTTGGACTGGGTGGTAACATCCTGCACGCAGCAATCCAGACAGAAAGAACTGGCATCGGCAACATATATGACTTCCCTCTCCTATAAGGGAACAAGGTCCTTGCTGGGCTAGAACCCAGACTGTAGAGAACTAAAGACAGGCATCTTAATCACAGGGCTAACAAAGGAGCGATACAAGCCTGGAATCCTCCCACCCAGAGGTCTGTCCTCCCATGGTTCCAGGGACACGCCCCCCCCTGCCCATTGGTGGGTCGGGGGCATAAAAGGGCCATAACAGGCAGTGGTGAGATGTTTGAGTTGCTGGTTTCTAGCTGGCAGCTACCTAGGATTGTTTTATGTTCTCCTGCTCCAGTCCTGGATTTTTGTAGAAATCTGGCCCCTGCTCTGCTCCAGCCCTGTACTCTTCCCATAGGAAGTGACTTCTGGGGAACCTTTTCTCCCCCATGGACTGCTCTGAAAATTAGTCTGAGCTCTGGAGGCCAGACAGGAGTCAGGTGTGAGGTGAAAATGCATAGGGGGGATTCAAAATGCAGGAAGGAAAGAGAAGAAGAGGGTCCAGATCATGGATTTGTGCCATTAATCCATCCCCATCCTTGAGTGCCTGCCCTCTTCTCTGCTTCCTTCCCCCGATCTCACTCTTTCAGTGCTTGAAAATGGGCATTGGATCCACAGGCCAGATCCAGGAACTAGAGAAGGGCTAAAACCAGCTGCAGGCCAGATTTGAACATAAGACGTACCACGCTGGGTCAGACCAACGGTCCATCGAGCCCAGCATCCTGCCTCTGACAGTGGCCAGTCACGGGGGTCTGGGAGAAGCACCCAACAGGTCACCATGCTATCCATTCCCTGTGGGTCATCCCCAGGCTCCCGACAGCAAAGGGTTTTGTTCCCCAATCCTATCTGGCTAATAGCTGCTAATGGAACTATCTTCCAGAAACTTGTCCAAACCTCTTTTACACTCAGCTATACTGCTGGCCTTGGCTACCTCCCCTGGCAGTAAATTCCACAACCTAATT
>QEPC01001524.1:6796920-6840990 GCA_003113815.1 Sphenodon punctatus
AGGGGGGGGGGGGTGACAGAAGACAAGACTGGAGTATCTAAAAGTAAAAACATTAGAAAGCTGCAGTGCAGCTAAACAGGCAGGTAGGAAAGCCAGGCTTAATGTGATCAAAAGTGGGAGCTCGCAGAAAGCCCACGGTGTCAGGGGGCCTGGGTGTGGGGTATAGGGCTGAGACCAGCAGGGAGAAAGCAGGGGTCCAGGGGACAAGGCTACACATGGGGACTAAGAACAAGGAAAGGGGGGAAACCCCTCCGCCTTTCTCCTAGGTCACAGGGAACAAACCCTCTCATCGATCTACGATCTCAGGGAGAATACAGCTCCTCATCGGGGTTCATAGGGAAAACACCCAAAGAGTACAGGAAACCAGGAGGGCTAGGGAGTAAGGGGCTAGGCTAGGAGAACTGGGCTAGGGGTTGCTGAGAGCACAAGCCAGAGCAAGCACTGTGACCAGCTAAAGATGTTGAGCTGGTGTTTAAAGCCAGTTAGTTGTTCCCAGGGCCAATGGGAGAACAGCTTAGTTCCCGGTACCTCCACTAGGCCCAGGTGCTAGTGATAATTGGTTTCACAGCTGGTGTGGTGAGGTGAGAGTTTGGGGATCAATGTGGGGAGAATCCCTATTAGATACACAGAGACCCACCAGCAGGCAGGCCAGGAGGTGGTACTGGGAAAAAACCCTTGCCATGCAGCCAAGGGTTCATGGCCTGGCCCTGACACAGGGTTTTTGGTTGGTATTTTTCAAGAGGACTCAGGCAATAGGTGTCCCACTTGCACTGATTGATAATACACATCTGTATCTACTGGGCTTTATGAGAATCTCAGGCTTCATGTTCATAGTCTAGTCAATTCAGTTCTTTTCATTCCAAATGGAACATGAGGCAATGATCAGATTCCTCCAGATTCCACAATCCAAGGCCATTGTCCGAATTACACTCCATGTAATGCCCAGTTGGACAAGGTCTTTGTCTGCTGCGTCACATCATCTGATTTCCTTTTCCTGGGCAGTTTCCATGTCAAAGCTTGAATGGTTGGTGTGGTTGGCTGGCTCCATTCTGTTCAGACGTCCAAGCCTGATAAGTTCAGTTGTCGACAGCCACTTTGTTTGTTGTTGAATGCTTTCGTCAGTTATCCTATCCTGCCACTTAACCAGTGAAGATCTTTCTTAAACATTTCCTGTCAAAACTACATATGTGCTGTGCCGAAGGTTTTTTAAATTTTTTTTTTAAAAAGCCCATGTTCTGGAGCTCTAAAGCAGCATTGATATCACACTGCTGTTATATAGACTCTTAACCGTGCGTGTTTCCAGATGAGCAAGGTGACCCTGGGGGTGTGTGTGACTGTGTGTGTCCGTGGCTGCCATGTGTCTCTGCCACAGAACACACACACACATGTGGAAGACGTGGGGAGCGAATCAAACAGGCAGCTCCCAACATGGCTATCGCAGCCACGGAGGCAGCAGTCGCACTTTTGGCTTGCCCTGCACGACTGACTCCGGATTTCGTGGCATTGCTCCGTGAGTGGCTGAGAGTGGGTGCTCTGTGGCTTGCAGGAGCGCGCATCCGGCAGCTCCTTTAGACAGGCAGTCAGATCTGTGGCTCATGGGTGGCCATGGAGGGTAGCATCTCGTCTGAAAACACCCCATTGACTTGAGATGGACGTGCTTCTGTTTCCGGTGGTTATCCAGCATCACAAAGGCCCAGTTTACCATCCTTATACTGTTGGAATTTTATTAATGGTCAAAAAACCAAAAGCAGCTTGAATTGTTAGTAGCAACAGCTTAGTAGTAATCAACACCTTGGAGATTGTTTCTAGATTAAAATAATCTACTTTATTGAGAAGTACATTGTGATAGGAAAGGCCTATCCCTAGGTCTTACTAGCTAGCTGCCACCAGCATGGTGGCCGGTCATGTTGAAGCTCAGAGAGAGAATTTAGGAATGGCGAAAGGTCAGGAAGAAGGAGGAAGTCCAACAGGAACTTCCTGGGCACATCCCACCTGGGAGGGGGCTTAGAAGCAGAGATCAGGAAAGGTTAAAGTGACACTCACACTAACTCGCTATCTCTACTCCCAAATGCCCCTAGTGGCCAGTAGGGTTTGTTGGTGCAAAAGGTGATGTCATCTGGAGCTGTTTTCCAACATATACGACAAATGGCTTCATGGTGTACCTGACCACTGTCTGTACTAGTGTTTCCCAACTAGCAAAACTCCTGTGTCTCCCCTAAGGAAAAGGGGTTTCACTATTAACAACACAGCCAAAGGCTTTTGTTAGTTCCTTGTGATGCTGTCGCCATTTTATCAGTCTGTCCTTGGCACGTCTGCCTTTCTATAAAGTTTGATATAAGTTATAGAAACTGCAAAGCGATCATCATAACTGCTTTGTCTCTTGCCTCTGCTGTTTGGGACCAACACTGCTACCCCACTCCCTGCTTTTCTATAAACCTTTATATCAAGAGTTTTCTTTGATATTTGATAACGCACAATGTCCCACGGTCCTGCCAAGCATATCTCAGACAACCTGATCATTATTGTATTGTTTGTAACACAAACAGGAACTTAACTTCCCGTCTTCCAATGAAGTTGTCTGTTTACTTTTTTTTAAAAACTGTCTGGGTCACTCGGTGTTACAGCTGGAGCTTCCTGTTTTCACGCCTGTGATATCAGCCACCCATGGAAAGCTGTGGGTCCGTGTGGGCAGAGATGATGCATGTTGCTAGCTTGACTAGATTACATTTACATCACAGAGGCTGTCAGGGGATGAATCAGTCATGTGGGCTCATTTTACAAGGATGCCCTTATTTACAAGCTTTGTTGGTGGACGTGGAACTTCCTCAGCTGCTTGGAAATGTACTGGAGAAAGGATGACTCATAAAGTCCATTAGTTAGTTGAAATTCCTATTGACGCCTTGCCCTAAAAGTGCTCATTTAGGGGCAATGCTGAAATTTCAACGTGACGGCAGTGAGAATTTGGTCTGAGCAAAAACATAGTGATTTAGTGCAAGACTGTATTCTTACAGCCTATATATTAAAACAAACCTCGCTGGACAGGTATCTCACTTCTTCCATGTGGAAGTGTGTGTGGAGGAGGAATCCCAGACCCATTCTGGAGGCTCCGGGTCACCACGTGAACAGACCTCACCTCCTACAGGTTCCTCACAATCAGATTCAGGGGTGTAAATGGGGTGCCAGGTTGCAGAGGGGACACACTGCCCACTGTCCCCCCCTCAAGTCACTCACTGCCCCCAAGCACCACTCTGCAGGCATGCAAACACACACATGCATGCACATACATACCTCCCACTGTTAGCTGAGGGAACACACCCCAACGCTTCAGGGGGACATGCTGAGCGTAGGAGGATATCAGTCTCTCCACTGTCATACACATGTTTCTCTGGCAAACATTCTTCTCTCTCTCTCTCCTGGCCTGTGGGAGTGGTGGAGGTTAGGCATTTGTGTAGATGATGTTAGAACCCCCCCCCCACCCCAGAATTTGTGGAAGAGACTGTGTCCCATCTCCCCTCCCCCAAAGTACGGTTGTCTGCTTCTCTCATCTCCCCTGTTATGCCCATGCATGGAATGCAGGAGATCTTCAGGTTTTGAGGGAGGCAGTGCAGACCAAACCAGGACTGGCGTTGTCTGCTCAAGCACCAAATACAGAAGGAAGGGAGGGCAAGATAGAGAGGTGAAGGACAGTATGGTGTGGATGGAGCTCTGGAACGAAGGGTCATGTTTCAGCCAGGCTAATGGGAAATTAGGTACAGGTAGAAGAAAAATGGTGGGAGCAGTTCTGTGGGCATGTGGGATTATTATTTATATAGAAATTTCAGTGTTCAAAGTGCTTTACCATCCTTATCTGGTCCACCCGCTCAACAACCTTGTGAGGTAGGTCATTACTATTACCATTTTACAGATGGAGAACTGAGGTTGAGAAATAGCAACTTGCCCAAGGCCATCCAGTGAAGACAGAATTGGAAGCCTGGTCTCCCAGGTCCAACTCTAGCCTCTTATGTGTGTGGCACAGTGAGGTGAGGTTTCTGGTGGGAGGGATGAAGCCTAGCAGGAAACTCAGTGCTGGGTGAGCTGGCAGCCATAGACAACAGACAACCATATACTGTACTAATGGTTCTGGCACATCCTTGAGTGTGGGCACAGGTCCAATGCAAAAGTTAGGAAGGATCTGTGAGGGGATTTTTGGAAGTAGTGATCCTGCTGTGGGCCTTGTATGATCTGGAAGAACAGTGTGGTGGTGTAGCAGATGGGGTACAGGCCTTTGGTCCTGGGAAACCATGGTTTGAATCCTGTCCTAGCCAGGAACTCACTGGGTGGCCTTGGGCAAGTCACAATCTCTCAACCTCAGTTCCCTATCTGTAAAATGGGAATGTGTGTGTGCTTGTCTCTCCCTATGTTCCCTTTGTCCATCTTAGATTGTAAGTTCACTAGCCAGCCAGGGGCCTGTCTCCAAAATCTGTGACCGCAGTGCGCTGCATATGCCTATGAGTGCTATAGAAATGACTACTAGTAAAAACAGTCTGTCAAGAGCATCTCGATGAAAGTAGCTGTTACCCAAAAAAGATTGAAAACCCAGCTCTTTTTCTCCCCCCTCCCCAGTTCACGGATACTTCTCTGAACTACTCTTTATTAAATTGGACAATGTTTATTCTGCTTCCAAAGTTATTGATCAGTTTTAAATTGCTTGTTTAATTATTCCCAGTGAAGAGTTTATTAATTACTGATTTTTTAAAAATCACTTGAAACCTTAGGGTATGAACTAAATCTCAAGCTACTGTCGCATTCCCAGAGCAGTGCCAGAGAGGCTTTCATGGAAATAAGAGAAAGGCTAATAGAAGTTTCTGTACACTTGGGTTTCTAACTGCAACGTGAAAACGTGATTGAATCTTGCAAATAATGAATAATCCCCAGGGACAAAGAGTCATAGAGTCACAAGGCTGGAAGGTGCCTCAGGGTCGTCTACGCCAGCTTCCTGCACCACTGCAAGACTTGCCACACCTCAACTATCCGCACAGAGAAATCTCTCCAACAGCGACAAGTAGAGACTGGATGAACCCGATGCCTAAAATAACAGGAAGTCCTTTTAGAAAAAGAAGGTTCAAGATGTCCCACAGGCAAGCTATACCCATGCTGCAGAAATCACGTGTATTTACTGTGTTTTCCTCATTAGCTGCAATGGGGAAAACTAGTGAGCATGAGTTCCTGATTAATACTCTTTAAAAAGGGCAAGTGTGTTTCTTACACATATGCATGCACGCCCGCGTCCCCCCCCCCAACTATCCAGAGAGAATACCTAAGTGACTCCCATACATCAGTGCTATTCTCCCTAGTGGGGTTTTAAAAAGGTGCATTTATCTGATAGTTAATAATACATCTTAGGTTTCAGCACAGATCTTGACAAATTCAAGTTGTCAAAGAAAATGTTGTTCTCGAAGTCTGAGTGATCCTAGTGGAAATTACTGTGCGACAGATGACCTTGAGGAGAATCGTTTTAAAATGGAATTATGAAGCTAAGGGAAAACAAGTGAAAAAGTGGTCTGATTGTAATAACAAACTAGCTGAATTGCTTATCAGCTTGCTCTGGAAAACAAAGACCAGGTTTCCTAGGAACCGGGAGGAATGCTATTAGAACAGTGTGTGGTCCATTTAGGGTTTCTACTAGGCAACCCTTGCCTTTATTCAGATCATTTTCATTTCACTTGCCTTTGATTTTGAGCTTTGCGTGTCATAGCTTGGTAAATTTTCATTTTGCCGTATTCACAACCCTTTCTGGCTGTCATCCAACACCAGGCTTCAATGGAGCTACTCCAGAGAAAGTGCTCTGTGGATCTGTGGCCCTTGTCTTTTACAAACCATTCTCTAGAGTTCAGCCTTATTTAGACGAATGTCTTAGAGGAAAATGAATTTGGGGTCTGCAGGCAAAATGTACGTGGTGTCTCTCTTTGCATTGGCTACCAGTGTTGAGTAACATTGCTCCATTGGACAACCGCCACAAAGAGGCCTTGACCGGAAGTAGAATCCTTGCCTTTGGTCCTCTCCGGTCCTTCTTCTGCCCAAGTAAAATTCTGCCACCCTCTTTGGTTAGCTGCTCTGCCCTTCTTCTCCCATGCGGGTGAGGTGGAGCAGAGGCAGGGCTGTCGTCCATCTGTTTGCACCCCTTGCCTCTGTGGGCTGGCAGTGGGATGGTAGCAGAGCTCAGAAGGAAATGGAGAAAAGGAACAGCACGCAGAACCTCCTTACCCAGATTATTTTGGAAAAAAACATAAACTAAACTAACTAAACTAAGCCAGCTCCATTGCCTGATGAACTCTTACACCCAGGCTTCATCTGTGTATGCTCCGTTCCCTCCAGATATAACAGACTCCGCTTAGGAAAGAAGCCATGCTGCTCAGGGTACAAAGAGAGCCATTTAATTACACAGTAGTGTGTGTATTTCCTGAGAGGCTAAACGTTTCTGGCCTCCTGGGTCAATAAATCTTTTTGTTCCTTTCAAGAAAAATAAGTGCAATAATGTTAATATTAAGGATGTGATACCAATGGACAGCAGCCAATTGGAGAGGAAGCTGGCACAGGAGTCTTACCTCAAGGCTTTTTTTCTCGCAACCCTGCCAGTTAAGTATATTAAATGTAATTAAGGATTATCCAGTGTCAAGGCTGATTGTGAATTTCCTGGCTTTTTGTTAGCTTTCATGCCAATTGCCTCTCCCGATTCCTGAATGAAACGGACTGACTGCTGTTTTCTACAGGAATTTTGTTGAGGGATCATTAGTCAAAACCCAATGATGCTCTTCTTGACTTCACGGAGTGAACTCCATTCCTGACTATGCCACTGTCTTCCTAGATCCCTAAACCCAGTGTATCACTTACCTCTCACTCTGTGCTTCAGTGTCTCCATCTATAAATGGGAATAATACTACATAAGGTGGTTCCACAGATGACTGGAGCCAATCATATTGCTGGGATGGGTGTGCATAGTTGTACCCTAGGTCTGCTGCTCGAGAAGACCCTGGCGTGGGTCCACATTTAGCCAGGGGAACAAGTGGAACCTGTCCCTGAAGCTGCTAGGAATGGGGAGTAAGGGCACCAGCACGACGTTTTTTGAGAAGGGGGCGTGGCCACATCGGATGATCTTGCCCAACCACCTGCAGAGTGTTGTGTTGTCATGGCACTCCAAAAGGGGCGGGGCCATACTATTGATTTATTTTAAATTTATATGCCAGCCTTTCCTGGAGGCTCAGGGTGGCTCATAAATAGGGAGAGGCAGGAGAGCTTCTTTGTCCCACCCTTTCCATGGTGTCCCTGCCCCTCCTTATGGAGTGTCATGACATCATGGGGCTTTTAGGAGGTGGGGCCACATGAAATGTAGGGGGGCGCAAGTGCACAATGTGCATACTCCTCCTGGCACCCATGAGTGGGCGGGATTGTCCTGCTCCCCAACTATGTTTGGCATGGAGCAGGCCAGTCCTTCCTGCAGTGGGTCAGCTGTGGGGCTGCTCTGCACTCAGCTCCCCGCAATCGCTGAAGTGCTGTGGGCAGGATGAGCTTCCGTAGCCTGTCATCGGCATCCTCTTCTCTGCCTGGATGGAGGTGCTGCTAACACTCCCGGTAGTGAAGAAGAACCCAGGACTGCTAGCAGCAAAGCAGTGGTTGCACTCATTATCAGGGGTGTAGCTAAGTTGGAACGGGCCCAGGTGCAAACAGTGGACTCCCCCCCCCCCCCCCCCGTCCAGTGAGTCTGCTGCTCTGACTCCAGAGACACGCCAGCCAGACATTGCACGCCTCTCCCTACCTCCGCTTGCTGCACCGGAGCCCTGGAGGCTGTAGCTGTACCGCCTGCCTTGTGCCACTGCTGGTGCTTGCTCCGTCCTGTGCCGCCCACCCACCAGGCGGGTCCCATGTCTGCCACGTGCTGCAGACGCTTCCGCTTCTGCTCAGCTCAGTCTCCGTCCAGCCATGCCACAACAGGACAGGATTTCTGGCTTCCTCCATGCGTATGCCACCCCCTTAGCTTGGCCCCTGAGACAAACATCCCTCCTGTTCCTATGGTAGCGCTACGCCCCTGCTCATTATGTTTTGCAGCACGCTTGATCTCTTGCGATGGGGGGGTTCCCGTGCGTTGCGCTCCACGCCTGTAGCAAATATGAGGAGCACATGTGGAAAGACCTGTTGCTATTTTTCATAATGAATTTCACCCTAACTGAATTCATTTAGGGGGAAATTGACCCAAATGCCTTAGTCTTATTTCTAAAAAGTATTTTAGGCAATTGGGAGCCTACGTAATTTAAGTAAATAATTTAAAATATTTCTCACGGACTGTCAATAAGACCAATGACCGCCATCCACAAACCACTTACTTCAGAGGAAGTGGTTTGTGGCTCAGTGTCAGATTATGTTGGACGTTGGGATTTAGGCTCCTCCTACAATCAGCGAGGCCTTTTGATCATTGTACTTGTACGTGCCTAAAAGCAGGGGATGCTGTATAATGTAAAGGGCAAAGTCCTAGACTCTAGCAAAGGTTTGCTCAGTGACTAAATCTGCTGTGAAAGAGGTCTCCTAGTTACCCCACAGCTCACTGCTTCGTATCTTGTTTAACGTGGGGGATTTGAAGGCTGGTTGGATCTTGTGGCTTGTGCTTCAACATCTGATTATTACCTAGAAAGCCCACGTTGCAACACAGCTCTTGCCATTTATTAACAAAGCCAGTTCCTCTCCTTGAAAAGTTGTCTCAGCTGGTCTGAAAGCCAGAGCTGTCGGCAGCACCTGTGGATAAAATATTCCTAGTAGGCATCCTAACAATGGGATTAGCAATAATGTGCTAAATCTCTCCTGGGAGAAAGCAAGATTAGTTATTTCATCCCCTCCCATTCAAGTGTTTATATTTGGCTTTTTTTCCCCTTAGTCAATACAGTTGTCTCTCAGTTATCATCACTGAACTGAATCCATTATTCAAAGAATTACTCATGAAGTTGCCCTCTGCCTAAAACAGGATGGTTTCGATCAGGACAGCCCCCCGGGTCAGATATGGCATAGGAACTAGAGGTGTGTCATAAGGAGATACTGGGCTACATGTAGACTACAGGTCTAACAAATATGTAAAAGTAAAGGTTAAACATGTATGTAATGTAAAAGCTGATAACTGGAAATTCACTTCATGCAATGGGACAAAGCCATGCCGAATGTGTATTCAGAAAGGCTAACAACACCTCTGCAAGAAACCAGACAGGGATCATTCAGTTGCAAATGAAGCTCTTCCTGCCTATGTGACTTGAAGCACAGAAGTCTCCAGGCCAAACAAAGAACTTGGATATATATAAAAAGGGGGGAGATCTTTTTCCCTGAGGTTCAGTTGGGAGAAGAGACTTTGCTGGATAACCAGCGTAAGGACAAAAGGCCCAGCTGCACTACATCTGGCTGAGAAATGGACTTTATGTAGGGTAAGATGTCAACTAGGGACTTACTCAGTACAGACTAGGATTGCGTTATTTACTTTTTTTTTTTAAAGTGTACTTTTTATTGATATTTCCAACTTTTAACAAAGTTCATAAGTACTACAAATGTCTTGTCATACATTTTTTTCATTAACAGTGTAAACATTAACCACATAACAAGTCAGAGATAATAACCAGTGCGTGTGTTACCCGGTATTGCTAGATGGTACTTTTTTCTTGAAAGAATACTGATCCTGAGTTTCAAGAGTATCCAGTCGCTGTAGGTCAGTTAGAATTGGGTGTTGAATAGAGTTTTTGAGTTATTTGTCCACGACAACTCTTTATCTAAGGTTTGCATAATAGGAGCTCATGTTTCTTTAAATCTATTTAACTTCCCATGCAACCCCGCTTGTAATTTCTCCATTTTGAACATGAAAATCATTCTTTGCAACCATTCCTCCATCTGCAGCTCTCTTTGATCTTTCCAGTGTCTAAGTATTATATTGATAGCTGCAAGGAATATCATTTTGCATGATTGGATTTTCCCTTCCAGCGCTTCCCCCTTTGGGTAAAGACCCAGAAATGCCACCTCAGGCCTAAAGGGAACTATTGTCCCTACTAATTTGTTTATTACCTTCCAGATTTTACTCCAGAAGGCCTGTACTCTGCTGCAGAACCACCAGCAGTGCAGGTAATCTCCCCACTCTCCGCATCCCCTCCAGCACATCGCTTTACCCCCTGGCACTGTGTATCTTGTTCTATCTGGGGTTCTATCTGTATTTGTTTATGTAATCAATAAACTTTCTTCTTTACTAAGAAGTGCTTTCTGTTGTCTCACATTGGGGAACACAATCTGAGCATCTTGTGCCCTCAAGCACTTGCGAACCAGAGAGAGAGAGAGAGAGAGAGAGAGAGAGAGTCTATGAACGGGAAGTCTCTGGAACTTGGGTGACAAAAGTGTTGCTCCTTTGCAGGACTGAATCAGCTAGAGAGAGAACTGATTCAGGCGGGCTGCAAGTGAGGGAAACTGAGTCACCCAACCCAGAAAAGTGGGGTAGTGGACCCCAACCCCGTGACAGTGGTGCCCAACGAGAAGGGTTACGCTCAGACTTGTGTACCAATGTGTAGAAAAGCATAGGACAATAGCCAAACGAGTGGTATCCTCTGAAAGTAAATCCCATATATGGAGAGAATGAGTTGCCAGTGCCTTCTGGAACTCAGCTCTAAGTGGAGTGAGCAGACCTTTGACCAGAGTGTGCAGTGTTTGTTGTTTTAGTTTTCATTTCGGGTGTCAGGGACAGTGAGCAAAATAGGGCTGCCAAAGCATTTTCGGTAGCCAAGAAGTTGGACAACCCTGGTTTAGATGGTCTCCGCTATTAAAGAATGGGCTTAGTTTTCTTAAAACTACTGTTTCCGTTATGGCAGGAAGTCATTGCTCTGGCCAAAGCCCTTTTAAAAAGTTAGCCTTAACCTTCCCCAGGTGAGTCATTTTGTAATTAACAGAATTATAGGGTTATAGATACATATTTTGTGGGACCAATTTATAGGAGTGAAATGGAAACCCATGGAGCTGGGGCAAAGGAGAATGTACATTTCCTTTATATTTCCATTCCCTCAGGCCCACTCAGGGCTGCACTAAATTGACCTCAAATTGCCACTGCCCCCAATAAGCTGGTTCAGGGGCTGAGGCTCTCCAGAGAGCACAACATCACCTATATTGAAAAGGGGTGTGTGTGTGTGTGCTGGTTGTAGTCACTGACTGCATTTGACCCTTTGGGTTTTTGTATCACCTAGGGTTGCCACCCAGCCCATTTCACACTGAAAGTCTAGAACCTGGAGTTCTCTTTACTGATATAACCTGACGCCAAGCTCATGTTCTACAAATCCCTTTCTCTGAAGCCCACAGGATTTGTGGTTCATATATCACAGCCGAAATGTGCGGAAATCAGGTCCGTTCTGAGGAGTTGTGGGGGTGTCGGTTTTGTGGAGCTTTGGTGTTTTGAAAGAAGGGACTATTTTTTTTTAGCCCTGTCTCAGCGTTAGGCTATAGGCTATTTTAAATGTGCATAAATTTACATAAGCCAAACGTACATCGGTATGCAAATCAGACCTCTGGTTTCTCTTCCCAGGACAGGTGCCTGTATGCTGAGGGGACTCCACGAGGCCCTGGTTTGGTCAGGTCTGACTTCTTTTGCAAAGTGTTTACATCTGAGCGACTCTTGCACGTTCGCGTGACTCTCCCATGTCAGGCCTTGCTGTTGATGTTGATTCTACAGCTGTCGCACCCGCAGACGGGTTGCAGATTCAGCCGAGAGCCACCACAGCCAGTGAGTCAGAAAATGTTTTGTGGTTAAATTTGTTTCTCTTTTCCCTTTGTGGATCACATGCTAAGTGAAAGGCTCCCCGGACCTGTAGCTGTTTCTGGATAACTAGAGACAGAAAATGAGACAGAGATTGGCTAAAAGAGGCATTGCTTAGCGTCTACTGCAGGAAATTGGTTTACAGGCATTTAAAATGCAATTGAACATTTGACCGCAGAAAACCTGCTGCCGGCTGAAATTGTGCTCAATTTCTCCCCAAACTTCCTTAAAACCAGAACATGTGAACGGAGGGAACAGCTGCTCTGTTCAACGGAGGACAGATCTGCTGGAGCCAGGAAGCTGCATGGCTTTTAATCTGGGCTCGAGGTACTGACTCACTGTGTCACCCTGAGCAAATCGCTTGACCTCTGGGTGCTTCAGTCGGCTCAGCAAGAGAAAGAGGCAAAAAGCAAAGGGCGTGTTGAAAAATGCAACCCTGTGTCTGAACTCAGCAAACAAACTGAACTCAGTCTCTCATTGCTAAGGGCCTAACTCTGCACCCCAAATAAACATCAAGGGCAGGCTTAGCAATGACTGCAGTAATAGGATCAAAGCCAAAGCTATCAGGTATGTTGAATATTTCTCTGGCTGTCTCCAACAACACAAGGGGTCTTTTCACAGAATGAACCTGGTACTAACATATTAAACAAAAGCAATTCAATGGGCTGAGGTCGCCGAAAGCTTGTTCAGGAGTGTGACACTACATACATCAATTACAGCTTTCCCCCTGCATCCAGACAATTCTTTCCTTGGTCAAGATAGCTTCACAAAGCATCCTGTACCACGTTGGGCTTGAAAGCCAGGGGTGGGGAATCTTTTCCCTCCCATGAGCCACTGGGAAAATTAGCTCAAGTTCTACAGGCCGGATAGGAGTTGGGGGGCAGAAGTGCTTTTGAGGGGCTGTGCTCAGAATAGGAGAAAAGAGTCCCGATCATAGATCTAGGCCACGGATTCATCTCCTATCCCTGAGTGCATGCCCTCATCTCTGCTCCCTCCCCTGGAGCCTTTCAGTGCTTGAGAGTAGGGGCTGGATGAAGGGACCAGATCCAGGAATTGGAAAGGGGCCAAATCTAAACCAGCTGGATTTGGCCCAAGGGCTGGGTTTTGTTTTTGTTTTTAATAAGAAGTGTGAATTGGAACCAGGGAGTAGCTAAGAAAAGAGTTTAGCTAATAAATAGCAAAGAGAATGGTGCTTAGTGGTTAGATCAAAGGAACTAGTTGTCGAAGGAACTATTAGTAAAAACCATCTGGGTTCTATTCCCCATTCGTCCTGACATGCCTTGGCATCATTAAAGCACCCCGTGTTTTCCTCTTGCTCATCTGTAAAATGTTTATGATCAGACTGCACCTCACAGGGGTGGTGTGAAGCTTCATTTCTGTTTGTAAAGTTTGGCTCTAAGGCACTGTTTGAAACAAAAGTTACAGCAGAATGACTATTGAAAGCAGTGGCCATGCTAATATTGTTTGTTTAGTGGAAGGAGAGAAGCTAGCCAGAGAGATAAGGAGCAGTAAAGACAACAGAGGGGCAATGGGGAGGCTGGAGGGGGGAAGCAGCAGCTTCAAGGATGAGCAGAAATGGCAAACAGAGACAGAAGGAAATGATTTGCTTTTTAAATTTTTTCCTCTGCCCATCACCCACTGAGACCCCTTTGAAAAACAGATATTCTGGAATATGCCATTAATGCAGCTCTCTTTTCTGGTGACATCACAGCTCACTCACACCTTCCTCTGGGGGGTTATTATGACATCACCACAATCCCCTAATTATCTCAAGTCTCAGAACTCACAGATATCGCCCTGTTGGTACATGATGTGCAAGTACTACGTTAATCACTGTAAACTGCGCTGGTCATTACCCAGGGGGTGTTGTTCTGAGTATTCCAAGGAGAGCAGCTTACACCCTGTTGTAATTTTATTGTATTTTCCTTTACTTTTACTACTCCACTATAGAGAAACCGGTTCCTATTACTGGAATCCATCTGAGAGAGATCTTATTACCTGAAAAAAAATAAAATGTTTTTTGATCTTAACACTTCAAAGGTAATCCTTTTCATGTCTGCAAATGGCAGGGCCTGATGCATGAAAGAATGGCATTCTTAAACGTGGTTATTGGGAGTGCCTTTGTCAGGAAGCTTCAGTGTTCTCAATGATCATAAGGCAGCTGCTTTAAAAATGCACAATCATTTACTCCTTTCCTTTCTCTTTCGTATAGGTACAAATAAAAATCCTGGCAATTTATTGACAAGGTAAGTTTTTATTTCTTTTAAGAGATTTTTGTTGTTGTTGTTATAATTACTACTGAGACTGTGAACCTTTTCTCTGTTGAAAGTTATGGCAAACATAACATTCCTTACTCAATGAGCAGTATATTTGTTGCCTGGTTCTGAATTTTAGAAGGGTGGGAGAGAGAATGTGAAAATATGAACTCCTATGTTGCATGTTAGAATCAGGTTATAATCCCCTATACAGTATACACCGCATTGGTCAGACCCCTCTTGGAGTATCATTTTGGTCTCCAGATTTCAAGAACAATATTGCCAAACCTGAAAGGATTCAGAGCACAGCAACCAAGGACGTTTTTAAATGATCATGGCTGGTGTGTGTGTTCGTGTCCGTTGAGTGGAAAAGCCACGGAGCACCCACTCAGGTGGAGTGAGTGGGGAGTGATTCTAACAGCCACCCCCAGGGTGGGTACCGCAGCAGCCCACACGCACACACACACCCTGCCACAGACCATGGGGGAGGAGGAAGCGGGCAGGGATGGCCTTTGAAATTGACATGTCGCGGCTGAGCGCTGGAGGACCCGGGATCCCCAGTACTCCTGCCCAGTTCCTGTGCCTTGTAAAGGTAGTTTCCCTGCCCACAGTGCCTCTGAATGGCAGACCACTCAGCTGACCATTCATAGAGGCTGGGGATGCATGGGTGTGAGCTCCCATGCACCTTTTGGGCTGCCCCCGAATGGCGCACTCTGGATTTTCCGCCAGTGCCTAGCTAGTGGTCAAGAGTGGGTGCTGTGTGGGTCACAGGAGCGCACCCCCCCCCCCCTTCACACAGGCGTTCGGGTGGTTGGTTGGTGGGTAGACATGGTGTGGCCACAATAAGCTGATATAGCTTTAAGAAGGCTAGCAAGATGGTGCCTAGAGGAGAGAGCACCTAAAATGGCCACTGCCAGGAAGTGGAATAAGTGGGTGGGCATGGCTACCAGTATAAAAGAAAAGAGCTTCTTTTCAGTCTGCTGCTGACCACTGAAGAGAACGCATCTTCTGGAGAGGTTGCCTGAGAGGCCCTGAAGGAAGGGGACCTGAGAACATGTGTGAGTTAGCAAAGAGCTAGCCAAGGACTGTGGTGGGGCTAGGCCACAGTGTATATACTGTAAATTGGCCAGAGGCTTGGTGCCTGACCTATGGACTGTGTAATGAATAAACTGTGTTTATGGGGAGCTCCTTGAGTTACATTATACTTTGGGCAGGCACTTACCCCACAGTCAAATGGGGCCCTGTTACAAATGGTGGAGAATGTGGGCATGTGTTGCTGGCTAACAAGCCAGTGATTCTCCAAGGCGGTAATATCCTGAGCAGCATGTGTTGTAGAGGCCTGAGCCCAGAGAGAGGATTGTGCCCAGCAGATGTACTGGAGCAAGAGGTGAACGCCTGGAAGGCTATAGAGATTGACCAGCCAGAGGACAATGCTTAGCAGTGCAGCAGGATGAGTGAGCCCAACCACGAAGGGGTGGAGGATTGCGCTTGGGGCAGAAAGCAAAGTAGCAGAGTGGAGCAGCTAGGTGCAAGAAAGTTTTTCATGGAGGGGGGCTCGAACAGGGCTGGAGCCATGAGGTTTGCCCCAACCCAACCAAAGAATCCCAGAGGGGAGACAGCAGAGAGGCAAGATGGCAGTAGGAAGATTGTGCACCCTCTGAGAAACGTTGCTGTAATGCTGTGGAAGTGGACAGAGTTGGAGATGAGGCAATGGAACAGAGCACAGCAGGAGCAACATACCCCACTAGCTTGGAGAAGGTCCCAACAGAGACAGACAGCATGGGAGAACTGGTATCTCTGTGTTCCCACTTGGGGAGCCCTGAAGAATTGCTATTATAGTGGACTATGGGGACATGTATGTAGATGGTGCCCCTATGTAACTGAGGGAAGTACCAAAGTAAGAAACCCACAGGACTATGTTGTGCATGTGGCCCAGAGAAACGGGCCTGGAGATATGGCCCCTCTGGAGTAAATAGAAGAAGGTACTGAACTTGCAGTAGCATAGAGCACCTACAATTAGGTGTCTATATTATTAAACGCTAATGAAAAGACTGCCAGCATCTCCGATAAAAACGAGTTGTATGGGTTGGTTTTAACTTGAATCCTGCTTTGCCTAACAAGATGATGGAGAGTAGAAGCAACATGTGTTCATTTATTTATTTTATTAATTTTTATCCCGCCCCCTCCTGCTAATAACAATTTGGGGTGGCTAACACATCAATAAAAATACACAATATAAAATAGAAAATTCCCCCCCTCCTAAAAAACAACAAACAAACCCCCCCTAGTAAAACACCACAAAAGAACAGAAAACCCTCATCCCCCCACCCTACCCATCTCTCTCATTGAAAGCCTGATGTAACAGCCAGGTCTTACATACTCACCGGTCCCCGCAACAGTTGGGGAAGGAGCAGCTGGGAGTATATTTATTTATTTTTGTAACTTATACCCCGCACCCTCCTGTAACCAGCTCGGGGCGGCTTCCAACAATTTACAATAATAAAGACTATAAAAACAGTTTAAAACAATCACAATATTTAAAACAAGGCACGGAAGTTTAAAACAATAAAGCAGGATGGGGGCGAAAAAACCCCATAACCCTAACCCCCCACGCCACCCCCAAAGGCCTGGGTGAACAGCCAGGTTTTACAACACCGCCGGAATGACAATAGGCTTGGGGAAGGGAGGGTGCCTGTGCTTTCCCTAGCCCTTATTGGTTCCCCTCCTGTGGTACAGCCAGCTGCAGGAGCTGGAGTCCGGTGTCGGCGTGGGGGTGGAGCCAGAGTCTGCAGGGGAGAAAAGAGCGCCCTTCGGAGTGCCTAGGCGTGTGGGCTGGCCCCTGTTGTCTCGTGAATATACTTTCAGGGGGGCCGCCGTGGCACGGGGGCTGCTCTTGAAAATCTTTGCTGTCCCCACGTGAACGCAGAGTGAGCCTGGGGGCTAAATAGTGATGGTGAGCGTCCCCGTGCTGTTTGTGTTATGGCGGGGAAGAAAGCTCTAAAGAGAAATAAACATCAGGCAACTGTGACCTCGCCCGACCAGCGGCAGACTGTTCAACAACGGCTAGACAAGTTTTACTCCTTGCGCTCGGGTGCGCAGGGTTTGGAGGCAGGTGTGGTCGCGCAGCCCGTAGATATGGCCACCACGAGGGGGCCAAATGTGTCGACCCCTTTTGATTTGGGGGAGCCTCGCTCGACATCGGCTGATCCTGTCCTGCGTTGTTTGGACCCTGACTTTTCTTATCGATCAGAGCGCTCTTCGCCACCTGACATAAGTAGCAAACTGTCACCTGTCAATCTTGTGGATGCCTTAGGGAAGCAGTGTCTTCTCCTGAGGGACATAGTAGCTCAATTGTTGGGGAAGTTTGCATATTTAATGGGCTTGGTGCAGGGTCAACAGGGCCAGTTGATGGCTATCGTTCAACAGCTCGCTGACAACAACATAGCGCGGGCTGGTATTCGGGTGAGTGATAGTACTTGTCCAGCATCGGCCAGGGGTCAGGAGCTGTTTGTCGGGGATCAGATACAATCAATTGGGGGTGGCCTCGGGGGGAGAGTAAGGGCAGAAGAGGAACCAGGGAGGGGATGGTACAATGACTTGGACATTAGTTAAGGGGGCCTTGGCCTTCACAATTATTCCTTTCCCCAATGGGGCCATGCCCAAATGGGCCTCCATAGCACAAATAGCGTACCACCTAGAAAATTTATTAGGGTGGATTCTCCCAGGGGCCATAGGATCCTTTCAAGCGCTACCCTCCAGAGTCCGCACCCAGAGGTTGGTTGTCCACTTCACGGAGTTGCGTTATGCACTTGAGGTATTTTAGCAGGCCCCTTTGCTTGCTACCTGGGGCGTATATGTGGACGAGGTTTATAGAGACTCAGCAACCCAAGGCTTGCTGAGATAGCGGGCCTCCCAGGATAAGGGGTCTTTACCCCCTGGGGTGGCTGGCTTGGGTGAGCTTAAGGATACCTTAGGGGCAGGTACCCAAGCCCCGATTAACAACCGATTCCTGGAGCCGGTAGGGGGAAGGGTTCAGTTAGGGGGAGGTAAGGAGAAGAGAGTCCCCCCGATTATCACCAAGACTCCCCCCTTGTTACCCGATTGTCCGGCACAGGTGTCAAGGGTGTTAAAGGGGGGGGGGGAGCGATACCTGTTTCTGGGCTATCACAAGCATCAGTTCTAACGACGCTACCCACTTTGTTGGGGTGTTGTGGTTCTGATGGGGGTAACCCTGTGGGGCCCCTGGAGGATCGACCCCCCGACAACTCCACCTGGTCAGACGGGGACGGTACAGGTCGGGGCTAGATGCTGACAATCCCATGGCCTTCAGCCCCAGGGCTGTTAGGTGAGTTCATGGAACATTGCAGGGTGGGGGGCCAGGGTTGGGGATCCTGAATTTATTGCCTTTATTGATGGATTCAATCTGTTTTGCATGCAGGAAACATGGGAGTGGCTTCCCTTGTATTGCCCCCAGCTTTATCTTGCTATAAAGTGGAGTTCCTTCCCGCACTGGCTATTGCTTCACGAGGACACGCTTGTGGGGGGCTGGCCTGCCTCATCCATGAACGGTATTATGACAGAATTATTTCTGTGATAAAGCATCCTCCGTTCTTGTTGGGCCTGATTTTATGAATGGGAGGCAAGCGCCTTATACTACTCAATATCTACATTCCTCCGTCCAATACCCTTAGGTATGATCCACCGACCTGGGATAAGCTTGAGGTCCTTATAGATGACATAATGGTGCTCCATCCTAATAGTTATTTTTTATTAATGGGTGATTTTAATGCCCGGATGGGCCCGGATGATGAAGCCTTGGAGATCTATTATGCTGATGCCTCCCCACAAGACTATCCTCTGTTACTCCCTCGCCAATCAAAAGACCTTTCAATTAGTACAGGNATCTCAAGTAATTTGCTTTGGGTGTCTGCAAGTCAAATGCAGGTGGTCACTGGATGAACATCATTTACCCCAGATTTCAAATTATGTGTATCTGGGGGTTTGTTTCCTCACTCAGTTACAAAGGACAGTATTCTTGCTCGCTTCCAAAGATATGGAGAAGTTAAAAGCCTTAGCCCCGTTCTTTATGCTTGCACTTTGTCTGAAAAAAAAGTTCCTCATGAACTGCATGTATTTATTCATTTGGCAGGCTTTAGTCTACTGATGTTATTGAATGTCACTGCTTTTCTGTATTTTAACTTAAAGGAAAGATATTCTGATATTTAGTTTTATGATTTTATTTATTTTGTTTTGCTTTATTTGTATATTTTTTTAATGGCGAAAGCTGAAATAAACTGATTTTGAGTTTGAGTATTGTTCTATCTGAATAAAGTGCCCAGGATTATCAAGTCATTATCCAGGCATTTGAGACAGTGTCCCGTAAGGCCCAGGGTCTCTTTAATGCTAGGCTTGGTCCTGAGTACCAACAACCCCGAGTACCAGATCAGGCTTGGTTTGATCGGGAATGTAGTATGGCTAGGGGTAAGCTAAAACGATCTTATTTGGAGTACCAACGGACTGGGGACTTCTTACTTCCACCTAAAACAGGAATATAGGGCCTTGATTAAAGAGAAGAAAAAGAGTTATTTCAAGTCCTCCTGGGAAAGGATAGTTGAGGTGGCCCAAAGGGGTAACTTGTGCCAATTTTGGAAATGCCTGAATTCGGGCACAGAGGTTAGCGTTCCTAGGGCAGTGTCCCCTATAGCAGCGCATGTATGGACTAAATATTTCTCCAACCTCTATTCTGGACCTATGGGATTAACAGATCTAGCTGCAATGCCAGCTGGAGTGGAGGGGACTATAGATTGGCCACCAGTGTCCCCAGGAGAGGGCAGTGAGCTCATTGACGCTTGTAAAAGTAATAGGGCCCCAGGATGGGCTCTCATTCCTATTGACTTTTTAAAGGCATATAGGGAGTGGTGGGTCCCTATGCTCGTTGCGTTGTTCATGGCTATTGATCGCTCGGTCCAGGTTCCCTCCATTTGCACCCACGCTATTGTGGTCCCCATCTTCAAGAAGGGCATTAGTAACTTACCGGAGAATTATAGACCCATTAGCTTGCTTGCTGTCGCAAGCAAGCTGTATGCCAAACATCTCCTGGGTAAGCTTACAGCTTGGTGTGAGGGACAGGACGTGATCCATCCTGAGCAAGTGGGGAAGATCAACAATTGATCATTGTTTGATTCTTCTTCATCTGATCGAAAAGTATAAATCCCGCAACCGGAAATTTTATGTGGCCTTCCTGGCTCTCAGGATGGCATTTGATTCGGTCAGTAGGCCAATTTTGTGGACCAAATTGGAAAAATTATCCCTCAAGTCCAGGCTCTTGGCTTTGATAAAACTTCTGTATGCCAATTCCAAGCTGGCAGTTAGGCTGGACCCCCAGGGGCACATTTCGGAGGAGGTTCCAGTAAAGCGAGGGGTTAGACAGGGTTGCGTTCTCATGCCCTCACTTTTCAGACTATTCATTAATGATGTTGTCCCGCGTATGGCTTTACCCCATTTTTTTCCTCCTCGTTTGGCCTCGTGTTATGTATATTGTTTGTTGTTTGCGGACGATTTAGCCCTTCTTTCCAGACCCGGAAGGGCCTAAGCAGGCAGTTGGATGCTTTTGCCGGCTATTATAGGGAGAATGCCCTTGTTCTGAATCTCGCCAAATCCAAGGTAATGGTTTTTGCCAATTCACTGAGAGGTAATTGACATACTTGGAGTATAGAAGGAGCCCAGATACTCCAAGTAAGAGAGTTCAGATATTTGGGGATAACATTTCAATTAGCGGGGAGCTGGAAAAAGCACATTGAAGGGGCAATGGTGGCGGCCAAACAATCTGCCTTTGCCATTCGGAGATTTTTTTTGTCCTCCGGGAGAATAGAGTTTACTATGGCCTTCGGGCCTTTAATGTCAAGCCTACCACCCAGGCCCTGTTTGGGGCAGAATTGTGGGCTCCCTTTGCCCCACTTCACTTGGATAAACTTCAGTCATCCTTTTTGAGGGCGTTGCTTAGGGCTCCGGGGGTGGGTGGGTGGGAGGACACCAGGAGCCGTAATTAGATTGGAGACTGGACAGCAGAGTTGGGCTTTCCAGACGTGGGCTAGGGCCCACAAAATCTGGCTAAAATCTGTTAAATTACATAGGAGGGGGTTATTCCCTTACTTACAGGAGGACACCTATCGGAGTCAGTGGGTCCAGAGAGTCGAGATGCATATAGCCAGGTTGGGGCTGCCCTGGTCTTATCTCTTAGTAAGGGATTCAGGGGTAGCAGGGGTGGAATTAAAGTGTATGTGGAAAGATGTGAACCTCCAGGAGGAGAGGGCCAGGGTGGCAATCTCTCCCCAGGTTATTTGACGATGGCTCCCCCGATTGATGCCCTGGCCCAGCATTTGGCTATGAGCTACTCGGCCAGGGGAAAGTGGCTGTTTTCAGCTGCAAAGTTTAACGCTCTCCCATCCCAACTCTGGGTGGGCAGATTGGCTGGGATTCCCTTCCATCAGAGACTGCGTCCCTTTGACCAGTTAGAGGCTGAAACCACTGAGCACATTTTGTTCAGGTGCCATCTCTATGACTCCAGTGGGTAGCATTTTTGGATACTTGGTTGTCCAATCAGCCAGGGAGGTCTGATGACAGGATGAAGGAGATCCTGCTCAGCAATCTCAGTCAGGATCTGACAGGTAGGGTGGTGAAGTTTTTAACAGCTGCATTTGTAAGGAGATCACAGTTTGTAAAATTTAAATTGCCCCAGCCATATGGTTAGGGCCGTTGGGGTATGGAAGGTAAATAGTTAGTTTGATGCCTATGTTTTATGTTTGTTATATAACCTGTTTTGTGGATGTCTATGTGTATGATTTAGCAATGGTCAAGGCCACGCTTGATAAACTTGAATTGAATTGACATACTTGCCAAAAGGAGGAGAGGTCCGGGCCACATGGGCCTCTGCTGGGAGGGAGTTCCATAGCCTCGGTGCCACCACCGAGAACGTCTCCCCATAGTCACACACCCCAAGATACCTGGGGGTCTTTGAGAAGGGTGCCCGCGGTAGACCACAGGGGCCAATCCAGAGCCCAGGGAGTGAGGCAGTCCCGCCAATAGGTAGGACCCAAGCAGTATAAGGCTTTATAGGTAATCACCAACACCTTGAATCGGGCCTGGAAGTCTACAGGCAACCAGTGCAGAGAGTGGAGCACTGGTGTTCACGGTGACCCATCCCCATGAGAAGGCAGGCTCCCTCATTCTGCACCAGTTGCAGCCTCCGAACTGTCACCATGGGTAGCCCCAGGTAGAGTGTATTACATAGTCCAGTCTTGAGGTGGTGAAAACATGAATGATGGTGGCCAGGTCAGAGTCCTAGACGTAGATGTAGCGTGAAAGCCACCGTACCAGATGTAATGGATGAAATGTGCTCCTCGCTACAGCCCCCAACTGGACATTCAGGTGGAGCTGAGAGTCAAAGAGCATCCCCAGACTATGAACCTGGGGAACCAGCGGAGGGTGCACCCCATCGATGATGGGGGATGCCAACCCCACCGCCTTACCCATCAACTTCACCTCCGTCTTGTTGGGATTCAGTTTTAGACAGCTCGTCCGCATCCAGTCCCCCACAGACACTGGGTAAGCACCGAGACTGCCGGGTCTGGGTCTCATGAAAAAGAAAGGTAGAGTTGGGTGTCATCAGCATATTGATGACACCGAACATCAAACCCTCTCACGACTTCTTGCAACGGCTGCATATACCCATTGAACAGGAGAGGGGACAGAATCGAACCCTGCGGGACACCACACAAGAGGTCGCGGGGAGACGAAGAACAATCCCCCAGCACTACTTGCTGAGTTCTTCCGACCAGGAAGGAGCGGAACCATTCAAGAACAGTCTCGCCCACCCCAGCTTGGTCTCGCAGGCGGGTCACCAATATCTCATGTCCAACGGTATCAAATGCAGACAACAGTTCTAACAAAATCAGCAGGGTCGATTGACCCTGGTCCATTTCACAGCAAAGGACATCAAAGGCCTGGGTGAAAGCTGGACTGCTAAGGAACTGATGCGTTCCGGATGCTCCTGCAGCTGCTGAGCCACTACCTGCTCAATAACCTTCCCTAAAAAGGGAAAGGTTAGAGAGTGGTCGATAACTGGCGAGGGACTCAATGTCAAGTGATGGTTTCTTGAGCAGAGGTCGCACCACCTCTAGCTTAGTGCTCACCATGTAAAGGTAGCACACTATGTACTTGACTTTGCTTGAGGATTATGTTTCTGTGGCAGTATTGGGGAACCCATGTTAATTGGGTTCAAATTAGCACTTGTTTCACCCAGGAAATTGGGCTGGTTTGAAACAGCCATTATGATTTCGAGGAAGAGTTTCTCAAAATTAGAATGGTTGCTGGAATTCTGATTGGAATTCTGACCAAACTAACTTTTCAGTTGCAGTTCCAATCAACCATGTCTATTCTGCACATGCGCAAAATGAATTTCCGCCCCCCCCCAATCAGTCTGATGGGAATTCCAGTTGGAATTTTGTCCAATCTGAATTCCAGTGGGGGACCAATCAAACTTCTCAGTTCTGTTGAAAACAGAAACTGGGCAGAAATTTCAATTTCAGCCCTACCAGGAAGCAACATGGTTTCTTGAATCGTTTTAAAGTGTCTCTTTACACTAGGGATTGGGGACCGCAGGCCTGTGGGAGAAATTCAGACTCCAATTGTATTTTGTCTGGCTCCTTTCCAGTTCTCAAATCTGGTTGGGAATCCAGTCCCTACCCTCAAGTGCTGAATTTGTGAGCTCAGGGGAAGGGAGTGGAGATGAGGGCATGCACTCAAGGACAGGGGGTGGAAGGTGGATCCATGGTATACACTGGAGATCCATGATCTGGGTCCTCCTCTTCCTACCACCATCCTGAGCTCACCCCTTAAACTCTTCTTTCCCCAACACCCATCTGGCCTGTGGAGGTGGTACTAATTTTCAACGCGGCCCATGGGAGGGAAAAGATTCCCCCATTCCTGGCCTACACCTTCTCTGAAGAGGGAGCAGGGGACATACACGAGCCCCTGGTGTTTTTAGCCTTTAAAAATGACTACTAAACAAGTTCAGAGCTCTTAATTGGATAGTAGCTGGGCCAGAGGATAATAATGCACAGCGCCCCCAAGTCCCAAAGCTGCTGTGCATCAGTATGGCTGGTTCAGTATGGTCTAGCTGGTAGCTTTTGTTCACTGGACTCCAGGCTTGAGGAGCTTAGTAAGAAAACAGAATTTCTATGAATTCCGTAAAGGGTATGATTTGTACCGGCCAGGGAAAGGTCAATATTAGGGCGACACACATAGGATTACACATCCAGGCTTGGCTTGATGATTTATTGGTGGCTTGAAAGGAATATCACTTTGCTGGTAGGGTGCTCTAGTTGCAGCCCATGACAGATGGGAAGAATCCACAGCCATTTGGGCTCCTTATAATATTTCAGCATATCCTTCTGAAGCTGGCGTTGTCCATTGTGTGTGATTCTAGAGAGAAGCGATTAAGACAAAAAAAAGTAATAGAACCATTAAAAAAAAAATTTCATTGGAAAGTTTCCAACAGCGACATTAGTAAACTGAGAGCAAGAAGGCCGGCAAGCATGGTGCCCTCATCAGGGTAAGATTTCTGCCCGTAAGCAAAAACACTGAAACACATTTTAAAGGAATTTTCTTTTACTTGCAGGTTACAGATTCAATGCTGCAATGCCACTGATCTCAATCGGTTACTAAGCTTTGTTTAAGGATTTTGTTTGGCTTTGGTGGCTCCATAATGGTTTTGTGTTTGCTTTTTCAATATCAGCCCAAAAAGATGCCACCTTTTGAAAATATGGCATGTTTGTAGCAAACAGTTTGTCATAATAATACCGGGGCGGGGGAATCATGGCTCACGAACTGCATTTGGCTCCCAGTCCCAGGCAGTTGAAATGCAGCTTCCTCCATTTTTGGCTCTCACAGGAAGTGACAGTCTAGTGTCAGGAAGCCACTGTTGTTCCTTCAGGAGCCACCTCAGCTGAGTCCAGGAATGGAACCTCCACTGCATATATGGGAGGCTGAGGGGCCTGTACCACCTACTGCACAGGCAGGAGTGGGGAGCTGACAAAGTGAGATGGATGGGGCAAGTGGGCCGGGATGGGGTTGAGGCACTTCCAGTCTGGAGATGCCACCATCTGGGCATCTCTGACTGGGATGGGGGTTGGGCTATGAGTTGACCACCCAAATCTATAGATCTCAATGTGCTCTACAAAGGCAATTATGGCTCACTGGTGTGGAAACTAAATCTTAGGAAGGCAGAGTGTTCTGACCAAGTTTTTTTCTACAAAACATCAGTGGCAGAGTTGGAACTAGAATGCGGAGCCCTTGACCCAAAATCTGGTTCCGTGTCACAAGAAGAAGTCGTCTCCATTGTTCCATGGATGTCATGAGAATAAATTACCTCTGTGTTACCTCTCTGATAACTAAAAATGGATGAAGAGTAGTAATATTTATAAGCTGTCACCATCTTCTTCATCATGTTTGATAATGAACATAGCTTGCCTCTTCAGCAGATGATGGAAGCCATATGCTAGCTAGTGTTGTGAGTGAGAATGGGCATAAGTCAACTGTATGAGGCTGAAAAACAAAAAGTGTCAAGGGGAGTGAGTCCATTGTCACATTTGGAATGGCTCTTTTATGGACCCTATAGCCATAAAAAAACAAGACATCATTACCATATGAAACCAGTCAAGAAAGAGACTATATGATAAGTCACAATATGTGTTGCAGATGTCACCTAAACCCTGAGTATCAGTGAGCCGCCTTATTTATTTTTCTGCAGTAAAATGCTCATGCGACTGGGAATCTAGTCACAGTGTGCGCATATCATGAGAATAAGTATCATGAGAAACAGAGTTAAACACACTCCCCTCCAATGAAAATATGCCCAGAGAGCATGTTTGGATGTGTGGGTGGGTGTGGCTAGAAATCTGGCTGGCAATAGCATTGTGGAGGGGAATGAGGAATGCTTCACAGTTGATTTCACAATGAGAGCTGTGAAATGGACTACAAACAGAATGGCTCACAAGCCAGCATGTTATGTTTAGGTCCCTGTTTCCTCTGCCTTAATCAGCAATCTTTCTGAAATGTTATTATCTTCCCTTCTCCATATGGCTTCCTCAAATATAAGGATGTGGACACGGAACCTCACCCTCCCGGCTTGAGCACGGTGCTAGCTGTAACAGAATCACAGGCCCTTTTTACATGGGCCACTCCCACTCATGAACATGCAGAAATCTGCGTGTTCATGAGTGGGCACGATCCATGTGAAGGATGTGGCACAAGTGCACGCGGTGAGTGGGGGTGCGTGCGCGCTCCCGACTTACACACATCCCCATTTACCCCCATGCATGGAGCAATTGGGAGAAACGGAGGTTGCCCCGTGCATGGGGATGAGTAGGGGTGGGGGTGGTGTGAGTGGGGATGCGTGTGCGGTCGTGTGCACGACCCGCGCACGCATCGGCACGCCCATGCACCCCCACCTGGCGGTGCCATGTAAAAATGGCCATTAATAATGGATAAAAAATTCTACTGCTAAAACATTAAGGAGCAAATTTATTTTATACAATTTATTCTACATCTCGCATCTAAAACTCTCTAAGAGAAATGGAGGGAGAGAGGAGGCACATACAGATGCAGAAAGAAACAAGTAACTGAATGGGTCCTAACTACCACCAATCTAATCAGTCTTTGTCACCGCCATTGTGCATTATCCTCCAGCAGATAATGTATCAGATCAATTTTTTTATTGGAGAATATTTCAACTTGACAAACAAAACAATAATGACTTAGGGAGATACATTGCCATTTGTTTGCTTACGTCATCTCTGCAATGGGTTTAACCTATCCATCGTAAAGCAGGCCTAGTAAAAACCCACGTGGACAGCAATTGAGAACAATTAGAGGCGCTGCTGTCGCTAAGACGAAGGGTCCCTTTGCTGTAATATAGGTGCCATGAAAACGACAAAGCGATTATCTGGCCCCTTTGGTGTTGCAAAGAAACCCGAGCCAAGCCGGCTCCAAGACCCAGCAGGTGGGTTCCACACCTGAATGATCTCTGCCAACATGTGGCTTAGCACAAGAACAAAAGGACTTTTAATGGTTTTAGCTGGGGTCACTAACAGAAAGAGAGTGAGAGAGAAGGGTTCTGAACTGGGATGGAAGAAAGGAAAGCTGAGAGTCATCAAAAGAGGTCTGGTGACAACCATGCTGCTTTAATGTTAAAACTACCTCCGTTCAAAGCTAGGCTTCAGAAACTGCACACTTGCATATAAAAGTGGATTAGGATAATTTATGGATCCAATGTCTACCAGTCGCTCATTTTGCTTAACACAGAAACAACCCACTTCTCAAATTCTGCTGTAGCCATCCAGCACCACATCTACACAATAACTGAAATACAAACCTTGTGAATATAGCCAGCCAACTGGTTTTTTGTCTTTCTTGTCTGTGGCTCACACTACTTTCAGATTGGACTCAGATGGTATTATGTGCATGCACAGATTCCTAGAGCAATAGATGAAAGGGTTTGTATGTATGTTTGATGGATGGCAAGATCTGGCTGTGAGGGATGGGGGAGGGGAAGGGAAAAACTCGCCCTTCGGCGCCTGGTGGATGCTCTGTCCCTGGAAAAACAACCCTGAGGATCGTAGGGTGGTGGTGAGCCGTCAAAGGGATCCTCTGCGATCATCATTGGGTGCTGGAAACCAGGCGGGTGCCACAAGCCTACCTTAGACACGAAGGAGTCACTACTGTGCAGAGAGTGCGAAGGGAAGCCACACAAGGTGAACACCGAAACCCCAGGGACATACAAGGGGAACACACAGACACGTGGGGAAGCTTAGATTAAAGGAGCCTCACACCCCACAAGTACACAGGAGGAGAAGGGTAGTGGGTTGTACACAGAAAACTAGAACCCCCTAAGATTCCACATCTTAAGCACACCCTATATCCACACCCACACTTCCTTTGTTGTTCCCACACACACGAGCACAAGCACAAGCACGCCACCCCCGCGCGCACGTGCGCGTGCCCCCCCCCGCGCGCGCACACACACACACACACACACACAGAATAGCTACAGTCAAGGCAGAATGCTAAAGGTGCAGCAAGGCCAGTCTCACAGGGTAAGCACTGAATACTGGCAAGGAGTCTAGCTGGACGTCTGCTTTTATTCCCTAGGCCCCGCCCTGACACAGCGCCTGCTGATGCAGGCATTCCGAGTGCTGTGGGGGCCCATGGTTAGTGCGGCTGTGCCCAGCGGCGCTAGGAGTGCTGGTGGAACCTCCCCTCTGTCTCCGCCGTTCCCTGTGGCCCGCCTCCTAGATCGGGATCATCCTTGCTACCCTGGGACCCCCCTAAAGGCCCCAAGGGTTCTCCCTTGTTTGTCGGGGTGGCTGCCTGCATGCCAGGGTCCCGCTGTGGCCCCCCGTGAACTTGTCGTCGCACCCCCCAATGAGACACAGAGACCAAACGTTGGTTTAAAACTGGCCGCACTCTTTATTCAACATAATCATCAAGACGGTGGGTGATTGCTCCAGCAATATGGGTCCAGTATGCTAGCTACTTAGATTCTTATTAACTTGGTACTGACCGGAATGTGCCCTCCCGTGTCAGCACCTTCTAAACAAGCTCCCCTTCGACAGCACCCAGGCTCTGGCCGAAAGGGGAGCATCCTAACTGTGGGCTTGAGTAAGGAGGTGAGTACCCGTTAGGGCAGCAGACAGTGCATGCTGACCCAACTGCCGTACCCCTCCCTGGGCATAACCCCAGTGCCTGCTGCCTCCGCCTGGCACTGGGTGTCACCTCCCCATCTCTTAAGGAGATGACTCATCTAATCCTATTCTAACCTATTTAACCTACTATAGCATACTGGACCCCCGCTGAGTGCAACAATTATTTCCCTTTTTGATACCAATTATATCATTCAACTTGCCAAATTCGCGCTTCGCAATTAGCGTTCGTCATTCCAATTAAACCTGTCCAACCTTATTTTCCAAATTACTGTTTATTTATAATCAAAATGATGTCAATTACCTGCTCCCAATCAACCTATTTTGCCTATTCTGCACTGTTGAAGGGGTGAAACGAGCGACCCTTGAATCAGGCTAGTTGCTAAAATTCCCCTTCGGCTCCTTAAAGGCAACCACTAATTACCACAGTGCTAGAGGTGAGGTGGGTGGGGCTGCCTCAAACACATCCCGGACCAAATGCTGCTCCACGCGGCCAGAATGGCCCCGCCCTTCCTACAAAGGGCAAGGTCCGTTCAGTTCCTCAGCGCGTCGGCTCTGCGCATGCGCTACCAGCGGGTTGCTGGGCTTCCTTCCCCGGTAGGTCGCACTCTAACATGCTGCGCCGGGCCTCTCCTTTACTTCCGGTCCGAGCCCCCCTCTCATGACGAGAGCTCGACAAATGCCCCGTCGCCGCCATTGCAACGGCAAAGGGGACTTGTCAGGCATGGTGCCAGGGCCTGACATTGGCCCATATTGTCTTATGTCTCTTGCATGTCTTCTCTATGCTCTTTCTCCAGGCTTTTTTTGAATTTGTTTAATTTTTCAGTTCACTTCCTTCCTTTTTCATTTTCTTGCTTTTTGCTAACAGCAAGTGTCTCTAACACCATCCACTGGTTGAGGGGTGTTTGCATGGACATCTCTGGATACTGGAGGAAGAACACAGGATCAACAGAAGTGAAGGACAACAAGTAACTCACTGATCCCTTCAACAAACAAACGATACTGGCCTCTCTAGCAAATGCTATGAACCTCTGACCTTATGTGCTCTAAGCTCAGCTGGAATCTTACTTAAACCATGGACAATTTTGTGTTTGCATATCTTGATTCTCTGTAAATGTGGAATGTTTTGCACTTAACATGCCATACAACTAACGTATCTCGGTCAATGTCCCTAATTCATAATTGTATTATTTGTCAAACTGAAATATTTTCTAATGAAAATTTTAATCTGATATGTTATCTGCTGGAGGATAATGCAAACGGGCAGTGACTGATTAGTTTGGTAACTATTAGGAGCCATTCTGTTTCTTCTGTTGCTTGCTTTTCCTTTCTGTGTCCATATTTTCCTCCTCTCCTTCACCTTCCTTCCCTTTACCATGATCTCTCCAATTACGGTGGTTATTTCTGTGCTGGGGACACCTGCCCACCAGGAACTGGGTGGATAGATTTATTTTTCACAAGCCACTGACCTGGATTCAGGTGGCAATGATTTTCAATCATTACTGACTTAGAGAGCGTTTAAACCTTTGACCTTTGGTACAATAGTTTTCTCAACAATGGGCTCCGATTCGCTGTTGACAGATGCAGACAGTGGTGTGCTTTGTAGTCTTGCTCAACAACATTTCTGCGAGATGATCTCAAACTCAACAACCATATTTATTAAGAATCATTATGATATATTTATAAATACTAACAACCAAAGACACCTTCTCTCTAGCTTTAACTTGCATATTCTGCCTCTGACTGACCATCCCAACTGCCCCACTCCAGTCCACACACACCTTTAAGAGCTCTCTTTCTAAAGGTGTATTCACTACAGACAGAAGAAACCCCCACTCCCTGTAAAATTGTGAAACGAAGTGTTCAGTCTTATCCCCATCAAAATCAATAATTTCAGCGGCGGCATGATTGGGTGCAAAATCATGAAGGACGTGAGAGCTGCTTTTTGCCTTCACTTGTAAAGAATGACATTGTTTCCCTTTTAAACTATAGCAATTGGTAGTCCTGGCACTGTTGCTCATACTTCGGGCCTTTTCACATGAGATGCCCATCTCCACGCAGTTTTGCTGACTGAAGGTGGGTGGAGGCGCCCGTTGGAATGCCACGGGGGATGGGTGGGGGTGCGTGTCCGCTCCCGCACTACACCCACCTCCACCCATCACCCAACCACGCAGCAATGGGCTCCAATGCCTGATGCTCATGGGTGGAGATGGGTGTGCGCCTGTTGGAAGGGGCGCACCCCCCCTTCACTCACCACGGCCGCACACCTCTCCCCCCACCCACCGCACTCCATTTAAAAAGAGTCTTTCTAAATCACTTTATTCATGGTCAAGTTTTCATCATGCATGAGAAGCTGTTGTATTTTTATTGTAACCAGTGCTTAATTTGTAAAAAAATGAATTGCTGGGGCCCAAACCTGCCCCAGAACCTACACCTCCCAGCCTGCAGTTTGTCAGAGCAGGAAAATGAACTCTATTCTCCTGCTAGCAGCTCAAACCACTGAACTAGCCTGCCTCTCTACAGTTGAATAGAAAACAGGAGTTCTTGTGATTTAATTTAATAAATTAAAGGGGGTGGGACAGGGAAGTCTTTAATGAAAGCCACCTAGTTTTTTCTGGCTTTCATTTCTAACCCTGAAACAACAACAACAAATAAATAATAAATACTAATTTTTGAAATGGCCAATATTGGCCTTTTCCTCATCTTTCCCATTTTGAGGTTCACACTCCTAGTGGGAACATTTTCTGGGGCTCAGCTTCCCTTTGAGTTTAATTTTTCAGGGCTGAGCCCTGGCAAGTCCCTCCCCACAAAGTAAGCCCTGATTGTAGGTTATCAAAGAAAAGAAGATGTGTTTGCTGTGTTGGTTCCAAATTCAGTCAAAAGTAATAGAGGGAGACAAAGTAGCTCAGATGATACCTTGTATTGGGCCAACTTGTGTCGGTGAGGGGTGCAAGCTTCATCGGGCTACAAGGAAGTCAGAACTAAATTTAAGCAAATGCAAGAAAGCAGTAGACATGAAAATGACACTGGGGAAGGCCTTCCGCTTCTGAACCCGATACTTCCCCAGTGTCGTTTTCCTGTCTACATGTCTTGCATTTGCTCAGATTTAGTTCTGACTTGTAACCTGATGAAGAGTCCTGTGTGGCCTGCAAGTTTGCATCCTGTTACCAACATATGTTGGTCCAGTATATTATTGGAACTACTTTGTCTCCAAAGAGAAGTCCCGCTCCCATGCAGTTACATGGATCATTTCCTTAGCTCATTTGGCTTGCTACAGCCACCCTTGCATACATCAGCTTAACAATATTTGCCTGTAGCCTACAAACTTCTGGAGTTGGACTTTGCCTCTGCTTATACAAAGTACGCTTTTTAGGTATGGGTCAAAAGTAAATTGACTTTTTACGTGGAAACAGGCTGTTCCTCAAAAACTATTAAGGATTCTGTCATCTGGAATATCCCTATCCTGTTGACCTTATTTACGGATTTCGTGAAAAATACAGCATCATAACATTGATGTATGGCATTGTAGCATTCAATTTCTTTAAAGGATGCCTGTGTGGGAAATGAGGATGCTGGTCATGAACACACACATGCTGGTGCAATACAAATGAGCCTAAGCGCCCTGGAATATATTGCACACAAAGGCTTTTTAAAAATGTAGTCATCGTCTTTGGAAGTAAAGCAATTTGGCATCTTACCATGGTTACCAACAAAATAATGTATTGGGAGGGGGGAGCCGGGTAATAAAAGCGACAGTTGTGGAGTGTTATTGACAGCTTTTCTTTTTAATTGCAAGCTGGGTCTACATTTGTCCGTATTGTCAAAGAGCTGGTCTTGTTTACAAGGAAAAGACAAAGAACCATCATGTGCTAACTCATTCGGTTCAGCCTTTGGAATAACATTTCATTGCAACTAGTTTAAAAACAGATTTAGAGGAAGCTTAGCTTCATATTTGTACAACCTGCACTTCTAGAAGTTGGATTGTCTGGTACAATTTCTTTATAGGAATGCGAGATCTTCCCTACCAGAAGAAACTAGTGCCTAGAGATTAATGGGTACCTAATTTGCCACTTGTGGATAATACCTGCATTTTTTAGTGCCATGTCGGGTATTCAGTGGGCTACCTGGTCGCTGATTGGGTACTCAGATACCCCCAAAATGGTAATTTCCAGTATCAGTTAATCAATTTACCCCATTACCAATCAAAGAATTGGGATGGAAAACAAAAAAATTGGGAAAAGCCAATATTCTGGGACCAACATTCCAAGACATCTGGTACCTGAATCGGGTCGAAATCAGGTACCGATTCGTACCTAATATTTTCAAGTTGATTTGGGTACCAGAAATTTGACCGGTATTCCTGTTTTTGTTTCAGCTTTGCTAGTGACACATTCTGTTTTGGGGAGTGTCCAGGTTCAACATGCAGAAATACTAGGAGTGTACTGTTCAGTTACCTCACAGGCTGCCTGTAAAAGCTTCTTCCTTATCTAAGTGGTTCAGCTTATCCCCATCATCAGGAGAGTTGATACTCCTTTGTGTTGAGGTGGTGTAGTAAGCCAGGCCTTCATAGGGCAGCATCCTTGCCATAGGTGTCTGGACCCTAATTGGCTCCACATGACCAGGAGTCTTTATAAAGCCAAGCTTCTGTGCTAGGCTGCCAAGGAAGGCTCAAGGGAGGGAGCAGGAACAGGCTAGCCACAATTGCCAGGACCTGGGAGAGCGGCTTGCCAGAGGAGGGAACCAATTGGGTGGGTTTGCCTGAGAAAAGCAGCCCAGGAAGGTCCACTGCTTGAAAGCTGGTCACGGGTTGTGTTTTTCCATTCATTAAATCAAAAAAGTATGAAGGAACCGATTGCATGCTGTTGTCTGCTTATCGAAGAGGCTGGGAGAGTAGTTCTGTCCCACTCCCTGCAAATACCTACCAGAGGCAGGCATCCTCTTACATCTTTACAGCCTCTTACCCCATCTAATAACTGGAAGTTCCCATTATCCAGGACTAATCATTTTCTGAATTCTGCTGAACATTTGCTCTCCCCTTACGACAATGAGTTTCAAGGCTTAATCACGTATTGTGCTCAAAAAAGCAATTTTCCTTGATCACTTTTAGATTTATGAGAAAGCACGACGAGTGTCCAATTTACCTTTTGTTATTTTTATGCCCCAGCTCCTGCTTTTATCAGTCTTTTCTCTAAGCATCTTAACAAATGAGACACTAGTCCACAATAGTCCCCACCAGGCGCGTGTCCATCTGCCCGTGTATTAGGTGGTCGACAGATGTTCGCCTGCAGCCCCCATTCACAGCGGGTTGCTGTGTGGGTGACTGCTGGCTAATCTGGGTGAATGTAACCCCACATGTCCGCATCCCATCAGTTAGGTTGGGCGCAGCCCCAGGCGCATACAGCACTGTCGAGTCATGGCGAAAGCCTAGAGTCTCCGAGAGTGACTGCTTCTCAGGCTGCCTTTAGACAGGTGGCTGGGTGCAGTGCGTTCGTCAGCGCACTTCCTGAAAAGCCCCATAGGGTGCGTTTAGACGCACCGGAAGTAGCCACTTGCCATAGGAATTGCTGCTCACGCGGTCTTTTTAAAGGCACATTTTGGAAACCCCAATATCAAGACTTCAAAATGCACCTTCAAAAAGATCATGCAAGCGGTGATTCCTATGGCGGCCGGCTACTTCTGGTGTGTCTAAATAAACCCTGCAGGGCTTTTCAGGCAGTGCATGGAAGAATGTGCCGCATCCGGCTGCTTGTCTAAAAGCTGCCTCAGTAGCGGGGGAAGGGGGAGGCAGAGTCTGGTCGGGAAGAACACCTTCCCGTCTGTGAGGTTTGTTGTCCTAAAACTCTGATTGGGGCTGAGTGGAGGCTGCATGAACCAAACACGGACTCCAGCAGGCTATTTTCTCGTTTGTTGATGCCCTAAGTGAAGATGTTCCAGTCTTTCATTTCCCCCCGTTTGCCCATGTCTCTTTCCATTCTTGTGGCCTAGAGATTCCATGGGTGCTAACAGACATAATGTGGGCCCAGTTTAGCCCACTTTGACTCGGCTGGGCCAGCGTCACAGCGTTATGTTTGGTCTAGGCCCACCAGACGTGGGCCCGGTTCAAACCCCAGTGGGGATAGCAGCCGGGCCAGAAATATGGGCCGGAATGAAGCAGGCCCACACTCCAGTCCCAGCAGCGGCTCTGCTAGGTCAGAGTGGGCAGAACTGGATGGGAACATTTATTCCCAGCCTGGCCTGGTGTGAGGGGTTGCCATGGTAGCCAGCTTGTTATTAGCAGCCATGGCTCCCCATCATGAGGGGGGTGGGGGGAACAGCGGGAGCATGGGGCGTGGCCATGTAGCCGTACGTCGCTCCCTGCCCAGGTCCAGCTGCAGTGAAGTGTGTTCCTATGGCCAGAGCTCACCCAGCCGAACGTAGCCCTCCCCACTCCTGGGCGAGATGATGACAGTGCCATCATCCCATTAACACCCCATCTTCCACTTGCCTAGCATGCCAAAAAATACTCTATGATTAAAGATTCCCAAGCCATAATAACACTGTCATTTAAACTGTTGGGCCTTCTGGGCTTGTATTGGTCCATAATCAAAATAATTACTGTTTACTGTGGGATCTTCAGTCCTGCTGTCAATATATCTTTCATATTGTACCATTCATGTCACAAATAGCAAACAAAAATACCATAGGGATGGCTACGTGGTTATTTTTTAACATTGATGTATTCTCTTTAATGGGATGGAAAACTAGCATTGGGAATAGATTTCATAATATTAAGCAAGTATCAGTCAGTCGATCAATTTAAACTGACACAACTCTGCTAAATATTGCAAAGGCAACACATTTTATATTGTTATCAGCACAGCACAACTCAACCCAGTAAAGGTACACAAGGGGTCATTTATACAAATTTGTTCCAAGGTGCTTTCCAGTAAAATTCAGTGCAGTTGTGTTCTGTGATGAAAAAGCGCTCACTGCTAGAAAGGATAAGCTTGTGAGCAGGGAGGAAAAAAAGAACATTAGATTGTAACCTTGGTCAGAAGGTGCATTTTAGATTCATTTTATAGAACAGCTTACTAACTGTGCTACTCCCACCTTTCACCTCCATTTCGGGGAGTGATCAATAGATCAATTTCAAATGATCTCAAGCGCTGACAGAGTCAATGTCTCTGATTAATAAAGTCACCAAATTATGCCCTGCCGTAGAAATCATTAAAGCAATTTCAAAATCAATTGGATGTCTGATAAAGAATTAATGTAGCTCCTTCAATAGTAGACTGACATGCAGAGGACACCCAGGCCCCCAATATCTGCTCTCCTATGTGGCAGAACTCTATGGAAATCAGGGGAAATTTGGCTTTCTAGAGGTGCCTTGGGATCCAGACTATGACTTTCGGGGCCTGATTCTTCTCCTCTTACCACAGTTTTAAATCTGTGTAGCTCTGTTGACTTCAGTGCAGCTAATCCAGATCTATGGGACATGAAAACAGACCCACAGTGTGCTGTTTCCCATCAAGAGAGTGCCTGATTGATATATAGATAAGGGGAAGTGCCATCCATCATTATCATAATTCTGCACAGCAGCTGGGGCCACATGCAGCAAAAGTGATTAATCAATTTCAGTTCCAAGCCAGTTTTGGCCTCATACTTACCAGCCCATTCCTTCCTCTGGTTAGCCCTTAGTACTGGTACATTCCCATTCACTTTGATGGGACCTGTGCTGATGCTAAGTGTTGGTGCCAGCGTTAAACAGCCAAAAGACTGAACCCTTTAAAAACATCCACGATCTCCTAGGGCAGAGGAGGGCAAAGTTCCAAGCCCCAAAAGCCATGTTCTAGAATTGTCATGTGTCCGAGAGCTACAAGAGCATGTGTATGCACATGCCGCACACAAACCCCTCCTGTTTCATGATTGGCTGGTGGAGCTGGTGCTTTCCAGTCCTGGCTGTTGAGATTCTGAGGAGCAGCTGCAATTCTGCTACTGAAACATGTTGAAATAAGACACTGTACAGGGTCCCCAGGATCAGCCCTGGCCAAGAGCCACCCATGGCTCCCACACTACAATTTGCCCACCCCTGTCATATGGTGATGGGACGTTGCCTCACATATCTTGGTGTTGGATACAAGCGAGCTATCGAGATACATAGTGAAAGATCCCATCCTGTGGGAATCACTGCAGACAGAAAGAAGACTCTGTAGGGAATGACCCAATGTTAAGAACTTCCACAGATGAATTTGACCAAATGAAAAGGATCGCATTTTAACTGCATTGGCCACATTTTGCACTCTGGCACATCCATGCATATCTGCTCTCCTCAGTGGGAGAACCCCAGGCTTCAAATCCCACCCCAGCCATGAACTCACTGCGTGGCCGTGGGCAAGTCACATCCTCTCAGCCTAGAGAGCCAGTGTGATGTATTGGATAAAATGCTGGATTTAGTCTTAGGAAGCCAGGGTTTGAATCCTGCCCTAGTCATAAACTCACTAGGTGGCCTTGGGCAAGCTTCAGTTACCCATCTATAAGAAGTGCCATACTGGGTCAGACCATTGGTCCATCTAGCCCAGCATCCTGTCTCCAACAGTGGCCAATCACGGTGGCTTGGGAGAAGCACCCAACAGGTCACAATGGGGGATCCACCCCAGCTCCCGTCATGTTCCTTGATCCTGTCTGGCTAATAGCTACAAAATGGAAATGTGTGTGTTTGTCTCTCCCTGTGTTCCCCTCACCCTTGTCTATCTTAGACTGTAAGGCTAGTGAGCAGGGACCTGTCTCCAAAATCTGTGACTGTGTATGCCTAGTAGCGCTATAGAAATAAGTAGCAGTGGTAGTAGAAGCGGGATTCAATATGGCTGGGTAATTCCTCCCCCCGCCCACCCCATGATGTTAATTTTTGTCATTCCACACACCCCCTTACTTCTGTTCCATATGACACACACAGATAAACATTGTATTTCTCCCAGAGCTTTTGAGTTCTCTGTAAGGGGAGTGGGGGCTAGAGGGTTAGATGGGTGACTTGGACCCAGGACTTCTGGGTTGCCTGTTACAAGGTTGAGAGCTGAGCAGGGGAGAGGAGAACAAGCTAGGAACCAGGACTATTGAGTTGCTTGGGAAGGGACTTCAGCCTGGATTAGAGTGGGGTGGAGAGGCTGGAAGCCAGGAGTTCGAAGTTCTCTGTTGAAGGGTTAGAACCAAGGAGATTAGATGGGGAGAAGGGGAAGGAGCCAGGACTCCAAAGTTCTCTCTTTCTTAAAGAGGAAACGGAGGGGGTGAGGAGCCAGCTCCTGTCCCCATCTTCAGTGTTGCCCCCAACCTGCAGAGGAAGAGGATTGGGGTTGAAAGATGAAGGCGAAGTGTGGGTGCATGGAGCCTAATCTGTAAGTGAGCACAATATGCGAGACTGTACAATGTCTTTACTGCTAACACGGCACGGAAGTTAAGGCGGGAGCCTTAATTTGCAATTTCCATACTTTTTAGTGCATGATTGAATTGGCAAGAGCCTTAACTCTTCTTGTAAACCAGAGGTTTTTTTTAACTATGGATTATAGTCTACTGGCAGGGTTGTAAAAAAGCCACTTACTTGCCTGCATGCCTCTAGGAAGTATAGTTTTTGAGCTGGCAAGTAGATTTTTACACTCCTGGTCCCTCTCTCCCACCTGGCTCAACCTGGTGAGTAGATTTTTTTCATGGGCAATGTGTGGGGGGGGGAGGGGAGCACACCCCGATATTTTCCTTGGTCCAGTCTAGCCTCAGCCCCGCAACGGTCAGACTTAGGAGTCCAGTCCTCTTCCTCCCCTGCCATCGTCCCACTCATCTGGGTGGGCAGGAAGTCATCAGAGGGGCTAATTCCTCAAAGGAACAGTGGCAGTGGCGTAAGGGAGGAGGACTCGGCCACAGTGGAGGGACCTGGCAGAGGAGGAAGGGGCGGTGAAGGCAGCGGAGCAGGCTAATCTGGTCAAGTGGTTACTAATAACCTTACATTGTGCCCCCTCCCCCACTATCTAGAGTCATAAGTCACCTGTAGATTTTGTGTGTGTGTTGTATAGGCCTGGCTAGTGGATTATTTACATAGTTTTACAGCCCCGTCTTTCAGCAGGCCGGGATTTGAGTCCTATATCCCTGAAACACTTCCAATGGGTTTCTCTCACAAAACACACGGATCTTGGAGAATTAGCTAGAGCCGACTACGCAGAAGCCTTGTCAGGATCTGCTTCCCAGCTCGGACGGCTGTTCTCCAGCTCCTTGCCAGGATTGTCAGATCTGTACAGACACCCTACGGGGAATCCAAATAAACTAGTGCTCTTATGTGAGAATTTCCTGCAGAGTTGGAGAACGGACACTGCCATGGGGGATAAACATCCACTTGATTCCACGTGAGGCGTCTGCAGGGATAGGGAAATAAATGTAGTTGTTAGGACCTGGGATTAGAACCAGCACCTGGCTCTGAAGCACCACCATCGTGCCCTGGTCCAGACCTTTCTGGACCCTTCAGCTCTGTTCCACCACCCTTCCAGCCTGATGGTGCTCCCCGCCCACCAGGCCTCGATTGGCTCCTAATGTGCCTGGCCTTAATCAAAGGCATATGATGGTAGGTGACCATTGCTACAAAATCAGAGAGACTGCTTTGTCCAGATCTATCCATCTTTTGCTCATGGTCAAATCTTTTGGATGATTTGGTTGCATAATTGCTGCTGAAATTCAGATGTAATCTCTGCCAGGGGGCATGTTTATTATAGAATAGTCCATATATTCATGTTCTGTGCTTCATCTTGCTGTCTTTCTGTGTCCACACAAACACGCACATCTGGTGGAGAAGTGTGTGCGTGTTGACTGTTGGATCAGAATTAAGAGTAGTGAATCATTTCAGTTTTCATTATGGTGAGTCAAAGCATTCGAAGGATGCTTTCAAATGTTGTTATTTATTAGTGGGGAACCGTGCTCCCCATGTTTTTCGCCATTGTTGGCAATAAACAATAAGTGATTATTTATATAGCTTCAGCAATGTGTCCGGTGCTGAACAGTCATGATTGGAGAGAGGTGCCTGCCCCAAAGGACTTACAATCTAGAATGGACAAGGGGAAGGACTCGCAGGGAGAAACTGGGATAAATAAAATGTCACAGGAACCCGCCTGCAGGTCCCTATAGCAGCACCACAGGTTGCCTTGGTGATATCATGTAGTAGCAACTTCCATGCTGTCTGGAAGGGTCCAGCACATGGTGGGTAGTTTCAGACGTTACGAGACCACGGTCAACCACAGTGAATCCTCTGTGGTGGCCATTTGTCCCATAATATCTGATGTGAGTTCCGCCAGATGTTCAAAACAGTGAACCTTTGGCGGGAATCACAGTGACCACAATTCTGGACCTCCAGCTGCCCGGAGGTCCAGAATCGTGGTTAGCTGGACTGCAATCCGGGATCTGCCAAACATGTCTGTTACGTTGGCCTATCCCGGATCGTGGCCCAGACCACGATGCGGGATCAGGCGCAGAAACCGGATTGGCTGCTGCGCCCGCCCGTCTCCCAGAGGGCGGGCGGCTGGGGGAGCACGGGGGGCGGGGCTGTGCGGACACAAAAGTCACACCGCGCAGTCCCGCCCCCTCCCCAATCCCCTGTAGGAATCAGTCCGGCACGTCTAAAGGACGGCCGGACTGATTCCTGTCCGGGATCTGAAACTGATCCTGGACTGGTTCAGTGTGGCTGGCCGAATGGCCGGTCACTTCTAAAATTACCCAGTAACCCCAAGGCATTCCATAATAAAAGCACCACAGGAAATACTTGCACCATCAATTGTCTTGGAGTTATTTTGTGGTTTCTCTGTTCAAGCATCACAGAAATCACTGCTTTTGAACAACTCCAAGGCAATCCAGTGATCCTGCCATTGGGAGCCTTTAAGGGATTCCTGTGATGTCTTTAAGCACCCTTACAATCTTTATGTTCTTATTTTCAGAGAGGGAAGCAGAGTGGTTCAAATTATCTCTTTTACTGGACCAACTACTGTTAGTGGAAATAAGAAAGCTCTTGGGCTACACAGGGCCCTTCCGGCATGTAACACAGCCAGTTAAAATTATATAAATGGAGCAAATCCAGGGCAGTATATAAAGGCAGGAAAGGGTGGGGTTAGATAAGACGAAGTGGCTGGGGGTGGGGAGGTTATAGTGCCAGACATCATTAAAAACTGAGCTATAACTACAGAGCTGTTCAGGATGTGTATAGGTGTAGGAGATAGACTTGCTTGGGGGTAAGGGAGGACAGCCAGGTGAAGTGGAATCACATTAGAAAGAAACTGAGACGTGACACAAGGTAGAATTTATATTTTTCATTTACATTTATTTTCAGAATAGCTGAGTGCTAAATAGCGTATATCAAGGTGTAAATCTCCCTCCATTAAAGTCAACATGAGCTGGGCCATTGAATTTGATGGAAGACTGTAACTTCAGTATTCAGTAAAAGCCTGTACCTTTATTCCCCTACTGCGGAAATCCCCATCTGAGAACTCATTGCTGTAGCTACCAAAACTTGTGCAGCTTTGGGTGACACTTTTTGCAATTTACCTACAGAGCTATTTTGCATATCGACCAATAATTTATTCAGGACTTTGAATTCTAGCTTGCAACATCAGTGAGGGATCTTTTCCCTGGCGGGAGCCACTTTAAAAATTAGTACAAGCTCCAAGTGCCACATAGAAGTTGGGGGTGGAGGTGCTTAAGGGGGGCACTCAAGAAAAAGAAAGTCGAGATCATGCATTTGTGCCATGGATCTGTCCCCTGTCCTTGTGTCCATACCCTCATCTCTGCTCCTTTCCCCTGAGCTCAGTTTTTCAGTATTGGAGGTAGGGACTGGATCTAGGGGCCAGATCCAGGAACTGGAAAGGTCCACATAAAAACTTGCTGTGGGTCGCATTTGGCCCTTTGGCCCAAGGTTCTTGACCCTGGCTTATAGTCAACAAACATTCCATGCCCCAAGATGAGCTGTTGGTAGGAAGCTGAGATGGATTTGTGTTATTTGGTTAGCTGGTAAAGAGTATCTAAGGGGTAGTGTGGGTAATATAGGCACCATAGGGTATCTGGAGTTTAACACTGTCTGTGGAAATGTGCCCTGGATACATCAGGAGGACAACAAGGTGCCTGGAGGCAAAGTCCCACAGTGGGTGCAGCCACATAAGACATCCCACTTTGGGCAACGTTAACATGCGATGCAGTCACAGCTCATATGCCCTGAGGGCACCAGATGTAGCTATACTACACAGTGTGTTCTCTGAAAAAGGCCAGGGACACAGCATGTAGTAACATTGCCCAAAGTGGGTTGAAAAGGGCCCGCCTCCCATGTGGCCGGGCTGTGCAGTCCTACTGCGAGGTGTGTGTGTGTGTGGGGGGGTCTGTGGATCAGGCCTGGAGGAGCACCCTCTTCCCCACCGCCTCACAGCTGATTGCGGGGGAGGGAGGCCTGGGAAGAACGTGCAACCAATTCCCAGGCCCCTCCTCCCCCTGATCAGTTGTTGGGTGGGTGGATCGGAGGAGGGGGGCCTGGGAGGAGTGTGCACATGCCCCTCCCACCTACCCAACAGTTGATCAGAGGAAGGAGGGGCCCGGAGGAGCACACCCTCTTTCCAGGCCTCTCCCTCACAATCAGCTGTTAGGCAGGTGGATCAAGGGAAGGGGTATTTAGGAGGAGTCTGTGCATTCCTCCCACCCACCCAACTGCTGATTGGGGGAGGGGGGATCTGGGAGGTGCATGAATGCTCCTCTGGGTCCCTCCCCCCGATCAGCTGTTGGGTGACTGGGAGGCATGTGCACGCTCCACCCAGGCTCTCCTCCCACACAATCAGCTTTTAGGCAGGGGAGGAGCGCACGCATGCTCCTCCGCCTTCCCCCAACAGCTGCCTAAAGGCAGTGGACCCAATTCTACAGCACAGCAGGAGTCCAGGCATCCAGCCCTGTGTGGCCAACTTCTCGGTCCGCCCCGGACCATAGAGGGGCTGGTGATGGGTGTAGGGGAGCAGATCATGTGACCAGCTCACTCTGCCAGTCCAAAGTGTGGTGGCTGCACTTGTCCATCACAAGCACACAAAAGATTGGGCCTGCTCCAGCTCATGTGGCCGCACCCAGTGATTCCATAGTCCAGAGGAAGCAGCTACAGGTCCTCTTCCGCCCATGTGATACACTATGGTGATAAATTATTATTATTATTTAATTTAATTTATTGTACAGTGCCAACAATCATAAATCAGAGGCAGGTCCCTACCCCTAGGGGCTTATAATTTGGTAAAACAAGGGAGATGGGAACCTAGGGAGAGAAAGGGCACATTCACGAAGTTGAGAAGTCGCTGGTGAACGGGCTTTGCTTGGATGCAGAGGAGAATGGGAGGCTGAGTGAAAGATGGGAGAAGCGGCATCACTGATGACTCTCTGTGGTTGATAAGCTAGAGAAAGCCTAATAGAAGAGGTAGGTTTTCAGGAGGGCTTTGAACGTTGGAAGGGAAGGAGCAGAACAACCGTATTCAGGGAGGGAGTCCAAGACATGGGGGAGGGGGGTCGAGGGGAAAGCAAAAGAGTAGGGGTAAGTACCAGCGTGGAAGCCAGTGTGGTGTAGTGGATACAGTGCTTGATGTGGACCTGGGAGACCACGGTTTGAATCTCACCCTAGCCAATAGAACTCACTGGGTGATCTTGGGCAAGTCACAACCTCTCAGCCTTAGGCCGCTTTTAGATGATCGCGCTCGCGCGGGGTTTCAGAAACCCCGCAAGGAAAGATTACATGTGACACCGCTGGCAATCGCGCGCCTGATAACGGTGCCGCACATTCTTTTCAAGCCACGAATGACCTACCTCGATCAGGCTCCCGGTCAGTTCGCGGCTTGGAAAGAATGCGTGGCGCGTATCAGGTACGCGATTGCTGGCGGCGTCACGTGCAATCTCTCCTTGCGGGTTTTTTGAAATCCCGCGCGAGCACACAGCATGATCGTCTAAAAGCGGCCTTAGTTCCCCATCTGTAAAATGGAAATGTGTGTGTTTGTCTCTCCCTGTGTTCCCCTCACCGTTGTCCATCTTTGGCCACTTTTAGACGAGACAAATTTGCGCATGATTGGTGAAAAATGTGTATGTTTTAATGCTCGTTTAAACACCTAAACCGTTTTAAATGCGCATTTGCAATGATCGTGTAAAGGCCAAAACCATTTTGAATGTGGTTTTTAAATAATGCACATTTTTAAAAACCGGTTTTGGCATCCCCTGATCATCAAAGGGGCTCAAAACCGGTTTTAAAAAATGCGCATTA
>QEPC01001524.1:6844211-6856711 GCA_003113815.1 Sphenodon punctatus
GGGGTGGTGGTGGGGATAGGGATGGGGGCTTCCCCATGTAGTGTATTTTAAATTGTTTTTAAAAAATGTATTATTGTTTTAAACGAAATGCTATTCGCCGCCCCTGGCTGCCCTGTGGGCAGGAGGGGCGGGATATAAACTTAAAAATAAATAAATAAATAAATAAATAAGCCCATAGGCAGGGAGGGACCTGTGTTCACTGCGTTTCCCCCCCCCCCCATTGACAGTAATGGGGAAAATACAGTGAACCCGGGTCCCACCCCATGAGTGATCGCAACAGTGAGATCAGTTCACTTGACAGGACCTAGATATTAACTCGGAGCGATTTCGTTATGTGTACACTTGCAAAATCCCATTGCAAACTGTCTGCTTTTATCAAAGCAAGAACAATTAATCTAAGAATAAACCCAGTCCATGGGGTTCTTGTGTAAGAGCAAGGGGAGATGGATTTAGGAGGATTTTCCAAATGATTTTCATGCCTAATCCTATGCTAGCTCCCCTGCCTACTAGTGATGCTTACCCAGAGCATCCTGCCCTCTCTTCATGTGGAAGGCATGTGTTAGTTGTATGGAGTCTACTGTAGCCTCATATCTATGCAGCCACTCCACACTTGTGGGGAAGAGTCCCTTTTCCTTTGGTGTCTGCCCAGTGCCTAGCTATTCAGGCTCAGCGCTGGATTCAAAATTTGCCCCTTTATGGTCTTGCACTTTAGGGATTGATGGAAATCTCTGTAGATTTTTTCATGGGATTTCGCCTCACTGAGTGTTTGTCGATAAGGAAAATAAATGAAGCTAGCCACCATGCTATAGCATATCTTGCCAAAATACACCAGTCCTTAGTGAAGGTACCAGCTAACCCCTTCTAGATATCAGGAGCTTGCTAATTGAGTCAGACCAATGGTCCATTTTAGGGCAGTATTGTCCAAACCTGACATAGCAGCAGGGTTTCAAATCCAACTGTCCAGCAAAGGTGTCACCCAGGCATGCTACCGGACTAAGTCAAAAAAATAAATAAATAGTGATGCTCAGACAGACATAGCCCTGGGAGAAACCCAGGGCCGCAAGTGCATTTGAAATGTCAATGACCAATGTGTCCTGCAATTTACATTAAAATCTTGCAGTTACCTGCGTTCTTCATCGACACACAAGCCAGGCATGCTACGTGAAACCCTCCAGGATTCCCAGCAGACACCTCATGCAGGTGTATTACCAGAGGTCCTGAATTGGAGATGCCAGGAATTGAACTTAGGACTGTATATATGCAAATCAGGCACTCTACCACCTGAACCATGGCCCACCCATAGATCAATATGTGCTTCTAGCAGGGTGGGGTAAACCTCAATCAGCTACTTCAAGGTAGAAGATGAAACCTGATGTCTTTACTAGGAAAAAGAAGGTTGTAGGAGGTAAGCTAACCTCAGAGTTTTTATGAAATACTCCTATGGGTGGGGAAAGTGTGGAAAGACTCTGAAGCTACATGCTGATATGGGCTCTGGAAGGGAAGTGCACGGGATGTGGCTGCACCCTACTGGCTGTTGCCTAGGCCTGCCTACTGTTTTTCTCTCCTGAATGTGGCCCCACCCGAGTACCTGAGTATATTAACTGGGCCAATGATCAGCAGAGGAGGGCGTTAACGCTATTTCGGTGTAACCTATTTCCCTTTGCGATGTTGGAAGGGAGATCTGCAAAGACCCCAAGAGAACTTAGGTTGTGCCGGAGCTGTGATCTGGCAGCTCCCGAGACAATCTCACATGTACTATTACACTGTCCAAGTTATAATATTTTGAGGGAGAAATATTTGAGGCGTTTTATTATTTCATTGCCATGTTACTTCCCAGAGGGTCTTAGGGTCCAACTATTGTGGAAGGGGGATGATTCTAGCCGCTCTAGAGCGGTAGCTGCCTATGAGGTTTGTGTGGCTTCCAAAAAAAAGAGTGATGGCTGCTCCAGCAGGACTGACTCCACTATTGCCCTCATTAATGGGGGTTTTACAGGGGCCAAGCTCTGCCATGGTAAGCCCCGCAAAAGAGCAAGGCATTTTGCAATTGTGAATTGCATTTGTTATTTATTATTCTACGCACTATGGGCTAGGATGTCAAATGATGATATGGCCAGTATTGTAATGATGTGCCTGTATTTTATAGTCTGTTTGGTGTGCGGCCGGCTACGGCAACAGCCAGCTGTTAATAATAAAGATTTAGATTGATCAACCTAGGCCGGCTGCCACTTCCGACTACCATGATGTCATGATACTCTGAAAAGGGGCGTGGTCATAGAAAGGGCTGGGATGAAGGAGCTCTCCCGCCCCCTGCTCCGCGCTAAACGTAATTCTGCTGGTGCCCTTGCATGCTGGGTACCTGCTAGATACCAGCTACGTGCCAAGATGTACTACGAAGCTACTATGCTGGTCATAATGCAAGACCTTATCATGCTTGTATTGGCTTAATGAGGGGTTTGCCATTGAATGCAATAGAAATAAGAGCAGGCCCGTAATAGCAAGTGTTCCCCAGGGAAATCGAGAGACGGGTGGCATGACTTCCTTGATTCAAAACTCAAGCAAGTGGTTGTAGAGACGGCAGATTTCTCTAGTACCCCATCGGTACATAAATCACCAGGTTCTGGCATTGCTTATAACTTCTCTTCACTTATCCCTTTAATTCAATCAGGGTTTTAAAATGCCCCCCTTTGTGGATTTCTGGCTTTGAAATATGAATGCGGTTAAGAGAAGAGAAGATGAAAGAGCATTCCCTAGATTTCAGGTACATATTTCCATGGCTTTTCCCCATGGTCGCTGCAATGACCAACTAACCTTTGATACCCTGTCAGAAATAACTCTAGGTCTTGATGGATGACACTGACCTTAATAACAATAACAAAAAACCCTTGCTCCTTTTCTCCATAATCACCATGGACGGCTGGTTGTCAGGCTCAGCCTCTCCACCATTGTTCCTGAAATTTACAAGCCAGACAGCACGACAAAGGCTTTTACTTATTGGCTGGGGCAAGAGCTAATGCTAAGACGGGTAGCGTGAGTGCAGCAGCCAGAACCTCATGGAATTCAAAGGGAGTGGGATCAGGAGCAGATTTGACTTTAAAAGAAAATATGTGCTTTCTCCCATGGACCTGGCCAGAATTTGTATGGAGGAAAGCAATGCAGTCTGTTGTGGTAAATGGAGAGATCTGCCTCTCTCTGCCTCTGTTGAACTCTTTCCCTGCAATGTATAGACCCCCAGGAACAACAACAGTGATGCAGATGGTAATATTCATCAGTGCTATTGAACAATAGATGTTTACAACCGAGGTTCCTTCCCTAATTGTTTTAAACAGTTTGAAATTCCAATATAGTGAAAACAATTCCAAAATAGAGACAATGAACCTTACTTCCCTGTCATTCCGTTTGGGTGCAATGAAGGAGCAGCATTGTATCCTAGAATTCTTTACTCTTCTTTGTAACCTCTGCATTTCATTCCGTTTTATTTACTAGCAGTAGCTCTTCTTAAATATGGATCTGCAGTCCAGGAGTCTTGCTTGAAAAAAGAGCAACTTGTATACACGGCATCTTGTGTTTAATCAGAGGAAGATCCTACCAAATTGAGATACCAAGCTTTCCTTCATAATTTTGCAAGGAGGGAATTTTCCCATATTTTGCAATTCATTTAACTTCTCTAAAGGGCATGGAGAGACCAGTCCCGCATGTTTTGTAAAGGGCCATTGTGAATCCATCTTGACTGGGTGCTTTTCCAGATTTCATGCCCCTTAAAGCATCAATTATCTTTGACAATTCTATCAGGCTTCTATTAAGTTTCCACCTATTAAGTTTCCAGAAACCATACGTAAATTAATCTGCTCCAATCAGATCATTAATCAGATGGTTGAGGGAATAACTTGAGGAGCTAGAGAAAGTGGTGTATAATTTATGGTAATAGGATTCCAAAGGGTTTGCTTCTCTTAGTTAATGATTTCTTCTCTCCTATCCATACGCTTGATATTAGACTGGCAGGACTTGTATTTTGGATGAGATCAATTATTTAATGTTGGTATAGCACTTTGAAGATGCAAGTGCTATGTAAATGCAGATTGTTATTAGTAGTACTAGTTTAGTCAATAATCTACCAGCCCTACTAGATGATTTGTAAAAGTGTCAGATTCCTTTCAGACTTCACAGTAAAAGGGTTTTAATTCCAATTGACTTTCCCATTGTTGATTCTAAAAATGTGGAGGTTGCCAATATCATAAACCAGGCACCCCAAAACAATGAAAGTAGCTTTAAAAACAGGGTCATTACAAATAGCAACAACAGGACAACATGTTGGATCCTTTGTTTACTTTCTGTTTTTTTAAGTCTTTAAACAGCCAATCAGGGACCTGTGCTGGCTCTATTTTCCCAACTGGAGAAAATGGGGAAAATGCAGCAAACATGGGCCTCTCTCTCTTTCTCTGCTCAAGATACCAGGAACTCTCCATCCTAATTTAAGTGTCTCCAAGTTTAAGAAAGGAGAGTCATATTTGTTGGGGATGACTGAGATCTAGTTAACCCTGCCTTAGTACAGAGTTTGGACTCGAGAGCTAGGGCTGCCCGATCCAAATTTAAAATATTTGGGACGCTACAGAGCTGAGGGATACTGAAATAAAGGACGTCTGCTTCTTATTATTTATGTAGCACCAGCAATGTACCTGGCGTTCAGAATAAGGGACATCCATTGTGTCAATAAGCTATTTGCATTATTTAATTAATTAATTAATTAATTAATTAGAATTTCTGTCTTGCCCGTCCCTGAAGGCTTGGATGGCTAACAGTATAAAATGACAATACAATTATAAAATATCCAAAAATAAAAACCCAGTAATATATAAATTACATAAAAATCCAGTTAAAGTAAATCTACAAGCCCTATCCCTCATCTGCCAAATGTTCGACCAAATAAATAAGTCTTGTATTCCCTGTGGAAAATTCTCAGGCTTGGACTACAGAGAACCTATGGGGAAGGGAAGATGTGACACATGGGGTGGTGGTCTTCTTTTAGATATGTAGGGCCCTAGCCCAGTGTTTATGTAGAGCTACAGGGCTCTGGAATAAGGGATGCTTCCTTAAAATAAGGACAACCTTTAAAATAAGAAACACATGACAGCCCTATTGAGGTCTCATCCAGCCCTGCAATTATATATTCCTTTTAAAAGATTATGTTAGATTGGTTTTAAGAACAGTGTGAACCTGAAGGAAAGGGAATCCCAAGATGGGGACGATGGAACTGAATTTCACTTGCCTACAACAGGAGTGGAGGTGGGGGATCCCAGGGGTCACTTTGAAAATTAGTACAGGCTGAGGGCCATATGAAAGGTGGGTGGGTGGGAACGTCTGTTTAAGGGTACATTCAGGAAGAGGAGGGTCCAGATCATGGATGTGTGCCATGGATAGATCTTCTGTCTTTGTGTCCATGTCCTCATCGCTGCTCCCTTTACCCAAGTTCAATTTTAAAGTGCTTGGGTGTAGAAACTGAAACCAGAGGCTCAATCCAGATCCTGGAAAACTGACAAAAACTAGCTGCATTCTGCATTGGCCCCCAGATCTGAGCTTCCCCACTCCTGGCTTAGACGATCTAGCTCTCAAGAGATCCCAGATAGACTATTTTAAACATAAGAGGTGGTCCTCAGGATTTTTAGAATTGTTAAAAAACGGTAATATTTTATAGAATGATTTGGAGTGACATTCATCACCAGGTGAGTGCCACTCTTGAACTGAGTTTAAGACTGTATTCATGAAGTGGATTGCTGTTCTGAGGTGGTGAGAAGGTTTTTTTTTGCCTCTGTCAAGTTAAATATAGGGCACACAACAAAAGCTTTAGTCAAGCTTAGGAGTCTGACAGGCCGAAAGGCCCTGTGGGAGGTTTTCCTTAAATAAGGAGTCCATCAAGCACTAAGCCCAAGTGCTGTATCCGCTAACCTAAAGAATTCTGTTCTTGATTAGAAAAAGCTTCAAACAGTTTAGCCTCTTGCTAAAGCTTTCAGCAGGGTAAACTGTTTCTCAGAAACGGACTCATGTTCCTCTGATGGGAAGAAACTGAGGTGTAAGAAAAGTGAGAACCACAATAGAAGGACCTTGGAGCCAGAAATATCACACATAAGAAATTATGATTAGCCACTCTCTCCAATTTCAAGATGATCTGAGGGAGGATACAACACCCAGCCAAGCCCAAACACAACAGCCCCTAAGAAGAGGCTGGGAGGATCAGACCCAGAAGCATGCAGCAGGCTCAGCAGAAACGGCTCTAATGACTTGCCAAGGAATGCTCACAAAGGGATCCGCGCATAGGAGGTCACCTACGGTGCAGCAGTGCCACCGCCTGAGAGAATGAGAGATGGGGGGTGGAAGGTCAGGGAGAGGAGACGGTGGTAATGAAAGTGTAATCAAAGTGATGCTGTTGGATTCAAAATTGCTTGGGAAAAAAATAAATCCTACAGCCCTAGCAGCAGCTCCTGAGAAGGAAGCTTTTGCCCAAGCAGCAGTTGTTTTTCAGTTCTACTATTCACGAAGCCCAAGGCTTTCAAACCACAATATGCGTCTGAGGCCGTAGCACAGGTGAAAGCTGAAGGGGGAGCTCTCTGCACATCAGCCAAGTGGGAAGCTGTGTGGGAGGGCTACATACACAAAGCTGATTCCTTCAGCTTTCATCAGACGGATCTAGAGGTCTCTTTCCACTCTCCTGATACTCACCCTGGCCGTATGAGTCAATATCAGGGTCAGACTTAGGGGCAGGCAACATAGGTACCTGCCTCGGGCAGCAGATTTTTTGGGGGGTGGGGGCAGTGTCAGATTTTAGGGGGTTCTCAGCCCATGCCCACCTGATCACGGTGCCCCAGCCTCCTGCCACTGCTGCAACCACACTGCCTCACCTGCACCGTCTGCAGCCTGGAGGGGCAGACCTGCCATCCATCCCCACCTGGAGAAGCCCTGTTCAGCCCCCGGGCCCACCACAAACCTGCTCTGCAGTGGTGCCAAGTACGGAGGAAGAGACTCTGCTTCCATGCTGGGTGCTGCCATTGTCTCTCTCCCTGCCTCAGACGGCAGCCTGCATATGCACCAGAGCTGGGGGGAGAGGGAGGGGGCGGCAGCCTGAGTTGCCCTGGGGCGCTAAAATCCTAAGTCTGGCCCTGGTCAATGTTTTACCTCAGAAAATAAGGTGCAATAATGGATGGGGATGCACTGTCCCCCTCAGTACAGCTACTGCTTGTTCTATATGGGCAGGGCTGGCCTTACCACAGGACGACCACTCTTCTGGGAGCCCTGTAATGGCCCTTGATTTCACCAGGGCAGGGTGCAGGGCCCGACTCCCTCCCAGCATGGCCCCAAGCACAACCATCACTGGGGGCCTGTAGAGGGTGCCCCTGAGGGGGCAGGGCCATGGGGAAAGGTGGTGTCATCAGGAGCCTCACATTTTATCTATGCCCTGAGCCCTCCAAATCCCAAGGCTGGCTCTGTATATGGCTGCCATGTAGTCCAGTGTAACCTTGTTGGACTTGGCCCTGGGAAGCCAGCGTTCAAGCTGGTTGTCTTTTCCCCAGCCACCACTGAGGGAATGGTTCTAAGGGCTGAGCAGCTACTGGGACTGCAGGCAGAATGTTGAGCTGCCCAGGTGTTGGGAGGTTTGCTTGAAATAATGGGAGTATGTCCAGGGGCATAACTAAGGGAGAGCTGGAGGGACCTGTGCCCTCCCATTCAAGGCCATTGGGTAAAAACAAACGTGATGCTGGCCCACTGTGGCCTGGGACCCACGTGCACGTGGGGTCCTACGCTGTCAGATGTTTCATTTCAATTCTAATTTATAGCCCACACTCTGGCGGCTCAAGGCAGCTCACAACAGCACAAAATAAGGTCCACAATAGACCATCACATAATATAAACAAAGGCCTACAACCAGACCAATGCGATTCATCAACAGCATAATTGAATTACTACAACAACAAGTTCAATATTATACAAAACAAATCATAATACAACATCCTCCCCTTCTCCTCCCCATATTGCCAGTGTTCAACCAGCTAACATCACTACATCCATCCCCCACCTCCCTGCTGCCACCAGGGGGGTGGAGACCAACTTTCCACCCATCCTCCTGCTCTCACCAAGAGGAGGGCCCCTTTCTACAAAAGAACAGTGTCAAAAACCCCTCAGTTGAAATCACACAATAAATGCAACATACAATGAAACATCTCCCCCACTCGTCCCAATACCAATCACAGGATCGAACCTCTAACAAAATTGCCCAACCTCTGCCCTACTACCCCCTCCTCCCTTCCTGCTCTCACCAGGAGGGTACATCCCTCTCCTCATTAATTCCCCTTCCCACCAAACATTCTCTGAGGGGGATCTCGCTTGCCAAACACCTCGGTGCCAGGGGGTGTGGGTGGCATGTAGGAGGCTATCCCGGTCACAACCCGGGCCAGCACGTTTGTTGAACCGCACCATCCCCGCCTTGGGGCACCCGTCATGGTGGGGTGGGGGCGGGGTGCTGGGATCAGGGCAGGGACAGTGTTGAGCTGCCCGCCCTTCCTGGGGCGTGCGGGTGTTAGGACAGCTCCAGCCATGGGTACGCTTGTTCTGTGACACTCCCCAATCCAGGGAGGGGTGGCCAGTGGCTGTTGTTTCCCACCCCAGGCTGAGCCAGGGAGCCACCATTCCACAACTGTTTTTACCCGTTCTCTCTCTCCTCTTTGCATCTGCTATTGCCCTCCTCCTAGTTGTACCCACCAAGAAAGGAAAGTGCCCCCCTCCATCTGAGACACCTTGGTTCCACCACTGAGTAATATGGCCTGGATTTCTGGGCAACAGAACTCTCTGCACCTTCCTGGGTCCATCCATGGCCCCAGCCTGCCTTCTCTTTACCCCTTTACCTGTTCCTTTCCAACCCCTCCTCAGCCTTTCTTCTAAAGTTTGCTTTTTTTATACAGAAAATTGTTTATCGGCACACTTCCCTTCTAAAATGACCTTTGATTTACAGTCATGGACAAAAAGAAAGAAAATGTATAGTCTTTGGGAAAAAAACAACCACCCCACAGTTGGTACTCCAGGAAGAAAATGGCAGTCTTGTTAGGAATCTAAAGGTGCAGTACCCAGAGTGGAGATATCTCTTTAAGAGCCTGCTTGTTGGTCAGCTCTGTTTACCATGCAGAGGTACATACATTGTTATATTTACTCTGGAAGGGGTGGTCTCCAATGGACACCAAGAAAGACAGACTTAAGAGACTGTATAGATATAACCTCCAATAAAACACCTGCCTCTCACAAACTCTGTTTTAAGACGACTTCCTTAAGAACCCACCAGTCATTACACCCAGAAAAAAGGCATTGCAGTTTTTTTGGTTATGTGCACCACGTGTTATGGAAATGCCAAACGAAACTGTAAACTGGAGGTTAGAGCTAGAATGCTGGATGCATCTGTAAAAGTTAAGACCCTGAGGAAGACAAGTGGAAGGATTTGAAAGGAGACATGCCTTGTCTGTGTGTGGAGAATAGTCTGAGAATGCAAGGATTATATGGTTCAAGAATACATTAACAGAAAAAGAGGCAAAGACGGTCTGTGTAAACCTTGTGTTTGAAATTCGAGAGGATCTAGGGTTATCAGCCTCATCTGTGTTGAAAGCCAGCAGCCACTATGTTGCAGGGAAAAGCCAGGCACTGGAACAGATGACCCTAGGGTGGGCAGTTTCAACAAATGGACCATATTTTCAGCAGGCGGTCATTGCAAGCAAGTACCTTTTTGCATGTAGCTCTTCAGCCTCTATCTGTCGAAAATGTTTGCCCAGTATAGGCTTTCCACTGTGAAGGATGTGGGGGTGGGGCAGACTCTACGTGCTTGAACATTTGAAACCAGGGTTCAAATCATGTCTCAGCCATGGACTCACTGGGTGGCCTTGGGCAAGTCAACATCGCTCAGCTTCAGTTCCCCATCTGTACAAAGCGGGAATGATAATGACCTACCTCATGGGTGACTAGACAAGAATTGTAAAGTGTTTTGAACCCTGAAAGCACTATTTAAATAATAATTTTAAAATAATGAAAATAATAATTAATAAATAAGTAGTAGAAGTAATAATTCATGAACAGCAAATTACCTCGTTTCCTAAAGCACTGAAGGGGAGCTTTGATCGATCTCAAGCTCGCAAGAAGACTAATCAGTCGTGTCTAGAAAGTTGTTTTTTTGAACACAGCCAGAATAATCGGTAGGACCCTGTGCTGCAGTGCAACTGGTTGGCTAACTGTGGCCCCCAGCTGCTACTAAAAGTCCTACCCAAAACTGTTACAATCCCTTCACAACCTGGCTCCCCCTTATCTCTCAGCCCTAGTCTCCTTACACACTCCTGCACCCACTCTCCGCTCCTCCTCTGCCCCTTCCCTCGCTCTCCCTCGTCTCCCCTAACCACCTTCGTCCCTTCTCCCTTGCTGCCCCCCATGCCTGGAACTCCCTCCCTGCCCACATTCGCCTTGCCCCCTCCCTCCGCACCTTCAAATCCCTCCTCAAAACCCACCTTTTCCTCAACGCCTGTTAGAACTTTCCTTTCAATATTTGCTGTCTGCCCTCCCCGCAGACTCCTGCCTAATCGCAACCAAGCCAAGCACGTGCACCTGACTTCTGCTTGAATGTTATTTATCCCTTGTCTCTCCCTATGTCCCCTCTCCTTGTCTTCCCCCTCCGTGTCTATTAGATTGTAAGCCGTGGGCAGGGGCTTGTTCTGTAAAGTGTCAGGTACACAGATGGCAACTATACAAATGCTTATTATAATAATAATAAATAATACACTTGCTATCATCATACCAGCTAAGCATTCCATTGAAACACAATTACATTTCCTAGAGAAGGGAAGCCCAAACAGAGTCAGAGTTTGTGCCACCAATCTCCGTGATCGTTGCACAGCTAATGAGGTCAGTTGTCACAGCAATGGAAAAGTCTCACACTTATTTACTGTGAGGCTCTCCTCCTTTACATCCACCACACTCAGAATGTCTGTTTGAAACAACAATCAGTTACGCTACAGTGAGCTGAAACCTTCAGTGTGTTGTGACACGAAGAGTTCAGAAGTCCCAGCGAAATGCAACTCAGATTGCTTCAGTCCATCTTATTTTCCCCTTTCTTGTATAGGAGGTGGACAGAAGAGAGATCCATCCTGTTTTCCCAATCAAGGAAGACACATCAAAGCCGTATTTCTCCAAATCTAGACTGTATATTCAGTGGCGTTGGATACAAGCTGTTTGAGGGTAAGAAACAATGGGCCATGCAGTGAGCAGATATAAACACAAGAAGAGACAATGGAGGCGAGATAGGCACAGGATTGCGGCTCTGGCATGGTGGCTCTTTTGATTGCTTTCCAGCCAATATGCAAACTGACATTCTGTTTCCCCATCTGAGAGCAGACCCCTGTCTTATCATCATCACAGCAGATGTGTCCACAGAATATTTACCAATAAGGAAAAGAGACACTGCTGTCATCTCCGTTATTATTTCCTACAGCAGAGGATGGGGGTGGCAAGAGGGAAGGCAAGCTGAGTTGGAATCCTAGAGAGGCTACGTAGGGTCTTGTTCTGGCATTTGGAGAATAGCAGCTACAAAGGTTGCCTTATTCATAACTGTAGGTGCAGAGAAGGAATGTTAATTGCCAGTCAAATTGGCATGCTTGCATTCATTCTCTCTCTCTCTCTGGCCGTTTTTAGACGAGCGCGGCGCCGCCCGCGCTTGTTTCTCAAAAGACCCGGCAGCCCATTCTACACATGACGGTGCCACCAAATACGGGCATGCGCGGGCGATGCACATCCATTTCCGGCCGCGAACTGACGCGGTCATCTGCGGCCGGAAATGGATGCGCATCGCCCACGCATGCGCGTATTCGGCGGCAGCGTCACGTGTAGAACAGGCTGCCGGGTCTTTTGAGAAACAAGCGCAGGCGCCACCGCGTTCGTCTAAAAACGGCCTCTCTCTTCTCCCCACCCCCAGGGTCTGCACCAGCGGTGCCAGGTTTAAATGGACCCCGCTGCTCCAGCACACCACATTCCACCTGCACATACCCATGGTCTTGCCATAGAGCAGCGAGTGGATCGGCAGCCACTCTAGACTGCTGCGCTTAGCTCTATGGTGGTTGCTGGGGTAACCTGTAGCCGGGAGCAGAGCTGTGGCAGCCATCCATCCTTTAGACAGACCGCAGCTCTGTCCCCGGCACCGGTCTGGGTTTGGGCGGCCAGCTCCGCTCCGTGTTCTGGGATGTTCTGGAGCACCACAAACAGAGCTGGCCCAGAGCAGACAATGCCTGCTCCACCTCACTCCAGGGTGGCCTGCCTTTTCATGAATGAGCCACCTGGGGGTGGGACGGCGCATGAGCGGGCTGTGGAGCAGGCGTCCATCTGAAAACACACACACACACGCACTGGGATTACACATTTATTATATTCCCCTCTGGTGTAGCTTCTTCAGTTTGGCTGTGGCAATGTAAACCTTTTGGGGTAACTGCGCTAAT
>QEPC01001524.1:6861711-6863380 GCA_003113815.1 Sphenodon punctatus
CTATGGAGCTGAGATGGTGGAACCAAGCAGAGACCCAGAGAAGTCTTCTAGGAGGCCCTGGCATGAAAAAGGGTGGCCGAGTTGGGCACAAATTAAGCCCTGAGCTAGTAGCTTCCTCTGCTATTAAGGGGAGATAGTGCATTTTACAATACAATACAATGGCCTCTCTGTCAAAGGCCATTATGGCAACTTAGAAGGAATTTGCGACACACCTTCATGTGACAATAGACTGCAGTGAGAAAGAAAATGTGAAATAAAAAAGGAACGATAAATCTCGACATGATGTGTCCTTGGGGAGAAGAAGAGAGAGAAGAAGGTGACATGGGGCATGTCACCCAGTAGGCTTCTAGCCTTTGTTTAGACCAGAGGTTCCCAAACTTTTGGTAATCTCATTTTGGGACTTCAGTATAATTCCATGACCTCCAGGTAAGAAGTCTTACTGGGTAAGACGAATAGTCCATTGAGTCTATCGTCCAATAACTTGTCAAATCCTTTTTTAAACCTAGCTATACTACTGACCTTGACCACATCCTCTGACAACAAATTCCAAAAGTGCATTATGTGGGGGAAAAAAAATACTTTATTTGTTTTAAATCTGTGCCAGGAACATGTGAAATGTATGACATCAGTTGAGATCATGACCCCCATATACAGGTGATGTGACCCCCACGTAAGGTCCTGACCCATAATTTTGAAACCTCTGGCTTAGTTGCTATAGCGGTGGGGTCCCATTAAGAGCCCAGAGAGCATTGTTTATTGTGATCAACAAAGGAGGTGCCGAGGTTGGGCCTTGGGCTAGTAGCTTCCTCTGCTGCTACACTAGAGCTCATGATAAAAAAAGAGAAGTTCCAGTGTGATAGAACACAGTAACCTTTGAAAGCTAAGACCAAAAGACAAATATTATTGATGAGCATAATGCAGCATTTAGTTAACGGCCAACTATGCCAGACCTAAAGGCAGATTTATATTCTCTAGCCAGCCGTGTGGCAGAGCCAAGAAAGAGGAGCTGACAGATAGATGTCATTGATGGAAAATATCATTCTAGCGCTGGGCATCTTCCAGGAACTGCTAACTCATTCTGTGAGTGGCCACAGGAATATTTTTCATTTCTAAAACAACATGGAGCAAGAATGAAGCCAGCCATTCAGGTTGGAGTCCAGCTCGGTCTGGGAACAATGATCAACCCTAGGTCTTTTTTGTGCCCTTTTCTGTTCACAGACAGCTATGGACAAATCTGATTTTGTTTCAGTTCATCTACCCCTTCCCGAGTTTCACTTTAAGTTCATATTTGAGCAAACTCCCAAATTCAAGTGAAACTCGCACAAAACGGGCAAGTTTTCTCTGACTTCTAATGGAAACTATTGAGTTTTGCAAACCTTCCTTGGAGGAGTACTGGGATGAGTAGACTCAGTAAAATGTGTTTCAGTCGGCATCTTTAGACAGAATGGGAATTTGGTGTTTAGAGCATTTGCCACGTGACTGCGCATTGTGTCTAAGAACTGGCACTATTTCTGCCTGTACTCACTCCCCCTCCTCGCATCCACAGTCCCAGTGGGAGCAGCCAGGCTGTGCTCACTCCCCCTCCCCGCATCCACAGTCCCAGTGGGAGCAGCCAGGCTGTGCTCACTCCCCCTCCCCGCATCCACAGTCCCACTGGGAGCGGCCAGGC
>QEPC01001524.1:6872956-6885274 GCA_003113815.1 Sphenodon punctatus
GGTAGTTATAGGTTTCTGAGAGGCGGGGCAAGGGGTCTCAAAAGCACTTCGTGCACAAAAGGTGTCCCAGAGGCGCTTAGGAATTCTAGGGCTGAAAAAGAAACCTTTGAATGATGTGTTGGGGGCAACAAAACTTTGGAGGATTTCAGTGGGGGGTATGGCAGGATGAACAAGAGGGCAAAAGGGAGTTTCTATAGACAGGGGAAGAAGGCTATTTTTAAACAGGTGTGGAGCGATCAGCCTAACGATCGATCTGTTGCTTGCTCAGAACTTTGGACGGTCGCGGAGGGCTCATCTCAAAAGAGGGAGGCCACCTGTTTTTGACTGGAGCCTCCCTTGTTTCATTCTTATTCCTTCCGACCAGACCGGTTTTGCATTGGGGCGTTTTCTTTCTTTCCCCTTTTCCTCTTCCGTTCCCCTGCACCCTTTTACTTGCATCTCATGGGGTGCTGCCGAGAGGGGGGGGTCCTCCGTTTTTTTGGGAGAAATGGTGTCGTTCCTAACAGCAGGGCCGAGGCTAGTCACCTCGGGTTGCCCTGTGGTATGACCGGCCCTTTCTGGGAGCATGTCTCGGGGGCTAGATATTCACCTCAGGCTGTCCCAGGCAGCAGAGAAAAGAGGGTGAAAGCTTATCTTGGGGCCCAGTGTCACATGGTTTAGTGTCACATGGCTCAGACAGTCACATGGCCATACTAGGCCCTGCTACCCATTTGTATTTGTGAGTATGCGATCATGTGAGAAGGCCTGAGGGCGTTTATAGACGATCCCGCTTACAAGCGGGATCGCCAAATGCCGGCTTTTCCTCCCGCGCCGTCTCTGCATGCCGTGTTTGCTGTTCAGACACGGCGCAGAGTGCGAGTGTGCATGCATGCCCTTCTGCGCATGCGCCCTTCTGCGCATGCGCACGCTCCCACAGAACCAGGAAGTGCGGCGTAAAGCTGGCACTTCGGGAATCCGTGTCGGAGGGGGCAGGATCGCCTGCCCCCTCCGACGCGGATTAAAAAGCAGCCCCAGCTTGTAGACGAGCGCCAAGAAAGGCGGCTGATCAAAGGATCAGCTGCCTTTTTGGTCTCGTCTATAAACGCCCTGAGACCCATCCATCGATATGGTAGCTAGTGGGTGGCAGGGCCCGGCCAGATCAGAGAGCTCAAAGGCTGAGTACCAAGGGAGGGCCGTGTCCCAACTTAAGGGAACAGACTGTAGCCTGGGAAAGGGGATGGCAGATGATGTGTTGCAGGTTAAATGAAGGTTTGATATTTATCCAGGTTTCACCAGGGGACTATAATTTTGGACTCATAATCTTGGGTCTGGGGAAAGCCAGGAATGCCCCTACTAACATAGAGAAATCGGGGCTTACAGGTGGTGAAGAGTGACCACATCAGTAAAGGAGTGGGCCATGGGGACTTTTCCACCACTTGTGACATCATGATGATGGTCCATAAGGAGTCTCATTTTGAGAAAGGACTTGTGGCTTGGAGAGGGGACATGCTTTTACCGTGAGGAAGAGAGCAAGTTTTTTATTTTATTTTGTAAGTGGGAATAGTTAGAATAATAAATTTCTTAAACCATTGGTTTTCTTTCTGATTCAGAAAAAAAATCAATTGTTTAAGAAATTTTCTGATAGACCCTCCTTAAATGTAGCAGGCGTTGTATGGGCATGGTGTATTTTTTAGGGGGAAAGTGTGATCTACTGATAAAGTGGCACAGCAGCTGCAATGGGAGTTTTCATTGCAGGGAGCATAAGGTCAGTCTCTGGACTACATCGTTTACATACTTTCTGCTCTTCAATGTAATTGGGGAGAGACTGAGGAAGCATGAACAGCTTAATCCTCTGTGCAGCAGCGAGGTGCCCCTCCTCCCTGGAGGACCTAAAGGTACTTTGGGGAATCTAGCTCTAAAACCCCACAACCCCACAACATCAGTTTCTTAATTCTAGAGTCTGGCCCCAATCCTGGGGTAAGTATATATGCGCCTTTGACCTTTAAATCTGTCCTCCACCTCCCCTTCAGCCAGCCCATTCCACCAATGGTATGCTAAAGCCCATCACCCTTGTACAGGGATCAAGCTGTTGTCCACAGCTTATCCCAAAAAAACCTCTTCAGCTAATATAAGAGTAGCTTCCAAGTCCTGAGCTGTCAGCCTTGCCCTGTAATGGTGCCCGAATTTCCACTCTTCCTTGTAGCTGTGGGGTGCTTGTCAAGGCTTCAGCCTGAGTGCACCCTGTAGCATCCAGTATCAAGGCTAGGCTTCTCCTCCCATCCTGTTGTGGAGAGCCTAGTCCTGGAACGTCTCACTCCACCATTCCCCCTGACAGACTGAAAGCCTGGCTCTTAAATACCCATTGGGGCTTTATGCCCAACTGATGTTTTGTGCTGTTGTTTATTGTGGGAACACCTGCACATTTTAGTACCAGTTTGTGACGTGGTCCTTTATCTATTATCTGCACCTGCACGTGTTTTGCTGGTGCTGCTATGCACCATGTTAGACTCTGACCTTGTGCTGTCCTGGACGATGAGCTTCTGTCTACCTCCCAGCACTGAGACCCTTCTGGTCTCCAGAGCTGTTTGACCTGACTTCTCTCCACCCACCCACTCACTTTATGTTCACTCCTCTAACTCGTTGGGTGTCTTTAGATGGACCCGTCCCTGGCCACTCCAGACCTGCTCTGGGCATAGTCAGCCCTGCATGCAGCGCTGGGTTTATACAGACCTGGCAGCTTCTGTGGCCTGCATTCTGCCCGCACAGCACTGCCTCCCCTACACCATAGAGCTGCGGGTTGATCATCTGATGCTCTACTAGGCTGCTGCCTGCAGCTCTGTGATGTTGCATGGGGCAACCCCTGACCAGGAGCAGAGCTGCAGTGGCCATCTGCTGAGTGACGGATCGCAGTCCTGCCTCTGGCTGGTGCCACAGGTTTTGGGGGCCCGCTCCACTGGCGGTGCTCTGGGATGTTCCAGTGCACCATTAGCAGAGCTGCCTTTACATGGATGGGGTGCTCGGGTGTGAGGCGAAGCAGAGCTGTGGGTGGCTGTCTGTTTAAAAGCACCCAATGTCCCTGTGGCCTGTTCTCCTTGACTGTGACCTTCAACCCAGTTCTGGCACCCAACCCACTCCTATCCTAAACCGCCCTGAGTCATTTGGGAAGGGTGGGGTAAAAATTGAACTAACTAACTAAAATAAATATCATGCATGGTTGGTCTGGAGGAAGTGTTATTTATTCAATACTTTTTCATGAAGCACCAACATCGGCAGTGGTGGAAGCCAGGTCTTATGGTAGAGCCACCACCAGAGCTGGTCAAATATTCCATAAATAAGCCTGGTGAGAATTGTTTAAAAAAGCATGATGCGTCTACCAAGCTGTATCTTACACATCCATCTTACTTGTTGCTTCTGAGTATTCAGGTGACTGTTCATTTATGAATCCCTATGGTTTTATTAATTGTTTTATTGGTGATTACTCATGTGACTATTTGGTTTGCAAATGCCTTCCCTATTTTCAATGTAGCTTTTATTCATCTTGAATTATTCATTACCATCCTTGTGGAAATGTTTGCCACTCAGGGTGAAAACAGACATGACGCTAACCACCCTTTAACCACCCTTGGTGGTCATTTATGCATGTTGCAGGGCTGCATAGGGCACCAATACAGCCCTGCAACATGCATAAATAACCACCAAGGGTGGTTAAAGGGTGGTTAGCGTCATGTCTGTTTTCACCCTCAGTCAAGGAGCAAAAATGATGCCATGCCATGTGACCAATTGTGTACTCAAATAAAAAATGGCAAACATTCAAATGGATTAACTTTCTGTAGAGCCAGTGTAGTCAGAGAGATAAGGTGTTGGACTTGGACCGGAGAAACCAAGGTTTAAATCCAGTCCTAGATGTGATCTCACTGGGTGACCTTTGGTAAGGCATGGTCTCTCACACTCAGTTCCCCATCTATAAAATGGTGTGATGACTCACCCACAGCCAAACCCCCACAATGCGCAACCGTCAGCCCAACACTGCACTGGGGGGAACTGAGGCGCGACGCCAGCCTGGGCTTCCCCATGATGTCATCAGGCCGTGACACCCGAAGGCTTAGCCGGGCCGGCATCCCCCCAGCCTGGGGGGGGGACGGAGCCACAGCCTGGTGGGAGAATCAAAAGTAGCCGGGGAAGAGGAGACCAAGGGGGACTGTCAAGGCATGTCAGAGTGGTTAAGCGGGGTGAGACACCAAAGCCTTCCTGCTACGCTGCCCAGGGGTCTGCAGATTGGGGCTGCACCCCCCAGCACCCAGGCTAACCAGCCAGTCCTGATGGACGCTGAACCTGGAGCAGGCTCTCGGACAGAGAGACGCTGTTCTGTCTTCCGGAACAAATGGGTACCACACGTACTTATAAAAGCAGGGGAGCGTGGAGGCCTTCAGCCATCCGCAGTGACCATCCCCAGTGTCCCCACACCTCCGAAAAGCACCCTCCCTAGAGTAAAAGACCACCTGGGTTGCCTGGGACAAGCCTCGAGGGGTCCTAATCAACAGTGAGGATCACAAATGGGCATAATGAAGACCTATCTTGTAGGGTTGTTGTGAGGGTGAACAAGTTAAGGATTATAAAGCACTTTGAACACTGAAAGTGCTGTGCAAGTGATAAATAATAATAAGCCCCTAGGCAGACATTTGCTGGCATAAACTACTGACAAATGCATTTATGAGTCATTCCCAGAGAGAAACAAGAACTAACTAAATAGGGCAATTTATTCACATCCATGACTGTGAGTCTGTGACTGTATCTTGCTGTGCAACTGTGGTCAATTTTTGTGCCTTTCTTTTCTGAGCTTGTTTCTCAGTTATAAACCAAGTTTATATTCCCTCCCAGACTGTTGCCAAAGAAAGAATAAATCTTCAAGAGGAGGAAGAGTGACTATTTCATGTCCTCCCCTGGCCCTTGTTTCTGAATCTCTCCTACTAGTGTCTTGCAGAATATAACAGGAGGCCAATCCATCCTCAAAAGAAAATGAATTTCTTGAAAATTACCTCACCCTCAATTTCTGTTTGACTCACGCTTTTCTTCCTTTTACTGCTGAAATTATTTTCTATTCTTCTCTGGACAACCAGCATCCTTGTATTCCTTCTGAGATACAATGATTCTCCTTTGCTCTCAAGAAGGATTTTTATGGCTTCCCCTCCGGAAACAGAATGGGATCAAAAGTGCGGGAATCTTTCCACCCTCACCTCTAGCTGAAGAAATCTGGTGAAAAAAGAAATGGGGACTTGATCCTGCGAGGTGCAGACTGCCTTTGCGAGGTACTGAGGGCTTTCAACCCATTTCAAAACTAGCAGCTCAGAAAGAGCTTAAAGGAACGGGTCATGCTACTAGTCTGCCTAGTTTTGTTTCAATAAGTCAGAAGTATCTGTTGCTATGAAATACTTGTAAGCTGGACTAGAATTTTGGCTACTGATACGCAAGGACAGCCATTTGGTAGTTCTACAAGGTGTCGTGCTGAGAGTGGGGTTAGTTCATCCTGTATCTTTTGAAGTGTGTTTTGAAAAAGTACATCCTGTTGTCTGCTTGACATCTATGTAAAATCCCTGTACTTCATTAAGGCAAGTAGTTATTATTGTAGGTGAATTATCACCGGCACTTAATAAGGGAAAGTTGTACTTTTAGAAGGCTTGGCCTAGTTCCGCTATTTGTGTCAATCCATTGTTTGCTGTTCTGGTGTTTATTGTTTTTCCGTTTGAGGCGCAGGGTGTACAGGCACATCATTACTTTTTAGATGAATGCTTTGAGTAAATGGTTGATGGAGTGCTGCCATCTCATGGTTATGCAAATTATACATGTTGTCAAAGTGTTATTGGGCAATTTTCTTGGATGGAAATGCCAGGCCCTGAAAAGCTTAATTCTGTTTATTATGTGTAGACTGAGACTGTTTCACATTAATATCTGACATATTTGCAAACACTTGCCATTTAACTTGCAGAGCAGGCATATTAATTATACTTGAAAGATGGGTGGCTTTCCACTTCAGGGAAAGCTTTGCTTCTGTAGGAAATTTGGCAGTGACTCAGGTGTTAATCAGAATTTCTGATGATTCAACGTAAAGGGCCAAATTTGACAGTGCACATGGTCTCCTATGCATTGGCGTCAATGCACATACTCTCCAGGGCAAAATATGCTGAAACAGTTACTAAATTTAGTACCCATGGCTAATACCCACTTTTTGGGGGGGTACTGCGTCGAGTAATTGATGGGTTACCTGGGTACTGATTGGGTACATAAATACCCCCCAGATTGGGTACTTCTGGTACCAATTTTTCAATTTGCTGATTCCCAGTTGGTATATTAGCATACCATTCAGTATCTCAAGTTGGAAAAATTCAACTGAAAAATTTGCATGAAATTCTTTTAAAATAAGTGACCGGAAGTGGTAGCATGCTGACTGCTCACCTTGCTGTCAGCAGATGTTGCACATAAGCCACAATCCTCAAACCACTTTCTCAAGAGTAGGCTTGGAGAAATAAGCTGGGTTGAGGACTGCAGCCATAGAGGTTAGGTGTAACCACTCCAGCATATGAAAAGTGACTTGGTGATTCTTTCTAATTCAAGCTGGATGTCTCACCATGCATTTCCCGTGGGCCAGATCTGTAACAACTTGCCCTTACGCAGTCTACATGTAACTGATATTTAGTGCTTCCCACTCCCTTCCCAGTTACAACCCTGGGGTTGATTGTCAGATGTTTTTGTCCAGAGGACTGAGGTGGGGAGAGAGGAAAGGGGGTTAGTTTAATGGCTATGGTTAATGGTTTGTACTTGATTGTGTTTCATGTGGGATAGTGTAACAAGAGGAGGGTGGAAGGCTGGTTATTTTGTGAGGGATGGGAAGGAGGGGTGTGGCTTGTGTGGGAAGACTAAAGTGAGACACCCCCGGCGGGGGTGAGAGACAGGGGAGTGAGCAGGAGTAGGGCAGGAAGGTTTTGGGGTATTCTCTCCATGAGAAGGGTGGGCTAGGCTTGGGGAGAGGCCTTTTCCAGGTGAGAGATGGAGTGGATGGCATGGAATGTTTGGGCATGGGCAGAGATGGTATTATTTTTTATCTGTATTTAATTAAGATTGTTTTTTTTTAAAAAAATTATAAGCTGTTTTGAGCCACCTCAGAGATAGGGGCAGAGGATAAATATAAAATTATTATTATTATTAGAGGAGCAAGATGGAGCCAAACAGAAACACACATTAATATTCTAATCTGCTGCTCTTCTTCAGCTCAACTCACTGAGATTTAGTTTTGTAATTGTCCTGACAAATCCAATTTGATTTGCTCTTCTGTTTATCTGGCCTGACTATTAAAATGGCTTTTGAACAGATGTGCTCACTAAACTTACTAATAGCAAATACATAAAATGGTTATGAAGTCGCAGATGTCTAAATAACCTCCTGGATGTAGCTTCATGGAAGTCAGAGTTAAACTGGAGATGACATTGTGCTCTGTGGGGCCATTGTCTGCACTCATTTACCTGAGTGTAAAGTATTATTATTATTATTATTATTATTATTATTAATAAGCATCAGCAATGTACCTGGCACTGTACAATCAGTAGATAGAGACAGATTCCTGCCCTGAGGAGCTTACAATTTAAGATGACAAGGGAAGACGTGCTTAACGTTAAGACGTGCTTAGTTACAGGTTAGAGGAGGGGTCTGAGTGAAGGAGGGAAGAAGCTTTTGAACAGATGTGCTCATCACTAAAGCTACTAATAGCAAATACACAAAAGGGATATGAAGTCGCAAATGTCTAAATAATCCCCTGAATGTAGCTCTCTGGATGCCAGAGAGACTCCACATCCAATTATTTGCATTCTGTAGGACCACTCTGGCATAAGTGGTTTGAGTTTTGCAGTCTTTGTAGACTTTGGTCCTGGCTTATGAAAACATCTGTATTGTGGAAAGATACTTAAGCACAGACACGTTTTAAGAGACTTCTGGAACAGAGATGCATTTAAGTGTTCTCTTGCATCTAGGCCCTTACTAAGGAACATACGTCAATTGAGACTATATCTGCTTTTTTAAAGAATTGTGTGCATGAGCGTGATTTAGAGTAATTAGGTGTGTGCATTGCAGTTGGCCATATGGTGAAAGCACAAGAGAATTGCTGAAGAGGTGAGGAGTCTCTGAGTGCTTTTGGGCAGCAGCAAGGAGTCTGAATGCTCAGACTGAGGGCTCTATTAGCTGCCAGTGTCTTTCATTTTCAGCATTCTGCTGGCAGCTTATTTCTAAGTTAGCAAGTTTCTAGGAGAAGGAGAGGGTAATGTTGAGTTATGCTGCAAATGTTACAGTGTTATTTTCCCTTGTGCTGATATTTAGTTGCTGTTTGCCACTTTGGGTGTTAACAGACGAGACGTTAGTCCATCCCAGGCGGCTGTGCACCTGCCCGTTTATTAGGGGTTTGTCCCCGCTACCCATCAGACACCCAGCCCCCACTCACATGCTGTGCAGGCAACTGTGGGCTAATGTGCGCCCACGTGTCCGTGTCCCATCAATTAGGTTGTGTGCAGAATCGCACGTATACAGGTTCGCCATCACCAAAGAGTTGCGGGCAAAGAACCTAGAGTTTTCCAAGAAGCAACTGCTTCTTGCTGCTCTCTCTGCTCTGACGCCATTTTGAAAAAGGGCATTTTGCTCATGCAGTGATTTTTATTTTATACATTTTTTTTTAAAAGAAAAAAAAAAAGAAAATGGTAGAGTCCTTTACAAACCCTCCCCGCAAAACAATGGGATTTTGGAAATGAAAATGAAAAAGAAAATGTATGTTGTGCCTGCTGTACGGGTGTGTATCCAGGGATACACCAGGGACATGAACCAGTGCTGGCAGTGGCCAAGGACATGCACAGGGGCTACAAGGAGATTTGCAACAACGTTGCCTCTGGCCATGGGCGGCAAACATTGCGGTACTATGTATGACCTCCTCAACTGCTTCCTCTGCATGGGCGGAGTCATAGTGGTATCCCGCTTCTATGGCTGTGCCTTTGCCAAGGGCCAGAAGCAGGTTGATATGGCTCCTCCACTGCTAGCTCTCGCTCCAACTGCTCCCACCGCCGTTTTTGAGGTTCAGATATTTATGACTAGAGACCTGTATTGACTGTGTTTTCCCCATTGGTGCCAATGGGGAATTATGTCATGGCAGGGAGAAATTCCCCATTGGTGAATGGGGAAAACACAGAGAACATGGGTCCCTGTCTATTATGACTGTTGCAAAACACAGACAATGGAACATCTATTGGTCTGTCGGCCCTTGGGGAACCTTGCAGAAGACCTTCCCAAGGCCACCGATCAAGTCATATTGCGTGCCAAGTACTGGAAAAATAGGAGATTATGGTGGAAGAACACAGAGAGAGAGAGAGAGAGAGAGAGAGATCATGACTGCAGTCCCAACCTCAATGACACTGACCTCATTTGGGTTTCCGACTCTCAGTTTGGGCACCTCCGATCTAGGTATTGGTGCTTATCACCTGCTATGACATTTTTATAGGAAAATGCTGACAAAGGGTAAAAACAAAGAAGATGCTGGCCCATGTTGGCCTGCTGTGGCCCAGGACTCATATGCACTGCCAGATGGGGGCCTGCTACTGCCCCAGAGTGGGTAGGTGTCTGGCTCAGGATGTGTCCTTGGGAAAATCTTCTGGCCAAGGGCAGCAACGTGGCCCAGCATTTTTGTTGGTCCCCACCATCCCTGCCATGGGGCAGGGGCCTCTATGACTGTCCGATCATGGTAGGGAGCAGGGCAGTGGGAGGGGGCAGGGTGAGCGCGGCAGTGGCAGGACTGGCTGCCGGCACGTTTGTTACAGTACTCCCCTAATTGGGTTGTGCAGGCCGTGGGATGGCTCTCCGGGTGGAAGGCACATTTGTTTCCTGCCGCTTGCCGACGCAAGAGTGGTGACTGCGGTTTTCTGCCACAGGCAGGGCCAAGGAGCTGTTTTGTCACCTGCACATTTGTTTTTACCTAAAGTAACAGTTTCCCCCACCAGTGTTGTAGCTTCTTTCATTGTTATGAGTGAACCATTTTAAGTGATAAGTCAATGCCCATTTCTAAATATCAAGTTATCCATTCCTCTAGTCCTGAGGATGGATAAATTTGACTCAAGATCTTCATTTCCAGATGTGGGAGTTTTAATGTGCAGCTCAGCCTTATATTACCAGAGACAATTTAATTGTCTTCCCCATCTCCCCGTCCCTTCCATGATCTGCAGGCCATTGTGCCCCAGGACTTTACCTCCTCCCTCTCTCCTCTTCTCCCCTCAGTCTTCTCCTCCTCCTCCCCCGATTCTGCCATCTCCACTTTCAACTCCTCTCTCGCCTCCATCCTTGACTCCCTTGCCCCCCTCTCCTCCTGCCCAACTCGCTTCCGTAACCCTCACCCTTGGTTCACCCCCACCATTCGGCATCTCTGCTCCTGCACCCGGGCTGCGGAATGCCTCTGGCGCAAATCCCACTACCATGCTGACTTCCTCCACTTTAGATTTTGCCTCTCATCTCTCAGTTCTGCTCTCTCCCTTGCTAGACAGCAGTATTATGCCGCCCACATTGAGTCCTGCTCCCAGGACCTCGTTGCCTCTTTTCCACCTTTGACTCCCTTCTCAACCCCACCTGTTCTCCTCCTCCCTCTTCTCTTTCCGCTCAGGATATTGCTCTCTTTTTCACCTCTAAGATCGATAAGATCCGCCTGGAAATTGCTTCCAAGTCCTCTCCCCCTACTTCTCCATCCCCTCTCCCTCCTCCCCCCACCTCTCCCCTGTCCTCTTCCCTCCCATCTCCCTTGAGGAAATCTCCTCCCTGTTCTCCTCCTCCAATCACTCCACTTGTCCCCTGAACCCCATTCCTTCCCGCCTCCTGACCTCCATTGTTTCTACTGTCACCCCTCCCCTCCTGCACATCATCAACCTCTCCCTCTCTACCAGCTCCTTTCCCTGTCTCTTATACACATCTAGATGTGTATAAGAGACAGTAATATCCCCAAAGAACCTTTGCCTCAGCCCCCAAAATTTGGGGCAATAAAATAAAATGTGAACAGGGGTATCAACCTCTGAGGAATTGCAGAGCCTAAAACACTCTTCTCTTGGAACTCCTGTATAGCGCCCTTCCAGAAGGGCTGAAGGATGGATTGGACACTACATCATAACCTAGTGAAGGCTTGCCTCATCCTAGGATGAGGTAAGCCTTTTGTATGTTCAGTCCATACAAAAAGACAACTAACCCTTGGCTTATGAGGGTTGTATGGGATGTAGTCCAGAGCCACTCTTTGCACTGACAAAAGGGACTGCTCGACTTGAAGTTGTTGGTCCCACAAGCGTTTTTTAAAGAGAACTATGGTGCCTTTCGGTCCTAGAACCCTCAACAGTGGAACCGAGAAGCCTAGCTTGTAATTTTCCTTCTCTACCAATGTGGACCAAAACCCCAAAAGGCCCACTTCTATTGTAAGGGTCAAAAGAGAGTTGCCCTGCGGCACAAATAGCATGGTCTTTACCCAGTAGTTCAAAGTTTGCTTCAGAGCAACTGTTCTAAGGGAGGGGCACTGAGTAGAATAACCTGTGGAGTTCCCTGTGGTACCCCAAGAATCCTATGCAAAAAGTTGTTCTGAGTACTCAGGTTTGTCAAGATACTGCCAACCCCAAACCGGGAAGGCATAAAGCAACTGAGAAATTACCTTAGCTTTGAAAAGACTGAGAGCGGGTAAGACCAGCTTGCCCCCTTTACCACCATAATAGGAAGATATTGCAGCTACAGTTTGGTATGGCCGGGCTTTTGCTGCTTCTACATGCCGGCTCCAACTAAGTGAGCTGGAAAAAATGACCCCATAATATTTATAACAGCTGACTTGCTCAACCAAGTTTCCATCAATTTCCCAACAATGTTGTAACCTAGCTGCACTGTGCCCAACTACCATTGTTTTGGTCTTGGCATAGTTTATGTAAAGGGCTTCCCTATTGCAGTATTCCCCAATACCTTGCATGGCGTGCCTCAGACCCACCAAAGACTGTGACACTAATATGGTATCATCGGCGTAAAGGAGAGCCTGGACTCTCCGATAGCCGATCGTTGGAGCGTGTGTGTCAGTGTCTTTCAAAAACATGATCATGTCATTAACAAACATATTAAATAGGGGCCAGTATGCAGCCCTGACGGACCCCACAGGAAACCTGAACTTGGTTGGTAAGAGAGCAGTTCGGGTTGTAACGTACTTGTAGCGTGTTATTTGAGTGAAGTTTCACTATCAAAAATAACAATCTGGGGTCCAGCGGGAGAGTGCTCAGTTTCAACCACAGGTGTTCCCTGCAGACAGAATCG
>QEPC01001524.1:6885374-6903804 GCA_003113815.1 Sphenodon punctatus
GGAGCTACCCAGGTATGGCCTTGCCTTGCTGTCAGGGGGCCCCCCTATTGCTGCCCTGTACACCGGCAGCCTCCTGCATGCCCGCAGCATCCTGCGCGCACCCTCGGACGTGGGGGCCCACCTGTGGGGCCTGGGCTTGCTGGCCCCCGAGGTTGGTGGGCCACTCCAGATGGGGGGCCCCACTGCTGCGGAGCTCAACGCCCTTCGATTGGTGAGGGACCTTCCAGCTGTACGGGCTGTGGCTGCAGGTGTGAATTCGCTCCTTCCGCACTACCTGGTGGATGCTCATATGCGCTCCTGAGGCTTCTGAAGGGGCCTGTTCACCTGGGAGAGTCTAGCGCCGGGGTCGCCACCCTGGGAACGCTCACCGGACCGTCCATGAGCAGCCCCTCACCGCCACCCGCTTGCTGCCCCCCTTGTAGCCGGGACGTCGCATTGCCTTCCCCCACCCCCCATGCCTCCGATCGGGCTGAGCGCTGCCATCTGCATCGCTGCTGGCTGTCACCTGGAGTCCCTGGACCCCAGTTCCCCCTCTGTGTGACAGCTGCCCCTTTCCGCTGGCGCTGCCCAAGTGCCCTAGCCCGCCCTGCGCGACAGCTCCTGTGTCCTTCTGTTGTGCCTCTCTTGCCTGGCCATGGGTGACGCTGTGCCCCCCTGCTCTGCCTCTCTGTGCTTGGGGGCCCGCCTTCTCCCAGCACCAATAAAGATATGCTGTTCTGTGATGTTCTGTCCTGCCTTGATTCTGTTGCTGCTGTGGCGGCTGGGTACCCTTTCCCCTTTGGCGGCCCTCCCGCCCCCATCCATGTGGTTGTATGCAGAGGGTGTGCATGGTGTATACTGGGGGGCTTCTGGCCTGTGGGGTGGATGCTGGCTGTGAGGTGTGTGTTCCCCTGGCTGCTTCCCTGCTGGTTGCTGCTGCCTGTGGTTGCTCCTGGAGTGGTATAGGTGGAGGGCGGTCAGCCAGGCACCCCCTGGCCTCGCCTGTGCATTGGTGTGGCTGTGCCCCTCCCCGCCACTCCTCTCTGCTGTTGCCCCCCTGTTGGTGCAGGCCGTCTGTGGTGGTAGCAATGGATGGGCGGCGGCAGCATGGGCGCTGGGCGGCTGAGCGTGAGTAGGGGTTGCTGTGGACCCGGCCTGTGGCCCGACCGATCCAGCTCCATGCAGGGGCTGGAATGCTCCTTGCGGGGGGGGGCTGCCCACATGTGGGGTGTGCCCCTGGTGCTGCTGCTGACCCCGGCCCTCCCAGGGCCTGTTGGTGCGTGCTTTCTCCATTGTCCTGTCCCTTCTCTCCTGCAGCTACTGTAGTCATGCTGCTGGTCATCCTGTGCCTGGGCAGGATGGTCCTGCAGCTGGAGCGGATGGCATGGGACATGCGGGCAGCGGGATGGCTGTTCGATGGTATCTGTGATTGTGCTGCCTGATTGCTGGGCCCTGTGCCTGTGTCCCTCCATGGGGGGTTCTGTTCATTGGCTGCCAGGGCCAGATCTGATGGCTGTCTCCACTCCCTCTGTCCCCTTCAGCACAAGCCATGATTGCTGAGTGGACCTGGGAGCAGGGGAAGTTGGTGGAACTCCTCCTGCTTGTCCTGGAGCGACTGCACCAGCTGGACCGCATGTAGACTGAGCGCTGGCGCCGGATGCGGGGTCACTGGCCATATGCTTTTGTGTTCCTTTCCTGCTGTGTCCGTGTTGTGCTTTGCTGTGACCTCCCCCTTGTGTGGGTGCCTCTGTGGGGGGTGGGGGGCTCCTTTGTAGCGACTGTCATCCCATCTCCCACCCGCCCCGCCCATGCAGGTCCTGGCAGCTCGGGGGTGGGGCCGCGTTGCGCAGCTTCATTTGCCCTCAGTTGGCCATGTTGTGCCATTGCTGTGCTGGGCGGGGCTTCCCCACCAGTCCCGGCCATCCGTGTACTTGTACGGGTGTTTGCCAGGTATTCCCCGGGATGGGTGTTTGCCCGATGGGTGTTTGCGGGCCCCTCCCCTTTCCTTCCCACAACCCCCCATGGCACTGTCCGTGCAAATGTCTCCCTGCTTGGCGCCGCCGTGTGTTCGCTCGGTGTGCTTACCCACCTATCCACACCCATCTTCACCCATCGGCGCTGCTGCGCCATCCGTGTAAGAAAGGCCTTGGAGAAGAGAAGGCTGAGAGGGGACATGATAGAGGTTTATAAAATCTTGAGTGGTGTGACATGAGTAGATAGCAAACGGCTATTTACCCTCTCAAATAGTACTAGAACTAGGGGACTCTCCATGAAACTAGCTGCTGGCAGATTTAAAACAAATAAAAGGAAGTACTTTTTCACTCAACACATAATTAACTTATGGAATTTGTTGCCAGAGGAGGTTGTCAAGGCCAGTAGTATGGCTGGGTTTAGAAAAGGCCTGAATAAGTTCTTGGGGAGTAGGTCCATTAATGGCTATTAACCAAGTAGCTTCTGGGTTGAACTTCTTAGTGTCAGGAGCTTGGAGTGAACAATGGGGAATGGATTGCCCATTGTGACTGTTGGTTCTTCTCCCATGCGATCGAGATTGGCCACTGTCAGAGGACAAAATGCTGTGCTTGATGGACCATTGGTCTGACTCAGTATGGCACTACTTATGTTCTTATGTTCTTAGGATGGTCTGGCCACAGAGACTTGTGGAACTTGGGGTCTGGAATGCTGTGGGGGATGTGCCTGTTGACCTTGATGGTTGCTCCATCAATGACCTTGTGGCCTTTTGGAACATCTGGCTGGCAGAGACCATTGATCAGGTGGGTCCCAGGTGTCCGTTTCCAGCGCTTTGCCACTGGAGGTCCCCATAGTTTATGGAGGTTCTGGGGTGACTGAAGCATAAAGAGAGGCAGTTGGAGCGATGGTGGCACCATACTCGTGCCCAAGACAACCGATTGCAGCATAGAGAATGGTTGAAGACCTATGGCATGGCTGTTCAAGCAGCAAAGAAACGGTTCTTTGCTGCTCTCATAGCATCTACTCAGTCTCATCCAGTGGAGCTGTTCCCAGTGGTGAGGGGTCTGATCAGTCCAGCCTCTCTCCGCCTGGAGCCAGATTTGTCCAAGGCCCGCTGTGACATGTTTCTAATGTACTTTGCGGATAAAATTGCTCACATTGAGCACAACTTCGGCTCTCCCATTTTAGAGGCAGTGACGGAGCCAGGGGCTTGGAATGCCCTGTCTGGTCAATCTTTGTGGGATGATTTTCAATTGGTGATGACCACCAAGACGGCCGATGTGCTGGGGTCAGTGTGGGCCACAACTTGTGAATTAGATCCTTGCCTGTCCTGGTTGGTGAAAGCCACCAGGGAGCCTCTGGGCCAGTGTTGGCTGGGATTATCAGCACCTCTCTGTGGGAGAGGAGGGTGCCAGACTCAGACTGCCTCAAGGAGACAGTGGTCCGGCAACTCCTTAAGAAACCATTGCTTGACATTGGTGCCTCAGCGAATTACCGGCCCATCTCTAACCTTCTCTTTTTAGGGAAGGTTATTGAACGGGTAGTGGCCCATGAGCTCCAGGCACATCTGGACCGCATCGGTTTCCTTGATCCCGCACAGTCTGGATTTGACACCAAAACCGCTCTTGTGGCTTTGGTCGATGACCTCCTCGTAGAGTTAGACCAGGGTCGTATGACCCTGTTAGTCTTGCTGGATCTATCTGCAGCTTTTGATACCATGAATCATGAGATACTGGTGACTCGCCTGTGGGACCTGGCCAGGGTGGATGGTATTGTCTTGTGGTGGTTCCTATTGTCCATACAGACCTGCCTATTGTCTTCCGGGCCTGATTCAAGGTGCTGGTTTTGACCTATAAAGCCCTACACAGCTTGGGCCCTGCTTATCTGAAGGATTGCCTCATTCCCTGGGTCTCTGGTTGGCCCCTGCGGTCATCCAGAAGCACATTCCTAGAAGTCCCGCAGTATAGGCAGGTCTGTATGGACAGGAAGGCGTTCTCAGCGGCCGCACCATTGCTCTGGAATGATCTCCCAATGTTATGTATTAATTAGGCAATATTGGCCATGATCAGAGACACAAGCAGGATGTGGTTTGGATAACTCAGTTTAGTTAATTCAGCCACAGACCTCAGGCTGACACTATCCAACTAGGCCCATGCCAATAAAGTTGTCAAAATCACTTTCTAAGCAGAAAACGTATTTCCAAGGCCACAATAACAAACCCCAGACAGCCACTATCTTTGAGAACACAGAAAGAGGCCTGAGAGAAAACAAAGAGTTTGTAAGAAAGGGAGGTGCCCTCCCCTAAGAATAAACAGTAACTCCCTAACACTCCCCCAAAACTCCCCACTAGTTTGGTGGCTGTGCTCCAAGTGATAGCATAATGAATAGTCAGCTTATTCTCTGCACCTGACAGAGGGGACTCTGCTACATGTATCCCTAATAAATAAAACTATAAAAGAGGGAGTCCAGCTCCTTGTCACTCATCATTGACGCTAACGGCCACTAGCATTTGCAAGTGAGCCAGGTGGGTCTTTGATTCTAAACACAGAGAGACTCCTACCCGGCTGCCTGCTGGGCCCCCTCCCCTTCTCCTCTGAACCAACCTGTGTCTCGGACTGTGCCTCTGACACGTAAGATATCTTGAGTTACTGGGGTTTGTAACTGAGAACACTGCCATGTCCAGATGTTAAGTGTCTAGTCAATAAAATTGAGTTGGACCTATATACTTTGGCTTGTTAATTGGCAACCTTCGATTCCGTTTGGGTAAACTGAGGCAGCAACCTCATTTATTCCTTACACCGGTGGAGGCTTGCCTCAACCTGTCACCAGGAGGGGGTAGTCTAGGGGAAGGGGGCTACACCCAACCGGTCGCCTTGCACTCCAGACATACACCCACACACCAGGCCCCTTCACCTGGCAAAGCGCAATCGGGGGGGAAGTGCCCGTCAGGATATAAGCTGGATCACGTGGCCTCAATGAGCCTAGATCCTTATCATCATAGGGCGCTGAGTGCTCGAAGGGGGCCGCAGACCAGTCAACACACACACTTCTGGTATAACCCACTCCGCTAAAAAGGGGAAGGGGAAGACCAGGTGCTCCTTGTGAGGGGGAAAAGAGAAAGGGACCCAGATACAAGAGGAAGGAAGGGTCTCAGCCACACCCAAGAGGAAGGGAACACTACTCGCCCTGGGAAGGGGAAGGGGGGAACGAACAGGGAGCCACACACACAGTCACACGCTCTATCACACCCTTACACTCGATGCTGGAAAGGAGGGGAAAGGTCAACACAGTTCTTCAATCTCCAGGCAAGTCCACCCACAATGTATGCACAAGCACAATGGTAACCCCCACTACAAACACAAGGGCACAATCTACATCCCCAAGAACACAAATCAAATCTCAATCACTTAGCTTTTGTTCGGCCGGTTTCTCCAATGCAATCACCAGCGCCGACTGAACTGCAGTGCTGGTATTTGAGCCCAGGGCTCCGGCCCCTGCGCTTCCGCGGAGGCGCGCTGAACGTCGCACCGGGGGGTGTATCCTCATCTGTGGCTCTAGAAGGCCCTGTCCCTGCATCCAGCGTGCCCGGCAGAGCCGCTGGCATCTGCTGTACCGGGGGTGGGGTCCACGGAGCCGGAGCCAACCTCCGAGCCAGCGGTACAGTCGATGAGCGCGGCCCAGGGGGGGGAGGACAGGGACAATGGACCGCACCCAGGGGCTGCGGTCACGTCGCGGGCGACCCCGCCAGGGGGCCATGACACAACTCATGTAAAACCTGGTTCTTCCGTCAGGCATTTGGCAAGGGGGGGAGGGAAGGTATTTATACACATGTTTTGTGCAGAACTGGTTGTTTTTATATTGTATATTTGTATATTTTTGCACTATTTTTATTATTTGTTTGTTTTAGTGTTTTATGGTTTTATATTTGTAAGTCACCTCATGTTGCTCTTAAACAAAAGATGGCGGGATAAAAGTACAAATAATTAATTAATTAAATAAATAAATAAATAAATGATGCAATAACAGCTGCCCAAATCAGCTAGCAACCATGCCGCCATTTTCTAAACAAGCTGTAAGTGATGGAGAAGTACCACTGGCAGCCCAAGGAAGAGGGAATTACAAAAAACAAGTTATCAAATTATAGTTAGGCTTCAAAATGGGGACACCCAAACAAAAGGTTTAGGGGCTGCTGATTTTAGCACAGGCTTACTTTTAACCAAGTGACCATTTCCTCAGAGGTCAATGGAACTAGGCACATGTTTAAGTGTTTTGCTGTAAGTAAACTGTGGGAAAACTAGCTCAAGAAAATGGGTTCACACTAAGTCCTTTATGATGTGAAGTCTATGTTCAATCTGCTGTTAGGAAAGACCTGTCTATTACACTCATGAGCTGCCCACTAACTACATGTTTGAAAACCATAGCCCGAAACAGGAGATTTTCAGTAATCAATATCTGTGATAAAACTATATCTGTGATCTAGGAGCAAAACAGAGATGGAATATCAATCTAGCATTCTCCTTACTTAGACAAAATTTCCATTAGCTCCCCTGCAACTCTGCAACATAGAAGGTTTATAAGGATCTCAGAAGCTTTCATTTATTATTTATTTTTATAACACTGCTCTAGCGGTAAAAGGGAAAGCGGCAGACATTTCGTTTGAATAGTCCCCAAAGGTTTACAGCTCAATTCGTAGGTAGGGAGACCCACTAATACCAGATTCAGGATGCTGTGTCATAGGACACAGACATATTTCATTTATTTTATTTATTTACAACAATATAGGTCAAATAAATAATCAGTATAAAAACAATACAAAAAGTACAATCGTGTGCAATAAGCATCAACCCCCCCTTTAACTCTCCCCTCCACCAAATGCATGACGGAAGAGTCAGGTCTTGCACTGACGGCAGAATGGAAAAAGGCTTGGGCCAAGGCGGACCTCCACCGGGGGAGAATTCCACAGCACTGGAACAGTGGCTGAGAACACCCACCTGTCGTTCCCCACCCGTCTATAGCTGAAAACCTCCAGGAGGGCAGCCCCCGACGACTGCAAAAGCCGCCCAGGGGCCCAGGAAGTGAGGTCCCTCAGGTAGGTAGGGCCCAGACCATTCAGGGCTTTATAGGTCAGCACCAGCACCTTGAATTGGGCCCAGAAGACTATAGGCAGCCAGTGCAGTGCCCGGAGCACAGGCAGAATGTGCTCCCGATGACCCGTCCTGGTGAGCAGATGGGCCGCGGAATTCTGCACTATCTGCAGCTTCCAAAGCGTCACCATGGGCAGCCCCACATAGACTGCATTACAATAGTCTAGCCTCGAGGTGACAAATGCATGGATGACAGTGGCCAGGTCGGAGTCCAAGATATAGGGACAGAGCTGCCTCACTCGATGAAACTGGCAGAACACACTCCTGGCCACAGCCAACACCTAGAGATACAGACACAGCTGTGGATCCAGGAACACTCCCAGGACGTAGGATGTAAACAAGCAGATGCGGAGTCTGCCTGCCCCTGGAGCTGCTCCAGGAGTGCACCCCCATGTCCGCCTACACACAGCCCTGCCTGGATATGATTCAGACAGACACAGCAATTTCCCCAGCCCGTGGTCCACCCACACAGTGCCCAACACCACCACCACCATAGAGTTGTGGACGAATCGCCTAACACTCTAGGCTGGCACCTGCAACTCTATGGTGCTGCCTGGGGCAACAGCCAGCTGAAAGCGGAGTTGCATGTGAGTCCACTGAACAGACAGACAGTAGCTCCACTTTGGGATGGTGCACCAGCTTTGGATGGCCTACTCCACAGGTGGTGCTCCGGGATATTCCAGGGTGCTGCAAACAGGGCTGCCTCACAGCGGGCACTCTGCTTCCACATCTGGCAGGGTGATTTTAAATGGGTTGGCCAGTCCAGGGGTGAAGTGGGCTGTTGCGGGCAGAACCAGAGCTGCCGTCTGTCTGAAAGCACTCATAATTCCAGCCACTCATCAGAGTTGAACATATATCGGGTGTTACAGCTGATTGTTCAAAACATGGATCCTGTTATCTGCTTACCACAGATTGTGTTTCTAGAAATCTAAGGGGGTGGACTAGTGCCTGTGCGTAGCCACTATTATGAATAGATAAGTGTTCTACCCCACTTCTGGTCTGTGGTAATCTGAGCACCCACAGAAACATGATATCATCTGGACATCAACTGGGAGAAGAGAGGAAACTGATAGTCACTGGAACATGCAACAGCAGGAATGTTTACAGGAGCTGTTACTGGCTTGGGAAATTTCAGCGAGCTATGGATTGCCACAGCTTTATCCTTCCTCAGAGAACACCCGTAACAAATGCACACATCCATATAACAGAGTAGTATGTGCTCAGAAATGAACCAGCCATATACTCTGGTGGCTGAGCACAGAATGAGATTGAAATTTGCAAGAATCTTTCTCTTTTTCTTCCTCTTCATCACTGTCTCAGTCACATTCTTGTTTCATCGCCTGTTGACTCACAAGAACAGAGCTGGTAAGAAACGAGGCAGGACAAATGCAAGATGTATGCAAAACCTTCTCCCCCGATGAACTATAAAAATAGGTAGGGAGCCCTGTTTCTTCATTGCTTGAATGTGCAGCAGTTAGACATTTGTACCAAAGACTCACTTCATGGCTCAACAGTATTTATGATCTTATCTCTGTATTTGTCTTACTGGGATGCCTCACTAAACCTGCCTTGTAGGAAGGTCCTGATAGTGTCATAGAATTACAGTGCTAAAAGGGACTTCAAGGGTCATCCAGTACAGCCACTGCACTGCGGCAGGATTCTCCATGCTTAAGCTGCTCCAACACATGAGTCAACTAACAGACAAATAGAGACTATGGGTATTTTCAGATGTGACCACACTTACCCCAGCGTGGTCATGAGCCAGAATGTCATGTCTGCTTCGACCCTACCAGATGTTTCCAATGCAGACCCTGGCAGGGCTAACACGGGATGTGTGCTGGGCTCCTGGCCAGTGCACATTCCGTGTTAAACCCTGCCACGGTCTGGGGTAGGCAACCCCGGACCGTGGGAGAGTGGGCCATCACATCTGATGACCTGATCCACCTAACCCCGGCCCATGGCCGGAATAGTTCCAGATGGGCTCAGCAGTCTCATAGGCCACCACACCCACCAATCACGGAGGAAGCGGGGCCATGCTGAGGAGTGGGGGGGCATGCAAACCCACGTCCGCACGTTACCCAGCCTCTCCCTGTCCCCTCCCCAGCTCCAGTCACCTGAACATTAATTAATTAATTAAAATTAAAATTTGCCACTTTCTGCATGATGTGAGAACTTACTGCATTAATCAGTTCCTGTTCAGGCATGCCTTTTTTCAGTACTTTTGATACTTCTGCTACTTTGTTCTGTACTTTTTCTGCTACTTTGGTCACTACTTGATCTTTATATACTGCCTTTGGACTATATACCACCTTTGAACCGCAAATAACAAAACAGATGTCTAAAACTGACCAAAAAATTGCCTTTGGCATCCCCAGTTTCAGCGAAAGCACAATAACAATATAGATTGTGGAAACACTGATGAACTTTTGTTCATGTTCCCAGCAAGTAGGGATTTACCAACAGTTCCAGAACAGCTGTTCCCAATTTCTAATGGATATGGTGGATCAGGTGTTCGCCTTGGTCCTGAGAGACCAAGACCAAGTTCCGTCTTGGCCCTAACCTTGGCCATGGGTGGCCAATACTGAAGTCTTAGCAGCTGAAAAGGTGAACACTATTTTGGGTTGCGTCAACAGAAGCATTGCCTGGAAGACGAGGGAAGTGATTGTTTCTCTCTACTCTGCTCTTGTCAGGTCTTCTCTAGAGTACTGTGTCCAGTTTTAGGGTGCCTCACTTCAAGAAGGATATTGACAAAGAGGGGGTCAGCAGACAGCAACACGGAAGATAAAAGGGATGGAGGGAAAGATTTATGAGGAGAGATTGAAAGGATTGGAAATGTTTTGCCTCAAAAAGTGGAGATTAAGGGCAGGCATTGTTTTCAAATATGAAAAAGGTTGCTATAAGCAACATGATGGCCAGTTGTTCTCTCTGGTCACTGAGAGCAGGACCAGAAGTAATGGATTTAAATTAAAGGAGAGAAATTTTAGGTTAAACATTTGGAAGAATTTTCTAACTACCAGGACAGTTAGGCAGTGCAATAATTTTAACAAAGAAGGTTGTGGAAGTCCCATTGCTGGAAGCCTTTAAAAAATCAGACTGGCATCTCACAGGAAAGGTGTAGATACTGTGTATCCTGCTTAATGTCTGTCAGGATTGCCCCCTGCCCCTGCAGGCAGGGGCGCTGCTGGTGGGGGGCCCCGGCCCGCTGGAGAGCTCGGTCCCCGGTTTCCTCCCTTGACGCACTTTCCCCAGCTGACACCCCGAGCATGCCACAAGCTCTGGGGGATGCCCAGCTGGTGCCACAACAAAGTATGGCTCCAGGGTCTCCCCCCGTGGCCCCGCAGGGGCGAGGCCAGCACCATTGCGCTGCTCCCTGCACCCGTAGGCACACTGAGGGGGCATGGAAAGCACTATAAAGGCCGGTGCTGTGAGGCACACAGCACCAGTAATCAGATAGACTGGCCCCTTGCTGTGAGCAAAGAGCTGCTTGATACACGAGTCTTGCCCTTAGTCCTTTCCTGAGCCTTCTTCACTCCTCCCTTCGTTGTCAGCGTGCATTGGTGACTGGAGACTTGGAGAGCAGTGGTGTGGTGAGTGTTGAGACCCCCAGTGTGTTCCCCCTTAGTGTGAGTGAGTGGGTGATTGAGAGAGCGGGTGAGCAAGTGACTGTTCCCCCCTTGCGGGGTTCCGCCCGTTCCCCGTCTGTGTGGTTGACCCCTTCCCCCATGGTACCTGGTTCCCTGCCCTTCTGCCCCTCATGCCTGGCACGAAGTTTCCCCCTTCCCCCGTGGTGTGGACACAGTGTGCTTGGTTAGTGAGAGGCGAGAAGGGACACTCCAGTACTGTCTGCTCAGCGCCCTATGATGATAGAGGCCTAATCTCTTGTAGATTCCAGGGCCACCATTCTATCCTGATGGGCACGTTGACCCAGCAACTGGCCGTTGTGCATGGGTCGGAGTTGCCCTCACCTCAGGAAGGCTGCGGGGGGGCGGTTTCCGTCCCCGACGACCCTTTGCCCGTTCCCCCCTGTGTGTGTTTCCCCTCTCCCCGTGACAATGTCAGAGGGCTGGTTTAGCTAACCTTTGGGGTCCCTTCAAGCTCTATGATTCTCTTATTCTCTTTACAAACTATTCCAATAAGAAACTACACACACACACTCAATTATTTTCTCCTTTTGTTCAATATGTAACACACAAAAAATAGTGCTGTGTATGAATTTTTCAAATCAATACTCAACCTTTTAACAGAAAATAAAATGAAAAAGGTAATCTATTTCTCTTTCAAATGATTACCCAGCATGCTGATGCACTGCAGAATACTGGTAGATTTTTTTGAGTGCAGTAAATATTGTTGACATAATTCCACTGACATACGGATCAGGAGAATAGAACTAGTTCATCGCCCGCTTGCTTGCAATACATTTGAGTACGAACAGCCAGAAGAAGCAGGAAATAAAACAGGAGCTTGTAAAATTTCCTGCCAGCACATCGAGATCAGTAAAAGAAGAGGTGATTGAAAATATACAATGGGGTTTTGAAGCAGAAAAAGGATTGTTATCTTGCACAAGGTCAAACACGTAAGATGTGTAAATGTCTGATTTGAATAAGGTATAAATATTGATTAGATTCAATGTAAGAGCCTGGAAATAAAAATCATTTTCTAAAATTATGAGACTATGTTATTTATTAAATGTGTCACCCAAGCTCCAGAATATTAAGATGACCAATTGTATATAAAAATGCACTTGTATTTGAAATACAGAATGAGGTTTAGCATTGGAAGTACATGCAATCCTCCCTCCATTGAAATCAATGTTTTACCATTAAACTCAATGGAACGAGGATTGGCCCCCTCATTAGGCTGATCCAATGACCCATGGATCCCATGCACAAACGCAAACACATACACACACAGGAGTCTCACACACCTCCTTTGTCAGCACACAGTGCCATGTGGAAAAACCATGTGCATGCGCTTGCGGGAAGAGGATCTGTGGGCCAACAGATCGGCTTCACCATTAGCAAATAAAATGTGAGGAGTGTGTCCATGAGTGGTAATCCGTCTATAATGGGACAACACCTAAGTGCATGCAGGATCAGGCCCAAGGAGAGTCTGAGTTAATCTTTGCAGAGAGCAAGCCACTATAGAACCAGCAACCACTGGGTCCTTGCTTGATTGGCCCTAGCTCAGCATGGAAGGCAACTCAAGCTCAGTATAACAGGCTGAACTGAGGCTTAGGGTGAAACCAAATAAGACAATAGCCTGCATTACAGTAGACAACACTATTTATTAGATGTTTGCCAGATGTTCACCCCCACCGGACACAGAGCCACCCTTACAGCATGATCTTGAAGAATGTGGAGCTCACTATGCAGGTGAATGTTGGTTAATCCAGGCTAATGCGCCCCTGGGGTTGCTTCCCAACAGCTAGGCTGTAGGCATCCTCGCCTGCTTACAGGTCTGCCAGAACCACAGAATCACACACGAAATGCCTAAACCAGTCCAAGGAGCAACCACTTCCCACCGCTCCCCCCACTCTTGCTCTAACTGGCATCTGGAAAAGTAATACACACCAAATTCAAACCTGTGTTGGGAGAGGACATCCTGGAGTGAGCAGGAGATGAAGACCTTCATTGCCTTGTAGGGCCAGTACCAACTCGTGAAGTGCTACCAGAATGAGAAGGTGTTCGAGGAGATTGCCATTCGGATGGCGCAGCTGGGATACACCAGAGACATGAGCCAATGTCAGCAGTGGGCCAAGGATCTCTGGAGGGGGTACAAGGAGATCAAGGACAATAACTATAAGTCCAGCCAACTGAGGCAAACAACCCCATATTTTGACCTGCTGGACCGGTGTCTGTACCTAGATGGAGCCATCATAGCATCCCACCTCTACAGCAGTGCCTTCACTAGAGGCCAGAGGTGCATGGATACCCCTCACCCACTATCCATTCCTACTACAAACCACTCCTACTGCAACCACTCCTGTTGCCCCCCAGAAGACGAGCCCACCGGAAAAGATCACTCTGTCTCCATCCCCACCCCAGAGCGGTGCTTGACAGTGAGGACACAGACACTGTGACTCTCCAACTCTACCCCCTTGAGATAGAAGAGAGCCAGCCTCTGTGTTTGCGGAGCCACTGGGGGTACAGGTGGAGGGTACAGAGGGCCCGGATGCCATGTTGATTGTGGAGGCGTAGGAGACCGGTATGGTAATGCACCTGGGGGGGGGGGGTGAGGTTACACAGCCATAGGTAGGAAATGTCCAAGTATTGCCCTCCAATGTACAGGATGTCGTCCTTTATTCTGTTCACAGGTGACCAGGAGAGCGAGGGGGAGCAACAGGAACAGCCTCCAGACACAGTGGCACTGGGCAGGCAACAGTATCATAGAAGGTGGGTGGAAAGGCACCTTGGTGAGCTTGTGTGGGGTCAGAAGCCAAACGGGCCAGCATGGAGGGGAAGGACACCATTAGGCACTGAGGCATGTGGCGTGATGGGTGGAGGGAAAACACCGGGGTAGGTGGGAATGGAGCAAGCCGAATTAATGGCTTTCTGTGTTGCCTTGCTACAGGCCTGTCACCACAATGGGTGCAGGCCGAGGCACCATCAACAAGCACCCAGAGCAGCCAAGACTGTGGGCATGCAACTGGTAGTGCAGGGAGTCTATGGTAAGGGAGCTGATGGTGGAGGCAACCCAGTGGGCAGACAAGATCCAGGACGCCATTCAGAAGTCAACCCCATTACCACCACAACCAAGTGCTCTTCCCCCTACGGCTGGGCTCATCTACCCACCCTGGTCCTTGCTGGCTTTCCCCCTCTGCCAGCAGGTTAAGCATTCCGCCTCTTCCCACACTTCCTCAATTTGCACCTGCACATCCCCAGGAGGAGGCAAAAGCCCCCCCTCCTCCCCCCAGTACGTCCACCCAGGTGAGTCGAGGCGACCACGGCCAGCTGCAGTCAAGGGGGAGGAGGAAATAAATCCAATCTTCATTTACTTATTGGAGTGCACTGAAAACCACACAATGTGCAGTGTATTTATTTCCTTTGGAAAATATCTTTGTCTGTTCTGTCCTTTTTTTCTTTTGCATGAATTGGTTGCATGGTTTCCAAACTCATTCCAGTAAAGGTAGGAGGTTTGGGTGAGTGGGAGCAGTGGGGAATGCCAGTATGGCATAGAGATGGGTTGGGAAGGGAACAGGAAGGCCAGAAATAGCTGGGGTTGGAAGGTGGGAAGCTATGTCGCCACAGTGGGGTGGAGGGCTGAGCACATGGATGCACTGGAGTCAGTTTTAATGGCTTTATTGAACAGTTGTGAAAGGCTCCATTGATGAGCAGGGAACCTGAGCTTGGGTGTTTGAACTAGCAATGTGGTTTCCATGGTGGCACAAGGAGTCCCTGATCTCCTGGCTGCCCCAAGCCTCACTCTTTCTGAGGGCCCCACAGTGACCTCTATTTTCACCAGGACAGGTTGTGGGGGCACCACTCCCTCTCAGTGGGACCACAAACATGATCAACTTCAGGACACTGCAGAGGTTGCCCCCAAGGGGGAGGGGCCGCCAGGGCTCCCACATTTTATCTTCACCCTGGACCTTGCAAATCCTAAGGCCGGCCCTGCTGATCTCTTTGGCTATGCACCACTCTGCTCAGTTCAGCTGCTCCCAGAATGATAACACCAGCTCACCAGAGCGAATAGCGGTGGGTTGTTCAAGGTGGACCCACTGGTCTCAAAGAACGCAAACGACTGTGGTTGGCAAGGGAGCAGTGTCAAACTGCAAACTGATCCAGCTTGTATTGCTCTCCAGCGCTGTTTCAAAACCCCAAAACTTCTCTCCACAGTGGAGCAGGTGGCACTGAGCTGCCTGTTAAAGCACCTTTGCTCTGGGATGCAGGCCATGTTTTAGGCCTTCATGAACCAGGGCATCAAGGGGTAGGCAGGGTCCCTCAGAACAACAGGTTTCATGAGCACCCCCTCAATTCAGGTCACAGTGTTGGGGCCAAAATCCCCGATATACATGCATCCAAAAAACAGGGACTGGCACAGGATGCAAGTGTCTTGGTTCTTCCCAGACCACCCAGCCAGCACATCCAGGAAACAGACACAGTAGTCTACTATGACCTGAAGAAACACCAAGAAGAACCCTTTGCGTGGTGTGGTGCATGACACTACCCTGGCTGCAGATCGACAGAGATGCCCAACAGCGGCAGGAGTCTGGAGTGGAGTTGCCTCAGGCGAGAGGGGTGGGGTAGCAAGTGCAAATAATTAATAAATAAATCAAATAAATAAATAAATACCTTTGCAGGTCAAGTAGTCATCTTAGTTATGGGGTTGGAAGATCATGGCAATGTGGCTTCCATCAATTGTCCCTCTACAGTTGAGGAACCTCTCCCCCCAAAAGCCCTCCATCACCTCCATGGGGTGAACCAACTGCAACACCCGGTCCAGCAGTACTTCCACTATCGTGGTGACACCCACCATGGAGGTCCAAACGCCAAATTACTGGGTGACAGAATGGCAGGAATCTGGAGTGGCAAATTTCCAGGTGGCGATGGCCAAGCACTTCTCCACCAGGATGGGCAACCACATCACCATGTACTCTTTCTCCAGCTGTGGCCTGGGGATCTCAGCTATCTGCAGGACAAGGCACTGGGACATCCTGAATTTTGAGATCCACTCGCTATCTCCTCACGAGGACAACACATTCTCCCACCAGTCTGTTCTTTTCTCCTTGAAGCAGGCAATCCTCTTGGTGGGTACATGTGCAGGGCATTGGTGCGTTAAGCTGTGTCTTCTGACAGGTACCTCCCAGCACACTTCAACTCCCCTTGGAGGACATCCATCCTTGCCCTCACAGCCATTTGTCACTGGAGGAAGTGCAGCCTATGGTGCCAAACTCTGTGTTGGCTCTGCAATGTGGCGCGCAATCCTACCTCAGCTGCAGATCGACAGAGAACCCATCTGTGCTTAGCAATTGCCTTGAACCCAGAACAGGAGATGGTTTGCACCTGCTGGATGGTTCGCAGGCTCACTTCAGCAGCGGTGAGGAGGACTTGTAGCATCTCTAGGTTCTTGGGCTCCACGGCTGTGTGGCAGCTGGCTGTGAAATCTGCAGACAACACGCCAAAGGTTTTGAACAGCTTACAGGTGCCAGGGTAGGATTGGCTGCATGCCACACATGTCCACCTACTGGCCACTGTTGGGCATCTGTCACTAGGGAAGTGCGAACGTGGTTCGGAAGTTCAGAGTTTGGACCAAACTTGGACTGTTCGGACTTCCAAACTGAACGTCCGAACCGACCTCAAAAACAGCCGAACAGTTCGGTCATATTCGGGTGAGTTCGGATGAGTTCGGGGGCAGGAAAAACTTGACTGGAAGAGGGAGGCAGCTGAGGAGCAGACTTCCTGGCACCAGGGGTGGAGACCAGAGGTTGTTTCAGGGCCAAATGATACTGTTACCGGAAAAAAATCTTCGAATTCGGTATCGGCATCGATAGCACTATTTTTGAATGTTCGGCCAAGTTCAGCTGAACCAAACTCTGCCGAATTGAACAACCGAACCCGAACTCGGGTTTCGAACCAAACGACCGAACGTCCAAACATCCGAACCGCATTCTGTTCGCACATCCCTATCTGTCACCACATAATTTTATTTATTTATTTATTTATTTATCAATATTTTTTAGCCTCCCCCTCATGACTACGGCATCTCGGGGTGGCTTACAACAATACAATAAAATTCCATAAAAATAATATTTAAAAAACAACTTCATCAATAAATTTTTTTAAATCCCATATCCACCCCCCACACACACCAACCCTCCCCTCTTCCGCTCCGAAGGCCTGGGCGAACAGCCACGGTCTTGTAGGCTCGACGAAATGCCAGCAGACCTGGGGCCAGGTGGGCTTCCTCTGGGAGAGAGTTCCAGAGTTGCAGCTTGGCCACCGAGAATGCCCTCTCCATTGTAGCCCCCCGTCTCACCCAGGGGACCTCCAAGAAGGCACCCCCAGTGGACCGAAGGGATCGCTCTGAGCACAGAGGGTGAGGCGGTCCCTGAGGTATGAGGGGCCCAGACCATGCAGGGCTTTATAGATCAATAACAACACCTTGAATCTGGCTCTGTTCACTATAGGCAGCCAGTGCAGAGCACGGACCACAGGTGTTATGTGTTCCCGTCGCCCAGTCCCCATAAGGAGATGGGCCACCGCATTCTGCACCAGCTGCAGCCTCCAAACCAGAAACAAGGGAAGCCCCACGTAGAGCGCATTGCAGTAGTCCAGCTTCGAGGGTGGGCTGCGCACCTGGTAGTATGGTACTTTTTATGGGTTCTGCATTTACCTAAAATTGTTGTCATGTCCAGGGAGTAATTGTATTCATCTTGGTTGCTGTTGCCTCCTGACTCTTTGCATTAATATCAGCGTAGCATCATAGGGTTGAAAGGAACCTTAAATGCCGTTTTGTCCAACCCTCTCTAAGTAGAATCTAGGTAGGTAATGTAGTCCTGGTTGATGCAGAAGACCCATCACCTGGGGCAAAAGAAGAGTAGGATCAGAATTCTAAATGCCTGTCTTGGCAATGACTGTTGTTACCAGTTGAGTTCTGTGGGCATTACATTGGGCCCCAAACTGAGCTTTAAGGCCCTCTCCATTGTAGGGCAGGGTATAAATAAATAAATAAATAAATAATGAAGAGGACGTTTTGCCTCACTACCTCCTAATTCCCAGCATCCCCTCCCACTCAGTCCCGTTTCAGCCAATTTTCACTTCCAAAAGGGAAGTCTCATTTCTCATCTTGAAACACAGACCTACCCCATAATCCTTTATACAGACTGCTGAAATCTTTCAGAGATAGTTTATCATGACAGCAGCCATCAGACAGAGTTTAGGGTACATGTGAACTTCAAAGTTTTCTGCCAGAACAGAAGCCAGGGCATCCCACTGAGCAATGTTGTGCCTTTGGAATGGTGAGCTTATGTGTCACACATCTCCTTTTAAATGTAAACTTCTGGATACAGAGTTAGGTGGGTGCGTGTCTGGGTTAAGCGATGGTATGCAAAGAGACAGTGGGGGAGAGATGGCACTCGAATTAGCTATACAGGGCAGTTTGGGAGCTTGGCAGAGATAGCTTCAAGCAGATTTTGAGGGGGGGATTGCAGAGTACGGGGCAGTTGGGGGGGGGCTCTAGACTGCTGGACTTTGGGGGTTGCAGCAGTGTCCATTTCAGGGAGCATTGTTAGCTGCTTCCCATTCACTCCTCTTCAAACTGTAAATCTGTAAATAGACTGATTTCTATAACACACCATAAGACTCAGTTGTTCTCTCCCCAGGACACCAGCCCAGAAAAGC
>QEPC01001524.1:6908804-6921161 GCA_003113815.1 Sphenodon punctatus
AAGTATGTATGGTAAGGAATTTAGTACATATATTACATGTATGTTGATGATAAAATATTAAATATTGCTCTAATTGTGAATTAATTTCTATGTTTTTTGGCATTTATGTTTTGTTGCAATGTATAGAGTGGAAGGTGTTTTGAATTGTAATTGTACTGAATTGTTTTTTTGTGTGTATGCTAAGAAAACTCTTGTACATTTAAGTTTATTTTTAAACTGTTAAGTTTTTTGCTTTGGTTAATATTATATAGGTATAGCATTATTTGGAACTTAATCCTAAAGATAGAAAGCCTCAACAGCAAATCAATGGTGAAAACACTATTTTCACAAATGTCAAATAAGTAATTTGTTTCAGTTTCACTGCTTAGAACAAATTACAGATGGAGCGTCCTAAGATAATAGAATATTGGAGGAAAATAACAGAATCTTCAAGACAATAAAAACATTATGAATTCTGTAATGTTCAGTTCCAGTCCAAGGTAGATTACTGTGGCATTGTTCTTTCTCTCTCCAGGAAACCACAAGGATTATCTGTGTAAAATAAGTTTTACCCAGTAGGCATTTTCCCTGTGGGTTGCATTCTCTTGGCTTTGGGGACTGCAGGAAGCACTCTGCAGCTTTGGAAGTGTGGTTCAGGATTCATTCTGCCATAGAGTCAAGAAGGCCAAGAAGTACCACAGATACACAAAGTCTTCCAACAGAAAACTTTGGTGTCCTTAGGCCGATGCAAAAGTGGAGACATCCATAGGTCTCAGGAGCTGGACACTCTCCTCACCATCCCCAATGATGGAGTCATTTAGAACAATTAAAATTTGAACTAATTTGTTAATGTTACAGTTAAAAATAATTGTAAGCCACTCTGAGCCAAAGGGATAAATTAATTAAATAAACAAATAAATACCGAGGGCCAAATTCAGTCATAGGGTAAAAATAGATGTGATGGTGGCCTGCTGCGGCCTGCTTTGGCCCGAGAGCCACTGGCACATCAGTTGAGGGGCTGCCAGATGTTGACCTGGGATTGTCCCGGGCTGTGTTGGAGGCTAGCCTGGGCTCTGACCCCTGGATTAGCTCCAGGTTACAGCCCAGGCTAGGCTCCGCCCGATTGGGGCAAAGTAGGCCACAGCAGGCTATCACATGTGGTGTGGCACACCGTGACCCAGCTCGGATTAGGTCGACTATGGCAGCTGTCATTGACCGCCCATCACGGTGGGGAATGGGGCACTGGGTGCAGCATAGGGGCAGGGCTGGCCAGCCACACATTCATGCATCTCCACACCCTTCCCAAAAGCCTGGCCATAGGAACGTGTGTTGAGTGGTCCAGACCGTGTCCGCCATGGCTTCCCGTCATGACCCAGGCCAGGTTGCTGCAATAGCAAGGTCACTTCTGTTTCCACTCATAGTCTAGGAATACAACTCCAGTCAAAACCAGTGAAGTTGTAGCAGGGATGATTTGGCCCATAGATAAACAGAGGTCTAGCCTAGAGCTTACTTTTGCAAATGCCCCAAATTAAGCACCTAATATGATATATGAACTGAAAAAATAACAACAAACAAAAGTGTCCTGAGCTTTCAAAGATTATTTAATCTACATAATGCTCAACCTTTTTCACATTTGCATTTTTTATTTTTTGCACCAGGAAATTCAGATACCATATTGCATTTCTGGGTGTTAGCAGTTGTATAGCACCAGAACTAGTAGTTATGCACGAATCCCATTGAAATGAATGGGATTCACACTAGTGCTAAGGCTAGTGCTGGTAATAAACAGATGGAGAATCATGCTGCCAATTATTACAGTACTATTGAAAAACACTAGATGTGAACATTAGCATAAGAAGTTTTCCAAAGGAATTGTAAAACCCAAACTGCTTACTTTACAGAACCCTGGAAGATTTTCAAGCCAGTTAAACTTGTTAATATTCAAAATAAAGGTTTTTCTTAGACTTGGAAACTGGAAACAATTTAGTATAATGTACTTACAGGAAGACTCAAGAATTCATTAAAGAAGTCCACAAGCATATCATCGGTTGCTAAATAATCTTCCTGTGGGGACATAAAAATACAAAGCAGTATGTAAATTAGTCTAGCAAAAGCACATTTGCATGTATTATTTTCATAATATAATATATAATTGCCTCAAACTACAACAGTAGATCTTTTGTGTTAAAGTATTCTTTTGTATAATTGTTACTTCTGATTCATTGTGTGTGCATAAAGAGCACACATATAAAGACAATAGGCACAAGAGAAATTACAGTCCAAATACTTTTAAATCCCAAAGCTTGTAACAAATAGAAATTTGCATCTCCCTTCTGAAAAAAAGAAATCAAATAATATGTAGAGTGGCTGCATATGTCTGAAGTATGGAAATTGCAGATGAAATTTTAAAATGCAGTTTTTACTTTAAAATTCAAAACTGTACGTGCTTTTATGTTGATCATGTTCAGAACATAAAAATTCATGTTAGCAAGATTCACAGAGAAGATGGACTTCTCTTTAAATAACAAGAACGTTCAGCCATAACAGTGGCCCTTTTCACACGAGCCATTGGNCGCCGTAACGTCTGAAATCACCCATTGTCTCTCCCTCTGTTTCTCTTCCTTCATCTCCCCCAACCCCCGTCTCTCAGATTGTAAGCCCTAGGGCAGGGACCATGTCTATTCAACTACTTTGTAAAGCGCCAGGTACATTGCTTGCACTATATAAATGCTTGTTGTTTATTAATATGATAATGATAATGATAATGATAATAATAATAATAAATTTAGGGTTTTTTCTCTTTGTGCCTTCTGACCTCTACCATTCATTGTGTTCTTGTTTGTTCCTTATGGAATCATCCAGATAACATGGATTTATTGTCAACACTACTTTACATTGAGACCCAGCTCCCTGAGTTTACATTCCAGAGAACTCTGTGTCATCTCTGGCAGCCTTATAAGATTACTTTGGTTCAGTGTTTTCTACATTCTACCCATAATGCTGTGCTTCTAACAGTGTATGCTACCCATGATTCTGTGTTCCTAACTGTGCCTACCAGTGTTGTTCATGGTGCACTGGTGTCACATATAAAGACACCCAAACCTATAGATCTATATGGTCCATCCCTGACAGGTACCAGGTCAGGTACCCAATGAGTTTCCTGGGTACTGATTGGGTACACAGAAACCTAAAAAGTGGGTAATCTCTGGTACCGATTTTTCAATTTTCTGATTACCGAGTCACAACAAATAAAAAAAATATCGGGACTGGAAATTGGCTTTCCCAGATGGAAAATCAATAAATAGGTGTTGGATAAATCAATAAGGAAGCTGACATTCCAGGACCAGAAGTCAACATTCTGGAACATGAGTATCTGAATCGGGTCAAAATTGGGTACTGATTGGTACCCAAGGTCAGATCAAGTCAGGTACTGGAAATTTTTGCAGGTACTTATTTCAGCTCTAACCAAGACCCAAAACCTGGCACTGCTGCTATAGAAACAACATCCCTTCTCCAAAAGCAGATGGGCAGCCAAATGTAGACAAAATAAAAAACACCACAAATGGAATACCAATGTGACCAAACAAACAAACAGATACTGAACAGCTGAAAAATGTCTGAATATTCTGCAAAGCTTCAAAAACAGATACCTGAACAGATAACATTCCCTACCCTCTTTGGCGTAAATTCAATGGGTTCACTTTTGGCCGTGAATACCTACATCAGCTGCAGTCCTGAAACCTTTACTATACAGGTTCTAAGGCTCAATTAGAAAAGGAACTGATATCCACAACTTGCTGTTAGAAATGCAACGTTTTTCAGAGTAAATCATTTCAGCATCTCACATTATGCACACACATTATGTCCGCTTTGGGAAAAGGTCATGTATAGGGCAAACTTGTTTTACACACTGATTCATAGTTGGTAACATTACACTCGATATCTTGTCACTTCCCGGGGGTAAAGACCTGGCAATTCATGGCTTCGTCAGGAACTATTTACTGTGTCTTGTCTACGACCAACAACTCTGAACCCTCTGTTCCCATATATCCCACTCAAGGGCTCCGGGATATTGAAGGTGTCAATGACCTCCTGCAATGTATTGTGGGAAACACCCACAAGTTTCATGAGGAGTGTCGCTACAAATGATGCACCTCCTCTCTGACCCAATTTAATTCACCCAGCTCCAGGTTTAAAAAAAAATGCAGGGACTTTGGGTTCTGGGATTCTGTTTTCAGAGGCCTCAGATATTAATGTAACCCATTCCCTATTTTCAGCAACTCCATCTCTAAAGATGGATCTGGTAAAGATGGAAATGAATATGCAAAGAGGGCCCCAGAACTATAGCCTAATTCCCCTATGAAATATTTTGGTGTGGTTTTTTTCCCTTTCTTTTGCAACTGGAGGTGGAACAGATGGGGCATTCTGAATCCTGGGTACTATGATTATATATCAGACGCCTGGCTGACGGGGCCTGCATGCATGCCTAGGTTCTAACTGATCACCATATTGGGGATCCGAAGGAATTTTCCCTCCGGGCAGATTGGCAGTTGACTCTAGGGGTTTTTTGCCTTCCCCTGGAATGTGAATGTAGCTCACCCGTTTGAGACAGCTGGCTCTTTCGTTTCCTAATATTATTCCCTGTTATTTCAGGCATCAGTACATTCTTGTTGATCCTGGTCTGTACTTGGGGCAGATTTGTTTATTATTATTATTATTTATTATTATTATAAACATTTATATAGCGCCAGCCATGTGCCTGGCGCTGTACAGAACATAGAAATAGACGCGGTCCCTGCCTGTGGCTTACAATCTAAAAGACAAGGAGGGGGAGACAGGGAGAGGGGACAGTGGGAGAGACAGGGGAGAAGACAAACAAACATTCAAGCGGATGCGAAGTCTCAGGTGCGTGTGCTTGGCTTGGTTACAATCAGGTTAGTTGCAGCAGTCTGCAGAGGAGGGCAGACAGTAAGTATATGGGGAATGACTAGCAGGCAATGGGAAAGGCGGCGAGGAAAAAGTGGGTCTTGCTCCACGCATGGGGGATAGGTGGAGTTGGGTGTTATGCAGGAGCGTGCACGCACCCCTGCACACTCACCGTGGTGTTTACACAGGACTCCCCTACGCATGCACCCATGTGTGCATTGCATGGGGGCATCTCGTGTAAAAAGAGTCAGTGACAGCTAACACACAAATTTTGGGAAGGATATTAAACCTTATATTTGGAAATCAGGAGAACACCTAATGTCAGTCTGTGTATAAGGGGGTGAGATATCTGCCTACTGGAGTTTTTGTGCTTTTTTGCACCTTCTTCTGAAGCATCAGATCCTGGTTAGTGTTGTAAACAGAATACTGGATTCGATGGACCAGTCTGATTAGCATTACAATTCCTATGTTCCTAACTTTGTATTAACTTTGCAACAATGGCAACAATGAAATAGACATGGCTAGCTACAATATCCCTACCATCTCTACACTGAAGTATGCAAGAACTAACTATAATACCAGATTTTTGCACTACATTACATGGCAAGATAATGATCTACCCTGACTAATGAGCAAAGTGCTAAACTGCCCCAGATCACAAAGTTATATGGCATATGCCTCCATCCATTGAAGTCAACGGTTCAGCTCCCACTGACTTTAAAAGATGGAAGATTGAGCCCACAACAGGTGAAGCCACACAAGACCAATCCTTGCGCGGACCCATGACGGACCACCACCACACTGCAGGGCACACACAGGGAGCCAGCCAGCCAGTTGCAGGGGACTTGGGCAGGCCAGCCACTGTCAGAGCTGCTGTCCACACGCGTGGGCACTTGGCCCTTTCCCACCTTCCCCCCTGCCTCCGCTGGACTGAGAGCTTGCACCCAGTCATGCCATGTGTGACAGGCACTAGTGCCCATTGCTCACGGCCCTGCAGCATTGCACCGCACACGGTGGAGTAAGCATGCCTTGTCACATGAATTGCCCTTTCTGGAGCAGCCTTACCCTGCTCCGCGAAGTGTCCTCAGAATTTTTCTGCGGATGCGTCATGGCACAGACAGCTGTTTGCCCCACCTCAGGACAAACATCTGGCAGGCCCTGCACACACAAGCCACAGCATCATGTGGCTCATTTGCCAAGGAAGGGGTAAGGCTACCTAAAGTGTGGTAGCCTCCCCAGTTTGTCTCATCTGGCTACACCCAATGTCTTTTTTGGTACTCCTAAAACTCTAAGAAATCAGTAAACTGTACCAGGCCTATCACAGCTTGATTTGTAGCCCATGAAGTCAATGGAAAGACTCCCACTGACTTCAGTTATCTCAATGATCAAACCCAACAGCCCCAATTCAGCAAGTTACTTAAGCATATGTTTAAGTTTGAAATCAATGGACTAAGCGGATTCCTAGAGTGCCTTGTTGAACAGAGCTGGAGGAAGACATGTGCTTTGCTGGCTGGGTTGCCTTAGGACCTAATTCAGTGTGCACTGAACCTAGCTGACATACTAACCTGGACAAGGAATTGAGCTGAAGGTACTTGGGTACTTTCTTATTTGTTTGAAAAGGTTTGCTTGAAACAGGTTGCTCATGTGTATAAAGCAACATATTTCACCTTGGTTCTGCATAAATAATGCATGAGTAGATTAGCCTTGGGTAAAGACTAGTTTGATGATGATTGGGCATGATAATTAATACACTGTGTAAACACTGCTCTGGCCCTACTGAACTATTTGAAACAAATCATTTATTACCAGCTGAATTAGAAGCACTGTGAAAATATGCAGGTTCATGTGGTTTTTATTTAGAAAGAGCACGTTTTTATAGTCTCATATACCAGCACGAAATATCAACAAGCCAGATCATTAATCCATAAAAGTTTTATTACCCTATTAACATATTTGTTGCTACTTATTGCACCTATCTATACTCTTTTTAAGGACTATGAAGAACAGTGAAAATTTCCTATGGGGCTTTCGTTTCTACTACCCCTTTAATTTCAATGTCAGAATTAGATGTTGCACAGGAGTTGCAATGTTTTACTACATTTTAAATCATTTTAGACTTTTTCAGTGACAAGTTTATTTTAATCTGCCCCAGTGTATGTTCTTTAATTTTGCATCATTGTTCTTTCTCGCTCAAGGGAAATAATAAACTGCTTTTTGGAGGAACAGGGACTAAAGTGCTAATACAGCCACTGGAGATAAAATACCATCATTCAGCTGCTACACACAAGACAGTGGAAGCCATAATGGAGTTTTTCCATCAGCTGCTATTTTGTCGATGGATTCAAGACAAAATAAATAATCCATCATTTTGAGGTTTACTTACAAAATCATCTTCTGTTATACAGGGAGGCTCTGAAACACAAAAATCAAATCCTGTTATCCAGTAGATGTGTTGCTGCTATAGAGCAAGTTTAGAAGCTCCTGTGAGCGCCACATGAAGCTCTTGAACAGTTCAAATGCAGTTCTCAAGTTCTGTCTTACTTCATTGCTCCCTAGTCTGTGGCTGAATTGCATCTGCTCCTCTGAATCTCAGCAGCCAGGACTGCAGAACACCAGCTCCATCAGCTATCCACAAGCCAGGAGAGATTTGTGCAGCGCACATGCACAGCCATATGAAGGTTTTGTAATACCCTGAGAGTTGGAAACTTTGACAACTCCTACTACAGAGACCCCTTTTACACAAAACACACCCATACATACCCCCGTCAGCTGCGTACCTGCCTCCCATCTGAATGCTGCAGCAGGTGGTGGTCGGTGACCCATCCATCTCTACTCACCTCCACCCATCACCCAACAACTGGACAAAACGGCGGCTGCTCTATGCATGGAGGTGGGTGGAGATGGCTGTGTGTCCATGTAGCACCCCCCTGTGTGCACACTGATTCCCCCTCCCGCCCCCTACAGTCCGTTTTAAAAGGGTCAGCGATTGGTCAAGGGCAAAGTTGCCTGAAAAGCTAGTTTAGAAATGAGGGGGAGCAATTAAATTAGCCATGGGGCTGTGCAGGCTTCCTGGGGTTTGCTGGAACAGAAGAACCCGAGCTGAAGCAGATTTGGGGAAATGTTCTCAAGGCACCCCCCCCAAACCTCGCCCACTTGGGGAGGAGGAGCCCGTCCCCTGGCAATTTTGAAAGCAGCCTTTAAAAGTCTCTCATTCGTAGGTCAGTGATTTTGCTGTGTGACCTACGGGAGTGAATGCCCTGAGCCCATCAGACGCAGGGTCGCGGAGCCCGGCCCTTTGCCCTGCATGCACAGCAGTGCCCACGTACCGGTGGTGAGCCTCTTGTCCCGCATGGTGCAACCAGTCAGGCGCGCGGAGGCGGCGCAGCTCCTGGATGCACCCGCGCCCCCGCCGGGTTACGGCGCGTTGTCCCTGCGTGGGCAGCAGCCCGGTGAATCCCTCCTTCTCAGGAAGGCGGCGGCGGCGGCTTGCCTGGCTCACAGCGAGGCTGGGTTGCTAGGGAGCTGCAGACAATGCATGGGGAAAAGCAGGCTTTCTCTGAGCCATGAGCAAACACTTGGCCGCGCAGGCTCGCGGGTCAGAGTCACCAGCTCCCGGGGCTCGAGGCTGCTGGGAGGAGAGACACTGCTGAGAATTACTGGCCAGCGCTGTGGGGCAGGCAGCTCCTCAGACCGGACCCCCGTCCTGAAAAACCCGTCTTGCCCTTCAGATACGCTGCACCCACGCTAGTCTTTGCCGATGTGTCTGGTACGCGTGGCCTATGGAAAGGATTTGCGCGTGTCTTGCCCTGGTAACAGCGAGCGGGGCATCCCCGCGATATCCCGGCCAGTGTTTGCAGTTCCCACAACACACCAGCAGGGGGCGAAGTTTGTGACAAGGGCTGATGTGCTGCTTAGGGGATGTATGTCCCAAGCGAGGCAGCCTCTATTGTGATGCGCTAGTAATCCCTGCTGCTGGGCTTGTGACACCTCTGGTTTTGCACCAGCTGCTGCTGCCTGGGCGATGATGTAACGGCAACTCAAACGGGGATACATTTCCCCACGCGTAGGTAATGCCAAGGGAAAAGAGAGCGATGGCAGTGGAATTAGGGCAATCTTGTTTGTGCCTTGCCTGGGATAGGAAGGGAAACCTTTCTAACAGCCAGTGCGATGGATATCTGGGATTTCTTTTCTAGACTTTAAATAAACAGTTAATCCCCAGAGTTTACATCATCAGTGCAATGGCTTTATTCAGTAATATTTTAATATGGGTTTCAGCTAGTGCTTCTTCCCCCTCCCCCACTACAAGTAACACCGGACAATCACATGGAAATGTTTGTGATACAGTGAGAACATTAACTAGTGCCCAGTTCTGCACGCTTGCCTCTGGAGAGCTCTCACTGACATCACTGGACTATGCACACGCAGGAGGCATTTATTTATTTACATTGCTGCCCCATCCTTCCCCTGAAGCCCACAATGGCGTACATCATTAAAAACAAAAAATGAATTTAAAATCCCTTAAAAAACCCAATCCCTAATCTCACCCACCCTAACCCCTAGCCATGCCTGCTAAACCCCCTGCCAAAAAGAAAAGTTTTATACCGCCTCCAGAATATGCTCAGGCTCTGACTGACCTCTGGGAGAAGGGAATTCCACAATAGTGGGAAAGTAACTGAGAACGCTTCTTGTATGAGCAAGACGGACAGGTGGTACCTACAAGAGAGTGCTCCTGGCCAATCACAAGGGTCACAGTGGAGTATGGTAGAAAAGCTGGTCTTTCAGATATGTGGGACTGGGACCCAGGCCATTTAAGACTTTAAAGGTCAAAACCGGCACCTTGAATTGTACCCAGAAAGCTATAGGAAGCCAGTACATAGTGTAAAGCACAGGTGTATTTTACTCATGGCAACCCACCCCTGAAGAGCCAGCCGCTACATTCTGCACCAGCTGCAATTTCCAAACAGTCATCAAGGGGTAGCCCCTTGTAGAGCGCATTGCAGTAATCTAGCCTTGAGGTTACAAAGGCATGGATGATGTTGGTCAGATCCATATCAGAAAGAAATGGCCATAGCCTCATCACCAGATGGAGTTGGATTGGTGAAAAGGACTCCTGGCCATTGCCACAACCTGATATTCCAGGCAGAGCAAGGAGTCCAGAAGTACTCCAAAGCTGCAAACCTAGGTAACCACAGGAGGCCAGATCTCTTCAATGACAGGGGGGCCCAGTCCCCTCCAAGTCACAGGGTTGCCAACCATCTTCACTTCAGTCCTGTCTGAATTCAGCTTAGATCAGCTCACCCGCATCCAGTCTCCAACAACTGCTAGGCACTGGGTAAGTACCTGGGTCAGATGAAAAAGAGGTAGAGCTGAGTGTCATCTGTCTGCAGGATTTGATCCAAAGCATGAGGTCCAACTCTATGTTCCCTCTGGATTTTATCATAATTGGCTGGACACTGTCTATCCTTTTTCTTGGGCTCGTTATAAACAGCATCTTCAAGCCTTTTATGTGAAAACCCCTTGTTGATGCGGGGGTGAGTGGAGCCGAGACTCTGCTTTGCACTGATAAACAGGCTGGGTTTTTCTGTGCAGCCTAAGGGAATTAGGCACAGCATAGCCCAAATTCCAGATCTGAAGCCAAGTACTTCTTCATATCCCTGCCTAAGCCTCTAGAGAAGACTGAAAATAGTTATTGCTCCAGTGTTTCATAAACAGGACCTGTGTTCACTGTGTTTTCCCCATAACTGCCAATGAGGAAAATGCCATGGGGCCCTGTTTATAAACTAGCTGACTCCATCATGGTAGAATAGCTAACCGTGTCAAAGGAGTTTTAAAAACACCTACATTTGTTTCTGGAAATGTAAAATTGTGGTGAAAGAACAAGAAAGTGAGATGAAGAAGTAACCAAAGATGGTAGACAAACTGAGGTAGTTAGACTTTTGCTTTGCCTGAAATCATAGGGAATAGGCTTAAATTGAAGCAAGGTAGGTTTCAATTAAATATTACAAAAACATTCCTAACTATAAGAACAGTAGGGCAAGGAGAGAGGTGGTGGATATTTCCAGAAGCTGGATGGGACAAGCATCTGTCTATGATGCTCTAGGCATGCATAGGGCGTCTTTCCTTGGAGCAGGGGATTGGCTTAAATGGCCCTTGTGGTCCCTACTAATCCTATGATAAGGCTGGAAGGTAGTAACTGCTGTTAACTATCCCTGTATAAAAATGCTAAAACCAACCCTTATATTTTCCACTGCCAAAGCCCTAGTCTGTGCTCTTGTCAGTTCTTGCCTTGACTATTGCAGTCTCTTCCTTGTTGTCCTTTCCCATTCTCACAGCTATGATCTCATTTTTGTTCAACACCCTATTGCCAAGGTCATCCAACTTGCCCTGCTTTGATCTCATTAATCTCCCTCCTATACACCCTCACCAACTCCCTTTCCCCCTTCATATTCACCACAAACTGCTTGAGTGAAGCCACATGAGCTGTGAGGGCCTGATCCGCACATGACCCTGTGGCAAGCAAGTGCAACTGCCACACCGTGGGGCCAGCGTGTGGAGGTGGGCAGATGAGCGGCCCCCCAATGGGGCAACCGGGCCACTGCTGGAGCTCCCACCATGGCGGGCTGAGGCACCAGCCACACAAGTGGGTGTATGGCCCACCCCACCTCCCTCCCCCAGCCCGACCAAATTCCTGTCCCAAGCAATCATGTTGCAGTACACAACAGGTGACAGAAGCTGCTGCTCAAAGCCCTGCCTGGAGCTCACCACACAGCAGAGTAGAATGGGCCCTGACACGTTGTCACGGAGGAACATAGGGTCACACACGTGTAACACGGGCCTACATGTAGACTACAAGTCTGGTAAATATATAATGCAAAAGGTTCCACATATATGTAATGTTACAATTGAGAACTGTAAAACTCAAATTAGGGGTGATACTTGACCAAGCTACAGGAAATGCAAAGAGATACACATTCTTTGTATTTGAGAACCCTAGCCAGACAGACCTGCGGAGATGCAAAACAACCTTCATGTTTGCCTGGGTTGCCTACGTGACAGGTCACACATTTCCATTTTCCCCTAGGCGGGAAACCCAAGACAAAGAAGGAGGAAGGGTACTTAAGCCAGCTTCGCTATCGCTTGCCCAGAGCCACCTTGAGCAGTTACATCTGCATACGAAAGCCTGCCAGCAAGTCAGGCTGGAGACCATGAACTGAGGGAGACAGGATTTTGCTCTCTAGCAACTCTAAGTCTGGAGACCCAGTCACTTACACCAAAGGACTGAGAGAAACTTATGGACCTTTATAGGATAAGATGCTTATTTAGGAACTCAACCAGTATAGATCAGGAATGCGTTATATTTACCTTTGCTTTCTAGTAACCACTCTGTATCAACTATCTTGCTTATGTAATCAATAAACTTACTTCTTATCTTTATGAAGAAGTGTCTGTGTC
>QEPC01001524.1:6934991-6949068 GCA_003113815.1 Sphenodon punctatus
TGATGATTAAGTTTTTCTCTAGTTACAGAAATTTTTCTGGTTCAGCATAGGTTGAGCAGTGTGAAGTAACACTTGAAAACACTGGAGCTTAGGGGCTAGATCCCTCTGAGTATGCTCCAGAAAATCAGGAAGTCTGCCTCCTACTGGTAGTGGTGGGGATCTAACCCTACTGTTTTACTGGCCGTCCAGGAAGATCTCCCATAGAAGGAAAATTCACAAGGTAAGAGCCCAATTTTCCTTTCTCATCCCTTCTCTAAGCGTTTACTCTAGAGGAATCTGGCATTCCTGTGATGACAACGCTGTAGTGCAGAGTCTTCTTTTTTCTCTTTGCTCTGTTTATATAGAGGTTGTCTGGAAACACTATTATCCAGGTGTGTTAGTATTTAGGCAAAAGGCTAAACTGAAGATGCCACAAATCCGACTCAGCATAGTTATCAGAATCAGTTTAGTTATGTGGACATCTCTCTTCATTACTGACTCACCATGAGTGCATGGTAAAACTACAGCACTAGAGACTGTTTGTGGAAATAGAAAAATGCTCTGCTGCATTTTAATTTTTCATCATTAATATGATATATGAACTGAAAAAAATAATCACAAAAATTATTCTAATATTTATTCTTAACACCAATCTAATAAATATCACAGAAACAATGTCTTTCCACGTTTCTATCACAATAGATATATTTTTCAAAATGAAAATATGGCAACATATAAGTATGTTTGATTCTGGTATAAAGTTATCTGTCATTTCCCCATTTCTATAACTACCCCTACTTCTTTTCTGCATGTCATTAACGTTGATAAATTGGTCTTTTCTTCAGAAACAAGCCATCTCACATCTAGCTCCCGCTAGTAATTGTGGCTGTGACAGGCATAAATATATTTTGGATCACAACATATATTATTAATGGTTCCTTCCATGAGTCAGGAACCTACTTTGGACTGGAACTGAATATTACAGAATCCATAATGTTTTTATTGTCTTGAAGAATGTATTTGTTATTTTCCTCCAACATTCTATTATCTTAGGACATTCTGTCTATAAGTATATGTGGAAAGGTCCCTATATATGTACATCATTTTCAGCATTTATGCTTCTCCTTTTTCACAGACATTTTCTTTGGCTTTTGTAAGCATGTTCTTTAATGGTTGTGCAACTAGACATGGTGCCCAGTGCCCATATACCTCTGGTACTATAACTCTACATCAGTTAGGATCCAGCTATCAAACCAGTGAGGGGTTTTGGATGGGCATATTTATGTTTAAGGTTCTCTGAAGAATCTAAATTACAAGGATCATGGCTGGCCTTACCCCAGGGTGACCACCCCAGAAACCATTATTTCTTCCTCGTTGCCTTGTTTAGTGTAGTCCCACTATAGGTATTGGTGACATCTAGCAGCCAACTTGGAGGAGCTAGCAAATTTCACCCCTCCCTTGCCTTCCCCCTGCCCATCCAAGTCTCCCCAGTTCTTTTCTTCTTGCCTTCAGTGGACTCTGAATAGCAAGTACTGGTGGATCCTGTATGGCCCTGGCAAAGGGCTTCAGAAAGTGGACCTACTGTAAGGCTATAAACCCCGACTCAGGCTCTCACTCAGGGTGCTTATTCTGCTTGGGACCGGAGCACATTACCGGCACCTGCACTGTGTGCTGCGGATTTGAACTGAGCACCAGAAAAAGAGCCCAGCACCTTGCTGAGTTTCTCACAGTAAGTGCTATGTTCAAACGGGATCCGTTTGATGGAGGTGCACTCCATGTGGCTCCATCCTTCTCCTGCTCTGGCCAGTGCCCATAGGAAAATGCCATCAGGTTCAGGTGCGTGCATCCGCATGGTGTCAACAACACCTAAGTCTTCTCAGGCTTCTGCAAAGGTGAGGATGCCTCACTCATCCCCAGGGAGGTCTTCCCCACGCCGAAGATGTTCCCCTACCTGGAGCTCTCCTCACAGACACCAGCCCCTGGAGCCTTCAGGTCCCTGAAGAAGAAAGATAAAAATGTACAATGGGTGATGTCCCCCAAGGGTGCCTGAAATTGCAGGCCTCTGGGCTATATCACCAGCCCCCTGAAACACTATCTTCAGTGTGCCTGAAGCATAGTAGGCCCCTGGACCTTTAGGTACAATGCTCCCCTTCCTGTGCAGACAGCTTTCTTCCCAGCTGGAAGCTTCAGTACAACTGCTGCTACCTATTATTATTATTAGCATTTTATATAGCGCCAGTGATGTACCTGGTGCTTTACAAAAAACAGATAGACACGGTCCCTGCCCGAGAGCTTACAATCTAAAGACAGGGAGAGGGGAGACAGGGAAGGGGACCTTCCTGCTTATATAGCCCTGATTGAGCCCAGCAGCACTCAGGCCTGACCCTGGCTGGAGCTGCTGCTAGTGGTGGTGTGTTGGCCAGTCAAGAACCGATTCTGCCAAACTCATCGTAGCCAGCAAGCACACTGCCACAGGAGAAATAAAGTAGAGTTGTTGCAACAACAATAAATCATAAGATTTTTGCCTCTCTTAGCTTTCAGAAGTGTGCATTTTGATTGTTACTGAGCCAAGAATGTATTCACTTCTTTTGTTTGCATTTGACGTTAGGAAGGTTTCTTTGCTTTCTGCACTTGTGTATAATCATTTACTTCCTCCTACGTAGCAGTGCAAAAACAAATTCTGTTTGTTTAGTTTGTGCTTGGAGTGCTGACCTTGGTTGACCGTATGTAGGATATTTAGGGTCTGGGTGACACTGATGGTTTTCGGAGGCAGGAGAAGTGAAGTTCTGCAAGAGTGGGTAAACCAGGCCAAATTAAATAACGTTTTCTTTCAGAAGTATAGTATTACCCTTTTTACTGGTGTGGATTTACTGCATATTTTAGCAGAGCTGTAAAACTATAATAATTTTTCACATCTTCAAAGAAAAGCCTTTATTATATTTATCTTAAGTGATTAATAAATACGTCCTTACCCAGAGTTCTAATTCTGATTCTGTTTGAGGCTCTGTAGACATTCACTGTCTGGGAGTATTTTTACTTTGCGTACGTCCTATCATAAGCTTGGTGAGAGGAAATTATATTGTTGATTAATGTAGCTGTTTTGGTCTTAATTCTCCATTATTTGAAGTATTGCTTCTTTCATTCCATTACTGCATATGCCTTATAAATTATTTGTGGTTGAACATTCAAAATGATGATACAGTTTCTATTTTAAAAGTTGTCATTGGCATCTGTTTCACTACAGTAAAGTAACCAGATGTTTCCCACTTAATTAATTGGAACACATATTGAAAAGTCAAGACCTAGAACTCAATTACAAGAGGTTGAGTAAAAGTAGATATGAGTGATTAATTAATGTTTTCCTTGGTTAGTTTTCAAATTAAATACTATGGAACTAAAATAATCTAATAGTGTCAAGCCAAATAGTTCTTGATTATGGAATTTGCATGCTTCATTTGCATTTTTCAGTAAACCAGCAAGTGCTCAGTTCCTGAGAGACAGAAATTCGTTCTTTTGATTTCCCCCCCCCCTTTTAATGTAAAAGTGAATTAAAATGCTACAAAGCTACATTCAAGCAGTGCTAAGGCTGAATAATTAATTATGCAAACGTCAGGAAATGCCAAAGCAAATGTTTAAATATAAATAAAATATGCACATATTAAATTTGAAGGAATTCCCTACACCCGCTAGGTACAAAGACTAAAGAATACCACTACCTTTAGATTTCAGTTTAGTCCTTTTGTGGGGCGGGGGAAAGAATGAGAGGCACAAAAAAAACTTGTCAAATTTTAATGCTGATAGAGACATGGGATGACAAAGGACAAAAAATTAGGCACCAAGCAATGGCAACGAATAAGATCAATGCTTATCAAAATGTTTTAACATTTTAATTTTTGTTCGGGGGTAGACTTTTGCAGAGCCAGTTAGGTTCAATTCTGATTTTGGAATCTTTGAAGTTGTTAATGAGGCTCAACAACGTTTGGAAGACCAGCTGAAAAAAACCCTGCATGGTCAGAAGCCTCCAAATCCCATTTATGATGTTACAAAGAAGCCAAAAAATGACAGTCAGCTTCCAAAAGTGAGCAGCACTTCTCCAGACCTACATTTTGACCCAAATTATACCATTATGGTAAGAATGCAAATGCCACTAAATTTATTTTTAAAGCAAATTCTTTGATACTAACAGTGGGTGGTTGTTGTGCTTGGCTTGTAAGCTTGGAAGAAATGTTTGGGTAAAATAGACATGACGGTGGCCCTGGCCCCCTGTGGCCCATTACCCACTGGCAGCCTGTTTACGTGCCACCAGATGTTAGCCTGAGACTGATTCAGCATGGGTTGGTAACTAGAATCTCTGAGGACGCAGCGTGGGCTTAAGGGCTGCCTACGTGGGCTAGCACAAAGTGTTTAGCCCCGCCATACCCACCGCAGAGCAGAGGCCATCATGGCTGAGTGCCATGGCTGTCCGTCATGACGAGGGGCTGGGAGCTGGGTGCGGTGGGGCTGCCCACCCACACATTTGTGTAGCTTCATGCCCTACCCAGGCCATGTGGGCAGCAAGACGGGTCTCTGGCCGTGGGCACATTTGTTCGGTGCCCCGACCCAACCCAGGCCATGTTGGCTGCAGTTTACTGGGCCAGACTAGGGAGCCGCTGTGCCGCTCCTATGTCTGTTTTTACCCTTAGTTTTAAGAATTTACCATGGATAGCCAAATTATGTCCAATAAGATGCACATGTGGGGTGCAGCCACACAAGCTGGGAGGGCCCCCGCACGTCCCGTGGCAAACAATTGCCATGGTTTGGGTTGGTGGGGAGAGCAGGACACATGATTTGCCATGCTGTGGGGCAACCAGGCAGGTGGGCCGCCCTTGGATGGGCCAAGGGGCTGGTTGCCCAGACTTCTGCTGCATTGCAGAATTAGACCTGCTGCTGCTAGGCAGCTGTTGCGGGGTTGGGGCGATAGCTGATTGTGGGGAAGGCTCCTCCTGTTAGGCAGCGGGGAAGAGGGCATTTCTCCGGACCTAGTCTACAGATTTCACCTCATAGCAGGGCTATACGGTCCGGCCACATGGGAGGTGGACCCTTTAACCCACTTTGGGCAGCGTTGTCCCACTTTGGGCAGTGTTACTGCATGCTGCATCCCCGGCCATTTTCAGAGGATGCATCGCATAGTAGCTGGCTGCCCACCTTGCCCCAGGGTGGGGTGAACATCTGTTGGCTGCATGGCATACGAGCCATTGCATCACGTGTTAACATTTTACCATGCCCAAAGTGGGATAGTGCTGCCCAAAGTGGGATAACGTCTCATGTGACTGCACCCATGGACTTTCCATTCAAGTCAATAGAGGTACATATGGACACCCTCCAGGACAGAATGGGGTCTGAGTGATTTGTTTAATAGAAATTGAAGAATATTGACTGCTAATATGATGACCACAGTTCCTCTACTAGTGATCCCATTCCCTGGTAGTTCCTAAGCTCATCTAACCTATGCCAAGGATGGGTGTTAGACAGCAATTGAAAGAGCTGGCTGTGGCTCCAGATGACTTCACCTGCACCTCCTGTTTTGTATAGCATAAATATGGGGAAGCAGAATATTTTTTTCTCACAACATGCATACTAAAATGTGAACTTTGGGAGGTGTGGCTGGTCAGACAGGGTGGTATGTCAAGAAGAAGCTACTCTTTGCAGCTTGGTATTAATGGCAACCACACATAAAAATGTGCTTTAGTCAATGGGTGTAAACAGATGGACAGCAGCCACAGGGGTGCCCCCATCACCCCTGGGGGGACCAGTCCATTTAAAGGACGCCCGCCAGATGTTCACCCAGACTGCTAACGGTGCTCCGGAATATCCCGGAACATGTCACGCAGAGCAGAGTGACCAAACCCAGGGCAACAGCTGAATATATAAGTTGCCCAGGTGGACCCATGGTGCAACTCCATGCCCATCCATCTGTTGCCCCATTCAGCACCATGGAGTTGTAGGTGCCAGCTAAGAGTGTCAGGGGAGAGCCTGCAACTCTATGGTGTGTGGGGTGGGATGCTGTGCAGGAGGGTCAGGGACACTGTTGGTCTATCTTTTGTGGACCCAGGCAGAGCTGGGAACTAGTGGCCACAAGGATGGGCTCCTGGAGCAGCTCTGGTAAGCTCACTGTCCATTTAAAAACACCCAATGGGTATGCACATACATGTGCGTGTGCTTGTATGTTACAAGTGTGTGGGAACTGTGGTCATTTGTTAGATCAGTGTAGATCTGTAGTTAATCACTCATGGATCAGCCAAGGGGAAATATATGCATAGCAACTACAATGACATTTAGGGAAAGAAACTGGTTGAGATTCTGCACATGTTTACTTCACACAGTTCCCGATTCCACAGAGCACTTCAGCAGCTGCATAACATAAGTATGTGAATAGCCTTGTGAGTCTTTAGCAGTCCCTAAAGCTTGCTTTAGCACCTAATGTTAACAAAACCTACTGTTTGAACTTAGAAAAGTATTCTGGGTGTGGTTCTCTTTTTTCAGATGATGAATATGAATTAGTATATCGTCTAGGCAAGTTTATCATCCACTCACAGACTTAAACATGTTATGAGTAACACAGATAAAAAAACCTTGGAATTTGGTTCAACTGTTACATAAGTATTGCAGATATTTTATACATCCAGAGAAACTGGTCAACATAAAGAGTCAGTGTATATTTTCAAAAGCCTTATCAGTAACCAAATTTTCCACCAATATTTGGCCCAATAAAAGATATCATTTGAACTACTTTGTCTCCACCTCTGTCCCTTGGGACCAACACGGCAACTACACTGTCTCTGGATAACCAAGTGTAGGCACACATTTAATAAGGATGGGAATAGTTATTCTTCAGAGCCATAAATGACCAGTATATGACCAATGACCAACATCAACTTTCTTTATTTGGATTAAATAAAATAGATCAAAATGAGCCACCTACTTTTCAAAAGTAATTTAGGGTTGTATTTTTTTAAATCCTTTAGGAATATGTATGGTAGAGAAATAACCCCTGTCCTGTATGAAACACTGTAGCACAAAATTGGCCCAAATATACTGATTACTAGAAGTAGCCAAATGCTTAATATGTCAATATTTTTTTCTATCATGGCAAGTTTAATTAAAGAAATGAGCCAACTTCCCATGATAAAGAATCTAGCTTGAACGTTCTGTTTGGCCGTGCTTGCTTTGGTCAACAGTTTGTGTATGCACTAGAACTTAGCTTAGGTGGTTTCTGTTTTGGAAATTAAAATAAATTAACTGTGGCTGCAAAATCGGTCAATAAAATTTAATTTGTGCATGAGATACATTTTGCAAGAAAACTTCAGAAACTTCCTTCATAATTATGTGTTTACTAGCAAGCCACCCTTGTAGTGAGTCCAATGAAAGACTAGGCCTGGAAGGTGAACAGCATGCTCTCACTAACGTTGCATTTCCAGATCCACATTCACACTGGCAGGGCAGTATGACTTGTTTTGCCACTTCTATTATTTCACCTGTTTTGGTGGACAAGCTGAGGATTTAAAACTTCCAGAGCAGTAGCATAGCTAGGTTTAATATTGCCCTGTAGCAAGTCAAATTACTGGGCTGTGTACCAACTCAATTGAGATGAGGGGTCAGGAGGAGGCTGAGGTGGGCACAGGGGGAGGCTGGGGGTTACTAGAGTAGGGGCAAGCGAGGCACCAGAGCAGACTGAGGTTTGAGGGGATACTGGGGTAGGGGAGGCGAGGCATGGGGGTAGGAGGGAAAGGAGAGGCACTGGGGTTGGGTGGCAACTGCTGACAGACATCACTGGCTCCTGGTTCACTGGGGAAGGCAGGGATAAAGCAGGTCATTTTGATATCTTTATGGGGCTGGCTCTACTGGGCCTCCCTGAAAGCCTGGACTTTGGGGCAGTGGCCCCAATTGTCTCACCTGTACCTACACCCCTGTTCCAGAGTGTCCATATCACTGGTAGCTGGGTACGTTACATAAAATTTAGGACAAGAAAATATAGTGTAAGAAATAAAAGTGCTCAGATCCGTAGGATTCCAATGGTGGTGGTGCCAAGTTTCAAATCTGTGGCTTATATAGCTAGTAGTGAGACTCTGCAGGATCAGTTCTCACTCATAAAGAATGGTTTCATTGAAGTCAAATTAGTTACCTCGGTGTATAGCTGAGGTAGATAAGAGCTATAGCTTTTATTTTTAATATCCACAGTTCTCCCACACCTTAAGGCCACGTGAGAACTTTTTCACCTTTTATAGATCTTGAAGAAAATTCAAATTGTTTTTTTAAATTATTATTATTTTGATTTAGGCAGCAAATTTTTTCATTTCATGCTTGACATTATTTTCACTGTTATTGCTCTGCTTTGCATTTGAAAATGTATGTTAAAGACTTGATTCTTCTCCCCCACTTGCAGCAATATACCATACCTCATAATGGCACGAGGTTGTTAAGCAGTTCCCATAGCTAGTTATTGGAAAGTAAATTCATTCACCTGTCTGATGTATGAGAATTACATATTTATCATTTTGGTTAAAATATAAGGCAAGTAAAACCTGATGTATATGAGCACTAACGTAGATATTTCTTATCTCTTTTTAATAGTGTCTGGACCGAGAACAGGGAATTCAGTGGATTAAGAAGGAAAGACTTCCAGCTTTTCTAGAAAGTGATTGTTACTTTGAGTACAGGTACTGCAGTCTGTACTCAACAGTACTACTGTTGCCAACACATGTACTCTACTGACCACCCGTGTGTCAATACCAACGACTGAACCTGACCCAAAACATAATTCTTTTATCAGACTTTTTGGTCCCATTTAACTCTTCTCACTTTAGTGACTTGGATAAACAAAAACAAAGTTGGTGGCTCTTTTTTTTCTGCCTCTTGCTTTGTAAGTTCCCTTACCCAAGCTATATTCAATCACTAGAGAATGTCACTGGTCTTCAGTGTACAATGAGATCCATTTAAGTTTAACTTGCATAACTAGAATTTCTGGCTTAGTGAAAAAAATGTTTTCCCCCAGCCTCAGGTCTAACAAGTGTATTACTTTTTTAATTAGATAAGTCAAATTCCTAAACCTGGTAACTCCAATTTCAAGCTGGATAGTGTATATACCCATTCAGCTAAAAATATCAGTACCTTTTTGAGTATATTAATGATTTCTTGGCAACCTGTGGTGAATATACCGAGTTATGTACTTTCCAAGCTTCTAGTGCAGTGAGACAGTTCCTCTCATTTGCAGCTCACACTGCAAGACCTCTTGCTTTAGTGAGCAGTAGGGAACTGAACAGCTGTGTATTGCTTTTATAAGCTTGAAGCTGTCAGGAAACCAGCTTTGAACCAGTGCCCCTGGCATTCCATGGTGGTGGCTGGCTCAGCCATGCCACTACTGCTCCTTGGCTTGAGCCTAGGAGCTCCCATGTAGGTCGTCCTCTGTGCTCGTTCAGACACACCCATTGATCTCATTGGTCCCTTGGGTGGATATAAGGCTGCCCAACTACTTCAGGAAGCTCAGCGGAACAATTATCTATTTCCTATTCATGCCTTGTTCTCAAACTTTGCCTTGCTCTTGCTCCGAGCCTTGCTCCCTTTTCCTGCTCCAACTTTCAACCTTGTGTCCTTTTCATGCCCCAACTTGGGCTTACTCCCCAGATGTTCCAGCTTCTGACTAACATTCCAACTTATGCAGTGGCTTTTAACCTCTTTGTCCAACGCCAGTCCTAACTCCTGCCCTGATGTATGCCAATGCCCTGGGCTCCCACACTCTGTGCCGCTTACAGGAGCCCAACGTGGGGCTTTCAGAGCAGGCTTGCGTAGCACTTCTGTTCTCTGCCATTTACGTGAGTTGCAGAACAGGAGTACTGTGCTGCATCGCAAGCTTGGAAGGCATATATGAATGTGTTTTAACTCCCAAAATCATTAATTTACTCAAAGCAACATATTTTTATCTGAGAAAATATAGTGCTTGAGTAAAACCTAACACTGCCCCATTTATTTAACTCAACAGCTGAATTTATGATAAGTCAAACTTTATAGCGGTCACACAAAATTTGACTTAAGAAGACTTTGCTATGTTAATCATACAGTGTGTCCACGGTAGCACATGGCTTTTTTATCTGTCTGTATATCTGCATTACCGAAAACACCTATTGCCATGATATCGATTTGTTTATTTAAATTAATATCCTGACCATTCTTTTAAGGCCCAGAGTTGGGTTACAATATGTAAACATATACAAAAAATACACAAAATAAACCCAGATATTAAAATACCCAAATAAAACTTAGTGAAAGCTGAAATCTCCTGACTCTCAACACACCAGCCCTACCCACCTGCCAAATGCCTGGCCAAGCAAGAAGGTCTCACATTGTCTGCAGATGATGAGCAGGCTCAGGCTTAGATGAACCTTCCAAGGGGAGGGAGTTCCCATAATTGTGAGACAGTCACCAAGAACACCTCTCTGCATGCCCTTGTTGTGAAAAATTGGAGGGCAGTTGGTACCTGCAAGAGGGCACTCCCAGCTGACCTCAGAGGCTACAAAGGAGCATGAGAGAAGAGGTGGTCTTGCATATATTTGGGGCCCAAACATCTGATATTAGCTGATATAAGNACTCCCAGCTGACCTCAGAGGCTACAAAGGAGCATGAGAGAAGAGGTGGTCTTGCATATATTTGGGGCCCAAACATCTGATATTAGCTGATATAAGTTTTAATCACAAGTTTGTACATTTAGGCATGTTGCCAGAGAAGTTTTTTTTTCTGCTTCCACGCTCCCTCCCCCCTGAATGCAGTGGTAAAGAGGTGAGTCTAACAGCATGGCTGGAAGATGACTTCATGTAGACTTCTTTTGAGAGAAGTCCAGAGCTATGGGCCTGCTGTCAACAAGGCTCTACCTTTAGATCCCTTACACGTAGTTCTGAGGTCTGCTAGTTTCTGACAGGATGATCATAGTGATTCTGCTGAACCCCATAAGGAGAGGCAGCCTGGTAGCATGGTTTACTGCAGTGGTTCCCAATTTTGGGGGACAGTGACCACTGTCAAGCCGTAACATTTCTCTTTCACTACCACACTCTCACTAGTGTGCAGCTTCACATTTTTCTGGAATGACAGATCAGGGTTTGTCACGTAGCTATTCCCATGTTTGTTTGAACACAGGATTACAAGGGGTTGCCATTATGTGTAGAAGCACCCTGTGTCATTTTAGGGCTACAGGGATGAAATAAAAAATAAAGTAGAGTATGAAATTTCCCTTAAAATTCCTTTTACAGTGTTATTGTTTCTTGCTGTTAGTGGTAGAGATCAATCAAATGAATTATGGAATGAATAACAGAAGTGAAGTGGTTTTTTTTGCCTCCTAACTCTAGGTTAGCTAAACTGATATCGCAGGTAGAGTGGAGCAAAACTGGTCTTAGCTTTTTTATCGATACAAATTATTATCCGTGGATTATTAAGGACAAACCAACTCCTCCAACCCCTGAGGAAGATGAAGACGAATTAATTATGAACAAATTCTATGTCTCACTTGGCCAGGTAAAATAAATACAAATGGTAGCATTTTGGACTGTACTGAGTACGCCGAGCTATATTTTCACAATTGTACTGGCAATATGTGTGGATAAAAAGAACAGGATAACAGTGCATGTGCTCAGCCAGATACAGAATTAGACATGTATGACATTTTAGACTATACTGCACTGTACATAATTGTATGCCATTTTCTCCTCTGTGCAAAAGTTCTTGCCTGTTAGTTAAAGCTATCGCATTTGTCATTTCCAATGTATCCAGGCAAGTTTTGACTCTGTTGGAATCACACCTGAAAATGTGTGTGCATAATTGCTAAAAATTAGACATGCAACAGTAGCAAGTTGTGCAATGAATGATCATGGTAAATAACATTATCTGCATGTGCAGACTAAAAAGGTACTGTATGAGCATGGGATTTGGGGTTTAGAGTCAAATGTATGTGGATGCCAGATGTATACTTTACTTTGCAGAGAGGATTAATATTAATTAAAAAGAAAATATTCTAGATGCTTTACTAACTACATAAAGACTTGTTTTTTGTCCCTGCTCTGGGGAAGTTATAATCTCATTTTAGAAGTGAGGGAATAAGAGAAGATTCAGGACCAGTCTTTATGAAAGACAAAGGTGTGTTTTTTAACTTGGGAAAGCTATCTCAAGTGAATATCTAATGTAGATAAGGTCTGAATCTGTAAGGTCGATTTAGCTATTTCAGGTCAGCCAGTGTGGGATGTCAGAAGGTTTACCATGACTAGTTCATTCTGCTGCATCTGTACATGAATTTCTCCTTGGGATACCGGACAGCCCTCACTTTGGGGTCATTCCCCCCTTTCACCAATAGGAGGCAGAAACTCAGATTGCTGCATGCGCAGTGGGAACAGTTCTCCCTGCATCTCCAGTTTCAGTTCTGGAGCGAATTTGAGGACAAAACCTCTAATGATTAGCCTCTGGTGAGATCCAGAAAGACACTACAACAGTGCCAGAGTGAAGCACAGCGCGGAGGAGATCTCCTGTGTTGTCTGAGAACTCCAGCAGCAGTGCAGAAGGAGATAGCGCTTGGGCTCAGTGGACCCGTGCTGACACAGGGAGTGAGAAAGCCACTCACCTCCCCAGAGGTTACTCCTGATCCAGGGACCTGCACTGAGGTCCGGGGGGGAAAAGCCAGGACATAAGTAGCTTCTTGTTCCTGTGCTGTGCGCCCAGGAATGAGCAAAGAGGAATGGTGCAGGGGAAGTCCCACATGATCCCAGAGTCACCCAGGGAACAGGAGGAGGCAATAGAGGAGTAATATCCAGACCAAGTAAGATCTCCCCCACCCCAAGGCATCCCTCAGGACCTCCACCTGATGGTCCTAGGAAAGAACCTTAACTCACTTAATAAGCTGCACAAGCAGGGCAGGGGGCACCAGAGATCACCTTCGGTTCAGTGGGCCCAGCAAAGAAAACAAACTTTAAGGGGAAATTGAAATTAGCAGGAAAAGGGAAACAACCTGCTAAATCAAGCTGCCGGAATCCCCAGAGGAATCCTCCCCCTCTGAGGAAGAGAAGTGGCCAGACAAGGCTGAGGAGGAAGGTACAGGAAACTCCTTCGAAGAGGAGCTCCCCCCAACTCAGCCTAGAGGTAAGGGAATAATAAAGGGCACAGATGTCCCCTGCTGATTAGAGTCATCCTTGGCGGAGGAAGACCCAAAGGATTAGAATGTGAGACAGAGTCAGTGTCCTCAGAGGAAGAACAGATCCCCGAAAATACTGCATTTAAACTGTCTAACGATCAAGACAGAATCCCCCATACTCAGCGTGCTCATGACAGCACCATTTGAGCCTTTAAAAGAGGTCCTGCTGCATTTTCTATCTCTCATGGTAGCCTTTTTGATAGCGGTAATCTCAGCTAGAAGAATATCAGAGCTAGGAGCCCTGTCTATTGATCCAAACTTCTGTGTTTTTCATAAAGAGTCAGTAGTACTGAGATTAGATCAGGCCTTCATAGACAAGGCTAACTCATTATTTCACCGAAAACAAGAAACCATCATTATTATTATTATTAATTATTAGTATTTTATTAGCAGGCATTTATATAGCGCAAGCAATGTACCTGACTTTACAAAGTAATGGAATAGACACGGTCTCTGCCCTAGGGCTTACAATCTGAGAGACGAAGGAAGGGGAACAGTGGGAGAGCTAAGGAGTGTAACATTCACGAAGATGCGAGGTCCCATGTGCACGTGCTTGGCTTGGTTACATCGAGAATGATGACTGGTTGGTCCATGTGGTGAGGATATGAGTACACAGACCTTAGGTAACAGATTGTACTGGATGGAGGGTAACAGCAGGAGTTAGGTGAGGGGAGCGAGGAGTTGGGGAGAGCAGAGTGGAAGAGGTGGGTCTTGAGGAGGGATTTGAAGGTAGAAAGGGAGGGGGCGAGGCAGATGTGAGCAGGGAAGGTGTTCCAGGAGTGGGGGGCAGCTAGGGAGAAGGGACGAAGACAGTTAGGGGAGCAGGGGAGGCAAGGGAGGGCGAGAGAGGGGACAGAGGAGGAGTGGCTCTGTCCTTGACTGGTTCTCCTCCTACCT
>QEPC01001524.1:6949959-6967781 GCA_003113815.1 Sphenodon punctatus
TCCCTCCCTGCCCACATCCGCCTTGCCCCCTCCCTCCGCACCTTCAAATCCCTCCTCAAAACCCACCTCTTCCTCGCCGCCTTTCCTGATGCCTGTTAGAACTTTCCTTTCAATATTTGCTGTCTGCCCTCCCTGCAGACTCCTTACTAACCGCAACCAAGGCAAGCACATGCACCTGAGACTTCACATCCACTTGAATGTAATTTATCCCTTGTCTCTCCCTATGTCCCCTATCCGTGTCTATTAGATTGTAAGCCGTAGGCAGGGACCGTGTCTATCTTATTGTTCTGTAAAGCGCTGGGTACACAGCTGGCGCTGTACAAATGCTTATAATAATAATAATAATAATAGTATTATGGAGGGAGAAGTGACAGGATTTGGTAACAGAGTTGATGTAGGGTTTAAAAGAAAGGGGTGAGTCAAAGATGAAGCCTAAGCTACAGGCTTGGAGGACGCGAAGGATGTTGACACCGTCGATAAGGATCGACGGAAGAGGGAGAGGAAGGGGGAAGGTAAGGAGTTCAGTTTTAGCCATGTTGAGTTTGAGTTCACGTTGAGACATCTAGGTAAAAATATCAGAGAGACAGCTGGTGAGGTGAGCTTGAATAGATGAGAGAGAGAGGGAATAGAGAGATGAGAGTTGAGTGTCATCAGCGTAGAGGTGATATTGGAAGCCATGGGAGGCAATGAGTTTGCCTAGGGACAGGGAGTAGATAGAGAAGAGGAGGAGGGCCAAGGACGGATCCTTGGGGAACACCAACCGAGAGGGGAAGGGAGGAGGAGGTGGATTTGGCAAGAGACACACTGAAGGAGCGGTCAGAGAGGTAGGAGGAGAACCAGTGGAGGACGAAGCCAAGGGAGTGAAGTGAGTCCAGCAAGAGTGAGTGGTCAACAGTATTGAAGGCAGCAAAGAGGTCAAGGAGGACAAGAATGGAGTAGAGGCGATTAGATTTAGCCACAAAAAGATCATTGATGATCTTAGCAAGAGCAGTTTTAGTAGAGTGAAAGGGGGTGGAAGCCAGATTGGAGGGGATCTAGGGAGGAGTTGACAGAGAGGAAGTTGAGGCAGTGAGAATAGACAACACATTCAAGAAGCTTGGAAGCAACGTTTTTCTGTCCTTTTGCCCTCAGTCTACACACCCAAAGGAGAAACAGTGGCACTACGTAGATGTCAGGAAAGCTCTTAAAATATACATCAGTAGAACCTCTGGCTTTAGACAATCTTCAGCGCTGTTTGTGGCTATCAGTTCAGGAGCCGAAGGCAAAAAAGCATTGAAAATAGTAATCTCCAAATGTATCAAACAACGTATTGTTGAGGCGTATAGAACTAAAGATAGGGTTTTGTCCAGAAATATATGGGCACCCTCCATTAAAGGAGCAACTATATTAGCTTTTAATGCTAGGACCTCCTACAAAGAAGTATGGAGGGCCGCAATGTGGGCTTCATTGCCATGTTTGTTAAGCATTGTAAAATACATACTCAAGATTCAGCAGAAGCTGCATTTGGCCAGAGGATTTTGCAGTCAGTGCTGGACTAGTTCCAGTAAATTCCCTCCCATATGACTGAATACATACACTGCTTTGGTACATTCCCAAAGTGAGGACTGTCCGGTATCCCAAGGAGAAAAGAGAATTGGAACTTGTGAATTCTTTTTCTAGAAGGGATACCAAACAGTTCTCTGACCCACCCTTAATAGGCAAAACGGAAAAAGTATAGTCGATCATAAAGGAAGGTCTTGTGGACTGTATCTATTTATTTTCATATGCCTCCTGCGGGTGAAAGGGGGGAATGACCCCAAAGTGAGGACTGTCCAGTATCCCTTCTAGAAAGAGAATTCATAAGGTAAGTCCCAATCCACTTTTTAAATTGATTTTCCTAATGTAGATAAGCCCCAACAGAAAATGGGAGAAGGTAGGGAAGGACAAGAGTTACAATAGCAAGATCACATGGCTATTCTGTACTTGCCCATCCACATCTTGTAATGCAGTATTGCTTGGTATGTTGTGGACTATTGCAGTACCAGAGCCACCAATAAGACTGACACAAATAGTGGATTTACATTTGTGTCTATTGGCTGCATTTTTGGATAGCCCTTCCAATATCTGAGTAATATCCACAACCAAAATGATTATTTGCATATTCACTTATCTGAATACAATGGGTGTTTTTAGATGGACCCAGGGATGGCCATCCCTGGGTCTGCTTGGGGAGGCCACCCCCAGGTCTGCTGTGGCAGATTTAGATAGAGGTGGCTGCTGCTACAGCACACAGGCTGCCTGTGCAGCGCCCCCCTCTCCTGCACCATGGAGGTGTGGGTGGATTGCCTGCTGCTCTAGGCTGCGGCCTGCAGCTCTGTGGCTGTTGCCAAGGCAACCCCTGGCTGGAAGCAGAGCTGCAGCAATCTATAAGCAGACAAACTGCTGCTCTGCCCCTGGCCAATGCTCCAGGTACGGGCCGCCCATTCCACTTGCGGTGCTCTGGGATGTACCGGAGCACCGCAAGTGGAGCTGGCCTGGAGCAGGTGGTGCCTGTTCTGCCTCACCCCAGGGTAGCCCACCTTTACAAGGATGGGTCACCCGGGATGGGGTGGAGCAGGAGCAGAGCAGACGTCTGTCTAAAGTCACCCTGTATTTTGGGGGTGGTTATTTTAGTCACTCTGCTATTTTGATTACTTTGTTTTGATTGTTGCATATGCACAATAGTGCTAATAGCACCAAAACAGTAACTGAAAATGTCAAAATTACTAAAACAACACTGAAATGGGCAAATTGTGGTTATTTTCAGTTTAATTGGAACTGAAGCAGATAGGGTGAATTTGCCAAAAATGTTTGTTTTGATGAATATTTGTTTCGGCTCTACCTGCAAGGTGGTAGTGCACAGTGACTAAGACCACACGATTCCTGCTCTCAGATACACAGCAGTAAATAGATAAGAGAATGACTGCATAAACTTGAACTTGTGTTGCATTTCTTTTCATAGGCTACAGTTACTCAGACAAAGGATTGGTTTACGCTAGCCAAACAAAGTCAGCAAACGACAACTACAGATACACTGACTCATCCTTTAGCTTCTTTTCAAATTCAGGGTGGACGACGTCTTTCTGTGCATCCTCCAAAGGGTTTTTCATACCTGGATAATGTTGGCTGCATGGGTAAGTAGAAATAAAGTTAGAGTACAAAGGTAATCCAAGCCAGTCTCGAGTTGAGATATGCAGCAGCTGCTTGTATTTGTTCTGTGGTTTAGAGTTACAGCTTCTAAAGATCTTGGTGGGAAGCGCATGTTTCTTCTCCATTCACATGACAAGTGAAAATGCCTTCTGTAGAAATGGGTTGCAATCTCTATTCAGAGGAAGTGAATTTAAGGTTGGCATAAAAGCTGGGAGCCCAAATCATCCCATTTGAGACTGTGCAGTCAGGGTTTTGTGGTTTTCAAGTGTGGATGGGAGGTAGGGTCACATGTTGTATTATTTCTAGATTGCCTTGGGGATTCAGAGAAAGCTTCAAGAAAACCCATGAAAAACAAGCATGGAATGACCTGCCCCAGTGCAAGAGAGTTAGTTGCAGGAAGTTATATCAATTGTATTTTTGAAGGTTTATGTCAATATTGATGGGATTGAACTGACCTTCAGATTTAAAGACTGAATTGAAATGCAGAGCTGAATTACAATGGTATAGTATGACTTCGGCCCTTTTCACACAAGACACTCTTCACCCACTATACATGCTGCAGGGCCTCAGTGTTGCCCTATGGGTGCCCTGTAACATGTAGTGGGTGTGCAGTGGGTGGAGAGTGTCTTGTATGAAAAGGGCCTTTGTTGGGCGGTTTCTTGCTTTTTCACTGTAGATTCCACTCCTCTTCAAGGGACATGTAGTCTTTCTGCTAGCTTCTTCAGGACAGACTTTCCTAGCAGTAGCAGTGATCTAGGTAGACAGTATTTACAGAAATGTACTCTCCATTGCCAGCTACCACCCAGACTGGGAAAAGTCCCATTGCCCAGTGTTAAACATGAACTCTCCTGGAGTGTCTCCTGCCAATGAGGCTGTTTATTGTGAGGGTACTCCAGTTCATCCTCCCCATTGTTCCCACCGGGACACTATATTTTGCCTTCAAATTTATTTATTTTTTAAATGCTTCTTTTTCAAATTTTGAAAAATGCTTTTTTTAAAAAAAATTAATTTCTTTTTTTTAAAATGCTTCTTTTCCAAAGAGGAGTGAGGAGACCAGTTTTCATCTGAGGGCTTTTGTAATTATATATTTTTCTGATTTGTTGCAGAATTGGAGACTCTGGCTAAGAAATGCAGTCAGAGTAGTCTCCCACCTTCCGGGACGGCAGGAGCTGGGGGATCACGAAATGCAAACGAGGATACTTCTGTATCTGTTCCTGACACACCTTCACACACACTGTTGAGAGTGTATCTAGAAAGGAAATGGGATCCTAGTACTGAGGAGGAAGACAATCCTGAATGTGATGACAAACAAGAAAATGGGATAGCTTTTCAGTCATTAGAAGAGTTTACATCAGCTTATGTTCAATATATAGTGAAAGACTCTGTCTCAAGATTGACTGGACAGCCAACTGATAGGAGCAAGAGTGATGTAAACTTCAGCAAAGTGTCTAGAGTGTTTATACAAGAGATAGCAAATGCATTTTCTTCTGTGGAGCCACCACAAAGTACCCCTCCAGCCAGCGAGTTTGGCTCCTTTGAGAATGCTGCAGATGTGGATACTGAAGGCAGTTTAAGTTCCAAGGCTGAAAGTGAAGAATCAGACAGTAGGGCTGCCTGGTGTGCTGCTCACAGGATGTATGATATTGGCAATAGGAATGAGTTTGAAAGATTCAAGAAGTTTATTAAAGGAACTTTGGGGGAGAGATACTGGTGGCTGTGGATGGACATTGAAAGACTCAAGGTTCTTAAAGATACTAGAAGACAGAAAAGGTATTTTCTGTTTTTAAACACAAAGAAAGCTAGAAAAGTTTTGTTTTTTGAGAATTGGAATCAGTCATTGTTACGAGTTGATGTAGATGCACCAGGGGAATTCAAGATTAACTCCGGTGATGTAGAAGTCAATTTATAATGGGAGGTGGCCCAGCCAAGCCCCAAAACCTCTCAGGACTGGCCCCCAACTTACGGTTTGCTCTTTCCAGTCAGCCACAACTTTTCTGAGGCTGCTATTTCTGTCCTTTTCCTTGAATGAGTGGGGTGTGGAAGGGATACTTGATTCTGCTGTAGTGGCCTTGTGTTAGAGCAGGGCGTGAAATGGTGGCTGAGGACAGAGACAGCCAGAGGTGACTGTTGAACTTGGGGGGGAGAGGGGGGAATGACGACGACACAATTTGCATAGTCCCATCACCCTAATTTGAATAGCCACACACCCTAATTTGCATAACTTGTGTGCCTGTAACACCAAGCACCCCAAATCACATTGCACGACAAAGCTTGCATCCCTCCACCCCAAACATAAAAACAGTGTGTGCAGCCAGGGGCACACAACTGCAAACTACGTGGCAAGCCCAAGCTGGCTGCCACCCCCCTCCTCAAACATAAAAACATAGTGGGGACAATCCAGCAGCCTGTTTACGCCAACCCCGACACGCATCGCACAGCCAGAATATGCACGCTCAGACACGCATGTGGTGCCCTGCATGCAGCAGAACCACGTGGGGTGGGTCACATAGGCCGGGGTTGCACTTTTCCTCCACATGCACGCGCTGCGTGTCGGGGTTGGTGTAAGCAGGCCGCTGGATTGTCCCCAGTGTGTGCACACAACCTCAAACCACATGGCAAGCCAAATCTGGCGGGCACCCAACTCCCACAAACATAACATACAGAGTGCGCAGGGGAGTCCAACAGCACCGACCCCACCACACACACCCCAAGAGCCAGGCAGGCCTGTGCTGCCTGCCCCCAATCCAGCAGCACCCCAGGTGGCCCCCAATCCAGTCCCCCCGCCATGCTTGAATCCTCCCAATCCCGGCTCCCAGGCCTGCCACTGTGTTTGCCTCAGGGCTGGGCTCTCTCAACTGTCAACCTTCTCTACTTGCCCACTCGCCTCTGTTCCACTCCGGGCCCTTGCTGACATGTCAGCAGCTGGGGTGATCTGATGAGCTTGCTCTGCTCACAGCAGCAGCATGGTAGCAGCATGTCTGGAGGTGGCTGGAGTCTGGACAGAGCTGGGGAGCAGCAGTAGGGATCCCAAGCTTTGTCCAGACTCCAGACACCTCCAGACATGCCACTGCTGCACACCACACTGCGCTGCTGCTGTTGCTGCTGCTGCTGCTGCCCGTTCCCATGCTAGGCCGAGAGGAAGTGAGTCTCACTCGCTGCCCTCCCTCAGCCCCTCCCCTTCCTGCATGTTGCAAGAGAGGGGGGAGGAAGGAATGTGTCCTCTGTGCAGCCAGGTACTGGGCAGGCCCCTGGGATGAGGGCCCAGGGCCCAATTGCCTCCCATACCTCCCCGACATGTCGCCCATGGAAACAGCCAACCAGGGGACAGGTGAGGCCTGCTTGGAATGGAGCAGAAACTTGAAATCTCGAGAAGCCGTTGAAGGTGACAGAGTGATGAAGAAAGAAGATTGAGTGGAGTAGCAATAGGCTGAGAGCTGCCTTTAAAGACTTGAGACCACTGAGGAATTGCAGTTAGGAACTCAGCTGTTGTGATATGACTTAATTGAGGAGCTGCCTCAGAGGAGCTAACCAGTCCACTGGAGGATTGGGAGCTGTTCATAGGGTGTTTTTAAATGAGACACAACTACACATTGGCCACCCATCGACCACCCAGCCAACCACTCATGTGAAGGTGGTGGGGGTGGATGCATGCTCCCACTCATGGGGCATTGGAGAAAAAGCCGGAATGCCCCGTGCGGGGGAAGACAAAGCAGTGTGTAGGGGCAAGCGCACGCGCATCCCTGGCCCATTTGAACTGGGGCGCCCACCTGCACCAGTGGATTGGTGTGTGGCCCTGCTGTCTCCCTGTCCCATTCCCAACCCTACTGGGAGCTCTTAAAGGGGTAGTGGCTACCCATATGTGTTGCTTTGGGGGTTGGTCTGTTGTGGCGGGAGTGCATGGATGCTGCCTGCAAGGGCGTGGTGGTCACCCAGAGAGCCTCCCATTAGAAACCCTCCCCACTCACTCCATGTGTGTGGATGCTCCATGGCCATGCCACTCGGTTTAAAAAACACCCATAGAAGACCAACCTGGTTGGGAAACTGCCTCCTGGCAGTTGCTGACATTGCTGACAGAGTGCTTGTTGACTGGAGATTGTCATTATTTGGGGATATTTAGTATAGACTAGATCAAGGGCATTGGGTTTATGTGTAAGTTTTATGCAAAGGTTTTTGTGGTTCATTATATTTATTTGTTCCTCCTTCCTGTTAGATCCCCTCTCTCTATCAACAGGATCTTTTGAAATCTGTGTGGCTGCGATCCTGCAGAATTTAACAGACTAGCTCTCAGCAGTAGGTAGAAATCAGGCTGACTGCCTCATTTCCTATTTAATCCGGTCACTCATTTAAAACCATAAGGAGCCAGCATCAGGTTTCAGCTAGCATTGAAACCTTCTGTCCTCCCTAATGGTTTTCAAGTGTAACTAGCTTTCATGCTTGCTCCACACAGGAATTACTTTTCCTTCCCAATTTCTAGCAGGGAGCCCTTAGGTACTAGAATTCCTGGTGAGTCTATCCCTGCCGCCAGTCCTGGGGAAATACCTCCCTTCACTTGCTGCACAGCACGGTGAAGGGACGTATTTCCCCAGGACAGGCTGCAGGTCTTGATCCTAGTTCCCAGTGACATGACCCTAATTGCTCCACACTGGGGCTTAGACCAGTGACACAGCACTGGGCAAGGGTTGGGTTGCTACCTCTTATGGTGTGACTGTGAGACTCTTATAGACCAAAATGGGAGTCTCAAGGTCAAACCATGAGAGGCAGCAACCCTACACTGGGTAGTTGTGCAGGGAATCATCGTCCACAGAATCCTGTCACACAGTCTCATAAGTCATAATTAAGGTCTTGCCTACTAAGAGTTTTTTTAAAAACGAGTTTAAATTGTTGCACTAACAAAAGCAGTTGGTTTGTAAATATAAGATTTTAAAGTATGAAGCAGGGCATGCAGTATGACACGCTTCCTTTATAAAATGGTTAGGTTTAGGTCTTTTATCCCAAGGCATTATGGGGATTAGTTCTAATCTTTCTTTAATTTGGGAAGTGAAATGTTTTGGCGTCCGTTGTTTAGAATTTTGATTGCAAATGTTTTGGCCAAAATGAAAGCTTATTTGGTCTGTATTCTGCTTATTTACTCATGTACATTTGTGTGTGCCTGTTTTCTTTAATTCAAGACAGCTTGATAGAATGAGAAAGCTCTACCTAGTGAGCAATGGGGACTATTTCCTTAACTCCGAAGTTTTATTCAAACTGAGCCTGCTGGATGGAGACCGGTGGAATATAATGCATTTAAGATACATTCAGCCTGACGTAGTGAAGCCGTTGCTTCTGTACTGGTAGGAATAAATGAAGATGAAATATGAGAATGTTTTATTCTTAAGGTGTATCTCTTTTATCTTTTGCCCTATCTGCTAAAATGTTGTGGGACAAATTCTGCTGTCAATTTACATCCCTTGTTGTTGCATCAGTGTAAATAGGAGTGCATTTTGACCCTGTGCATTATGTTTTAGAGACTAGAAAATGAAATTTGAAATCTGCCCAAACTACAATTCTTGCAACTTCTTTGAAGTGGTATATGGTATGGGGAACCTTTCCCCTGCCACAGGCCAATAGCCGTTGTGGGGGGAGGTACTTAAGGGATATGCTCAGGATGGGGGAAGAAAGGGGAGTCTCCAGCTCATAGATCTATGCCATGAGTCCATAATGCCATATCCTCGAGTGTATGCCTTCACCTCCATGCCTTTCTCCTTAGCTCACTCTTTCAGTGCTTGAGAGTAGGGAATGAATTCATGGGACAGATCCAGGAAATGGAAAAGGGCCAACTTAAATGACTATGAGCCAGATTTGGCCCACAGGCCAGTGGTTTCCCACTTCTTGTAAAAAACTTTATATACTTTGCTACTATACTATGCAATATATTAACATGTATTTTATTGCAACTTTGAACCCCTGCTTGCTTCACTGCTGCTAAAAGCTTAAATGGGAATGATGTCTGTACTGTAATGCAGAAACATGCAATTCTGGATGGCTTGGGGAACACTTAAATTGTCTGGAATTGTGGGTGTCTCCCCCTCACTGGGGCTGCTACACATGGGTGGGGCGAGAAGAAGGTTCACTATTCATAGCTCCAAACACGGAGAGACTGTGTGAGGTAGTCTGTGTGAGTCTGGGCATTTCAGAAACTAATCCACTCTGTGTCCCACTAACGGGTGTCAGAAGAGGGGGTGGGAGGGTCAGAATTCTGAAGTGTCCAAACTTGCAGGGTCTGGATTTGGGTTTTTTGATCATCTAGCATTATTAATTATTTAGATTTGACATATAAATACTGTTCTCTCAAGGATTTCAGATTAAAACATCTATCTTCATACTAATTGTCTTCCTTGCTGTAGCAGATGAGGCAAATGATCACCTAATTTCCAAAGCATAAGCAGTTGCAGGTTCCTCATCAAGGTGAATATCTTCAATCATGAGCTGAGGCTGATACATTAATTTTAATTTACAATAGCACGTTATTATGAGGCATGTAAAAGGCATGCTGTTTGGAACTCAGATATATTTAAATAGGTTATTTTTGTGTTTAGAACAGTGTGAGATGTCAGTTAAGATACTGCATTTAGCTCTAGTATCCACACTTTGAAAAGCATATTGAGAAACTGGAAACAGATCAGAAAGGAGTTACAAAAATGATCTGAGGTCCGAAGAGCTTGTTCTGTGGTTAGTCTATACATGTCTGGATCTCTGCTCCTCTGAACACATATACCCATCTCGCTTCCTTCTGAACTTCAAATTCCTCCTAGAAACCTACTTCCATCAAGCTTCTCCTAGGTCTCCCCTTCTCCCCTCCACCATAGATTGCTCATTGAGTCTCTCTTTATACTGTCTCATTCTTCAGGATCTCCTACTTCTTCTTGTTAGGCGCAGGTGCTTAGCTTAGTTACAACATCTCAACTACTTGAATGTATCCTTGTCTCTCCCTAGGTCCCATCCCCTTGTTACCCCTCTCTCCACCATCCTAGATTGCAAGCCCCTCAAGGCAGGAACCTGTCTCTAGTCGACTTTTAAGCACTAGGAATATTGCTAGTGCTATATAATAAATAATAATTATAATAACAGAGAATTGAGTAGTTACTGAGCTTGCCCAAGCGAAGGTTAACAGGTGACTTGATTTCAAGTTCATACAAGCAGAAGGAATGGCTGGTGTCTTTTTAATATAGCAGACAAAGACACAATGAAACCTAGTTGCTAAAATATATTCAGATCAAAAATATGGTGCAAATTGTTAACAATGAGGGGATAGTTTACCCATAGATGTGATGGATTACTCCTCTCTTGAAGTCTTTAATTCAAGATTGGATGCATTCCTAGATGATCACATTTTCTTCTGGCCTTAAAATCTATGAAGGAGGGTATACATCTTTGCTTTTATGATATCTTGCCTTTTTCCCCAATTGTCAGTAATACCATACACTGAGAAAATAAATTTCATCGTAAGAATAATACCATTACCCAAATATTTTGTAAGTTAAATGATAATATCTATTTAACAAAACTCTTCCTTTCTTTTTTGTATTTCCCACTTCCTAGGGGTCCCAAGTATTGTGTCACTCACACAGCTGCCACACGTACTGCCAGTGCCAAATTGAAACTGTGGCACACTCGACAAGAGAAACCAAGGATAGATGTTGATCCTTTCCCACAAATGGTGACGCTGTTGCCACTGAGAGCTAAGTCTTGCATCCCAAAGATAGCACAATCCTATCCACAGGTAGACATGAAAAGGACACGCTGGAAAAAATCCTGGTCTTGCTGAAATTAACGACGACAAAAGTCGTACTGACTTCATGAGGGTGAAGATTAGGTTTTCAGTTCTTGGCTTGCTTTATACATTTAGATCTAGTTAATTCAGACTGGATTTCTGTTTGTATAAAATGCATAGGCTGTGGGCCAAATTCTTCTCTCAGTTGCACTTGTATTTCAGTGGCACTGAAAGGTGTAATTGAGAGAGGTCTTTGGTTCAGAATTCCATTACCATTTGTAGAGTTGTTCAAGATGGAAAAAACAACAACACTGCAGGGCTAAATTCTGTTCCCAGACAGACCTGTGTAAATCTGGAATAATCCCATTGGCATGCACTTGTCTGTGATATGCATGAGAGTACATAAGAGGTTGTGCTACAAACTTTCAACTGACAATCTTTGGGGAAGAGTGAGAAACTGGGAAAAAGTAGAAGGTTAGGAGGAAAGCCCTACTGTGCTCTAATTTAAGATATATATATGTGGCCAGAGCAAGAGGTTGGGCAGTCAGGGATCAGAGTCCAGGGCATCAGGCAACTCTAGCTTCTGAGTTCAGATGGGGCTTGCTGTGACTTAAGGAAGCTATATAGGAGTCCCTGGCCAATCAGGGTGTGGGTCACCTGTGGCCAGTTAGGAGCCTGGCAGGGTAGAACCCAAGAGTGCAAGAGGCCATAAGGCTATGATTCCACTGCTTCACCACAGCAGCCTAGGGGCAGCATGGATCCCACTATTACCCATGAACCCAGAGGATGTTGGCTCAAGGCCTATGTTCCCCTTGCATCATGACACTATCCCAATTTATGGAGTGCACAATGTTACTTTGTAGCAGGTCCATGAATGTTATGTTGGCTACACTTCTACATCAACATTAGAGAAAAAAGAAAATAAGTCTACAAACAAAGCTGTTTGTAGACTACTTTAACTCTAAGTATAATTAAAGTGTGAAGCAATTTGTCTGGCCTTTGCAAGTGCATGATTTGATGGAAGTGAGATGAGAAGTGACTTTTGCATACAGAATTTTGAGCTATTAAGAGGGAATGAAAATTACAAAGCTTGAAAGCTGCCCACTGAATGTACTTTGCATATTGTGTTTAGGTGCGAGAATTTATTTGAGTGGACCTGTTTTTCTATATTTTCTTTCTAGAGGGGTGAAAGCAGCTCACCAACAACCTTTTCAAAACCAGATACAGCTGATTTATATTCTCAGAGGCATACCACATTATTATCAGCTGCCCTGCCACCAAGCCAAAGCATCATGAGGGATGAGTCTATCGCTCCAGACAGCAAACTTGATATTATTAGAAATCGGTAAGCACTATAATGTCCAGATAAAGATTACTAGGGACCCTTCCATATATTCCATGGCTCTCAGTTATTTAACATGGCTCTATTCATGGCTTTCAAGATGCTCATTGGACTCCAACTATTCCATTGCATAGTGCTTTAATACAGTAAACATTTAAAGGAGCCTATTAATGAGATAAACTATCTGTAATTGAAGTCTCTCCTTAACTCCCATCAGTAGCCCTGTTAAAGCATGAGGATTTATATTTTGTATATATATTTTATATTCTAGCTAATGTAACAGTTGATGCTGTCATTATTCATATTAACATCTAGTATGTGATCTCATTGATATTTTGTGTTCCTTCAGTTAATTATGTATTGAGGTTTTTTTCTTTTTAAAAATCCTAATATTTCTTCATGGAACATTTACTTATTCTGGTGTTAGGGGAGAGGTTAAAAAATACCCTCCGTGCCATTCATTGTTTTGTACACCTCTGTCGTGGTCCCTCTTTTTGGCCTCTTCTTGAAATCCTACGTCATCTAGAAGCCATGATCCACAAACTGTTTACTCCAGACTAGTCCCATTAAAGCCCACAGGGGCTTTACCCTGGAGCAAGTGGTTTGTGGATTGCAGCCTTGATCTTTTCTTAAGCAGTTATCAAACCTTTTCTTCTTTTGGGGTTCAGGCCAACGTCAGTGGTCAGCAACGTGACTCGTCTCTCTGCATTTACTGATGATACTGAACACTTGAAGCCCCAGATAGACAGAAGATACACCTATGCTGACCTACTCCCAGTAAGTAGTTTTTGACTCTTTGGCTGAAGGTAATTTTTTTCTCCGCTAAAACTAAATATGAGGAAGTACTTGCTGCTTTTGGGAAGTGGGGTCCATTCAGTAGGTCACTATTATAAAGGTCACTAACAAGCCACCTGCAAAACATCTCACAGGCCACCTTACAGGTTGGTTGGCGCTGCATAAGCCAAGTGGCTTTGGTCTTCGGCAGCACTTCAGGGGAGCAGCAGATGACTTCGAGACACATGTGCTGGCTGTGACCTTCCGTGTCATCTCCGGTTCTCCTCTTCCCCAGATGACAGTCACACTATCTGTGGTGACCAAAACTCCTTTGCTGGCACAGCAAAATGGGTGTCTGGAAATATTAATATGCAAGACTTGTCCTTTGGTTATATTTTAAACATAACTTATTCAATACTAAACTTGGAATAGTTTTTCTGTAGAGATACATATTCATATCCCCCCTCCCTGTCTCCCCTCCCTCTGTCCTTAGATTGTAAGCTCTCAGGCAGGGACCGTGTCTATCTTGTTTTTTGTAAAGTGGCAGGTACATCGCTGGTGCTATATAAATGCTTATAATAATAATTAATAATAATATGATTCCATGAATCAGCTGCTTAACCATGGCCTTGTGGATCACCATTGATCCATGGAGCACAGTTTGGAAAACACTGTTATAGGTAATATATTTGCCCTGTTCAGTGATTTTTGTTTTAGAGCACTACACTTCTCCATAATTAACCCAAGGTTAAAGATCAGGATGTTTCTTTATACTTGAAATGGGAAATAAGAGATTGATCCCGCTAGGTGCTAAGAATTCTATCCTGATCCAGCAAAGCACTTAACCACACACTTAAATTTAAGCACGTTTAGTTTTTTTGTTTGTTTTTTTCCTGAATCAAGCTAGATTGTTCAGAACTTTGACTGAGCCCTAAATGCTGTGGTGTGGAGACTGCTAGTAAATGTTGATGTTTTAACAATAATATTATGTTCTTGAATAACAGTGAAAAGGGATATTTTTTTAAAAAATGTAAGTAAGTGGATACATGTTTTAATAGAATTGCTCCTACACCTTATTTCATATTTGGAATCACATTTCAAAAACAGTTTCACATACTTACCGTACTTAGATACCTGTATTCATACCTGTACATAGTTACTTTGGGGTCACTGGAACTACTGGCAGGTATTTGTAACATGAGTAAAAATGGGGCTTTGGAGAATGTTTCAGAGTTACTGGTATAATTGAGAACATAATCACTAGGTATGTGCAGAAGGCACAGCATTCATTTTTGTTTACAAAACCCCCTCCACTTTTGTTGTTTTTTGTAAATGGACGTACTATTTTGGGTTGTTTTTTTCCCCTCATTTTACTTTAGTAAAAATAATCATTAAAAAAATCACTGCACATGCGCAAAATGGTCACTGGGGCTATTCTGTGCATACGCGGCTTTTTTCCAAAATTGTACCAACACTGCTAGTGCCATTTTGGAATAGGGTGCACATGTGCAGAATGGCCCGGTGTCCATTTTGTGCATGCATAGTGATTTTTTTATTTTTAAAATTACAAATAAATTAAAAAATGTAAAATCACTGCACATATGCAAAATGTCCGCCGTGTCCATTCTTCACATGTGCGCCCTTTTCTAAAGTGGAACCAGCAGTGTGAGCGCCATTTTGAAAAAGGGCCATGCATGTACAGAATGGACCCGGCGGCCATTTGCTCATGCATTGTGATTCTTTAAATTGTTATTTTTAATAAATTAAGCAACAAAAAAGATAACGGATGAGAGCAAACAATTGTTTGTTTATTCAGCTGTTTCTGTAACAGTCACAAAAATGAACGGGTCTCCATTCATTTTTGTAACTAATTAAAATGATCCTAATTGCACATCCCTAATAATCACTAGAAAAGTATGTAGCGATCAAAATAGAAAATATACAGTAGGAAACCATTTTAGTTCCAAAATTCCCTCCTGTGCTCACATGTTTTATTCTGTGGCTTGTAAACTACTGCCTCTAAAAGCAGTTTGTTGAATCTGGTGTACCACAAAAGGATCAGACTGCACAAAAAGACATTTTCTGAATGTCTATTGAAATTCTAACAGATGGAATAACCTAGGAGGTGATGCTTTCTGGGCACGCTGCTTCTTAAGTGATAGAATAGGGTGGTTGCCGTCTCGGTCCCAAATGTAAGAGATGGAGACAAAATGGTTCAGATGTTAACTTTTTTTAGACCAACTTCTGTTGGTGAGATATGCAAGCTTTCAGGCCACAAAGGGCTTTTTCTGAGGCAAAGTCAGAACTATAGTTATAGTTAAGAACGTAAGTGCCATACAAGATCATCCGACCAATGGTCCATTCAGCTCAGCATCCTGTCTCTGATGCCTTCAGTCTCTACAGAGAAGTGCACAACAGGCTACAATGAAGTGATCCCTTCCTTGCTATTTACTCCCAGCTCCTGGCAGGCAGAAGTTATGGCCCCCAACCAACTTGACCAATAGCCATTAATGAATCTATCTTATAAGAACTTATCCAGTCCTTTTTAAAACTCAGTTATTCTGTTGTTCGTAACAAGATTCTCTGGCAACAAGTTCCACAAGTTCATTGTATGCTGAGTTGGGTGGGGGGAACCTTCCTTTTTTAGTTTTAAATCTGTTGCCAGTTAGTTTCATAGAGTGTTCCCATGTCTACTATTATTAGAGAAGGTAAATAACTGCTCCCTATTTACTTGTTCCACACCACTCATGGTTTAGTTATAGTTCTGCCTTTACCTGAGGAAGGGGCCTGCGTGGCCTGAGAGTTTGCATACTCTCTCCAATAGAAGTTGCTCCAGTAAAAGATATTATCTGAACTATTCATTTCCAAAGAATGACAGTGCATTCACTAAGCACTTTATATGCCAGTTCTTCATGTTCAGTAAATATTCCCATGATGTACTGATCTTTCACTGAGATGGCACTGCTGGGGTCCTAGTTCAGTGAATAAAGTGAAAAGCCTGGAATTTTATATCTTCTTTGTGTTCCTGTCTCTGTTGAGAAGACAGATCTTTGTTGTTTTCATAGGGAATGCATGCCTGTTTATTCCTTAACTGCACTCATTCTTGTTTAGTTAGCAAATGATGGGGCAACAGGCTGATTTTCCATGTTCTGGTGAAATGTGCATACTTTGGAATCTGGTATTTGGGGAAATGTCATAATACTGCACATCTGCCTGTTTGCTCATCAGTGTGTTCTTGTCTGGGACAGCCTATTTATGGTTGATGGGGAACAGGCATCAGAGGAGTAGTCCCCTATTATCAGAGGCGAAAGGGAAAATGTGAGGCCCTTTTTAAACAGGCCATGGCTGAGGGGGGAGGTCTACGGGTGCACCACTGCTGTGATGGGGGGGGAGGTGCACATGGGTGCACATCCATCCCCCCCACATCCACATTCAAGCCCCCGCATGGAGCAACCTGCATTTTTGCCAGTTGCTCTGTGCAGGGGTGATGGGTGGAGGTGCGTGTTATGCAGGAGCGCACACGCATGCACGCCCAGTGCCGACCTACTACCGCTTTCAAATGGGATGCACCCAGTCATGTCCACTGCGTGGGCATATGTAGGCATGAGTGTGTGCATCTCGTGTAAAATCTACCTATTTTACATCCACGGGCTCTTTAAAGTGTGTCTCTCCACACCTAACCCTAAACAGGCTAATATGGTTCAATGGACCAGATGCAGACCACTTGCTCCCCGCAAAAAAATTAACTTGAGCTGTCTTTTGGGGAAAGTCTGTTTTACCCTCCCCTGCCCCTTTTTACCACTTCCATTGTGTTCAGTTGTGGCAATCTGGCCCAGAGGCATAGCTAACCTATGAAATGGGCCCTGGTGCAGAAGATGGGATGGGGTCCCCTTGCCCTCCTCCCAGAAGCAGGGGATGCAGCTGCATCGGGGAGCGGAAAGGCTTGTGGACCCTGATGCAGCTGCACTGCCTGTCATTATAGCCATGCCCCTTGAACTGGCCACTTTCTCTCCCCATGTCTTTTCTTGGATCAGCTCCCTAGGTTGCATTTTCTTCTGGTCCCTTTGCAGGATGCTGTTAGACAAAGTGGGCATTTCCCCCTCAAATCTGCTCAGAGCAACTCTTCATGGGTGTAGGTGGCTTTCCATATCCACATCATATAGCATCAAGGCCACGGAAACACTTCCATTTCTGCTCCTGCCGTTGACTCTGGAACCCTGCAGGAAAGCCTTGGACGAGGACTATTTATTATATAGTTTGACTTGGAAAGATTATTATTATTATTTATTATTATTAGCAAGCATTTATATAGCACAAGCAATGTACCTGGCGCTTTACACATTAATGGAATAGAGACGGTCCCTGCCCTAGGGCTTACAATCTGAGAGATTGGGGGAGGGGGAAGACGAAGGAAGGGGACCAGACGGAGAGACAAGAAGTGTAACATTTACGAGGATGCAAGGTCCCAGGAGCATGCACTTGGCTTGGTTACATTAAGAATGATGGCTGGTTGGTCCATGTGGTGAGGATATGAGTACACAGACCTTAGGTAACATATTGTACTGGATGGAGGGTATCAGCAGGAGTTAGTGAGGGGAGCGAGGAGTCGGGGAGGGCACAGCGGAAGGAGGTATTTGAAGGTACGAAGGGAGGGGGCGAGGCGTATGTGGGCAGGGAGGGCGTTCCATGGGTGGGTGGCAGCTAGGGAGAAGGGATGAAGGCGCTTGGAGTAGAGGAGGCGAGATAGGGGACAGGAGGAGCACAGTTCACAGACTGGAGTACGGAGGG
>QEPC01001524.1:6968465-7003538 GCA_003113815.1 Sphenodon punctatus
AGAGACACATTGAAGGAGTGGTCAGAGAGGTAGGAGGAGAACCAGTCGAGGATGGAGCCACGGAAGCCAAGGGAGTGAAGTAAGTCCAGCAAGAGTGAGTGGTCAACAGTATCAGAGGCAGCAGAGAGGTCAAGGAGGACGAGAATGGAGTAGAGACGATTAGATTTAGCCACAAGAAGATCATTGATCTTAGCGAGATCAGTTTTTCAGTAGAGTGAAGGGGGTGAAAGCCAGATTGGAGGGGGTCAAGGGAGGAGTTGGCGGAGAGGAAGTCGAGGCAGTGGGAGTAGATAACACGTTCGAGAAGCTTGGAAGCAAAAGGAAGGAGTGAGATAGGATGGTAGCTAGAAGGGTCAGAGGGGTCAAGAGTGGACTTTTTGAGGATAGGAGAGACAGTGGCGTGCTTGAAGACAGAGGGGAAGGAGCCAGTAGAGAGGGAGAGGTTGATGATGTGCAGGAGGGAAGGGGCGATAGTGGAAACGATGGAGGTCAGGAGGCGGGAGGGTGTGGGGTCAAGGGGGCAAGTGGAAGGGTTGGAGGAGGAGAGCAGGGAGAGATTTCCTCAAGGGAGGTGGGAGGGAAGGAGGGAGAGGGGAGGGAGTAGGAAAAGGAGAGGAGTGGGAAGCGATGTCGAGGCAGATCTTGTCTATCTTAGAGGTGAAGAAGGAAGCAACATCCTGAGCAGAAAGGGAAGCGGGAGGAGGAGGATGACGGGGGCTTTAGAAGGGAGTCAAAGATGGAGAACAGGTGGAGAACAGGTGGCGAGGGTCCCGAGAACAGGACTCAATGCGGGAGGCGTAGTAATTCTGTCTAGTGAGGGAGATAGCAAAAGTAAGGGAGGAGAGACAGAATTTGAAGTGAAGGAAGTCAGCATGTGAGTGGGATTTGCGCCAGAGGCATTCAGCAGCACAGGTGCAGGAGCAGAGGTGGCAGATACTGGGGGTGAGCCCAAGGATGGGGGTTGTGGGAGCGGGCAGGGTGGGAGGAGAGGGGGTCAAGGGAGTCAATGGTGGAGGAGAGAGAGGCATTGAAAACAGAAATGGCAGAGTCAGGGGAGGAGGAGGAGAAGACTGAGGGGATAAGAGGGGAGAGAGAGGAGGCAAAGTCCAGGGTGTTAATGGCCTGCAGGTCACAGAAGGGGTGTGGAGATGGGGAAGAGGAGGGGGGACAGTGGGAGACATTGAAAGAGGCAAGGAAGTGGTCAGAGATGGGATGAGGATCGAAGGAGAGATCAGAGACGGAGTAGTTCCTAGAGAAGACGAGGTCAAGAGAATGGCCGTTAGCGTGGGTGGGGGAGTTGGTCCAAAGGTGGAGTTTGAAAGAGGAGACTAGTGAGAGGAAGTGAGAGATGGAGGGCTGGGAAGGGACATCAACGGGATAGAAATCTTTTATAAATACTAAATAAGTAAATAAACGTGAATGTTGAAGTCAGTAAGTCACCGAGGAGAAGCGTTTGGGTACCGCCAGAGAGGAAGAAACTGAGTCAGGACTCAAATTCAGAGAGAAAGGAAGAGAGAGAGCCAGGGGGACAAATCAAAGATGAGTGCAAATCTCCACCCGTTCAGTTCTCAGTGGCCTGTCTGCTAAATGGAGCAAGCTGCCCTCAAGAGTTCATTGTGATCAGACTGAGTACACTTTGGATTGCCTAATTTTCAGTGTGAAAGTGTCAGTGACAACAGCAGGACCAGGGACTTTTTGTTATTCACACTACTGAAGCATGTAGGAGAAGAACATCTTGAGGAAAGATTGGTTGCTTTTTCGAGGATGCCTTCCCTTTAGTACTCTGGACACCTTTTGCAATCAGGTGTGTTCAGGGGGTGTAGCTAGGTTGGAATGGGTCCTGGTGCAGAAGATGAAATGGACCTCTGGCAGCTGTATGAGGGAATGTGGGGCCTCCCACACTTATGGGTCCTGGTGCAGCTGCACTGCCTCTCCCTACTATAGCTACATTCTTAGATGTGCTCTTCATCCACTCATCATTGCTGCAGTCAGAGTGGAGCTTGCTGCATCAGCTGCAGTGGAGATACAAAATAAAAGCTGTTTAGAGAAAGTAAGGTTACCATGTTGATTCCAAATATAGGCAATAGAGACAAAGTAGTACAGGGATATCTTTTATTGGACCAACTCCAGTTGGTGGAGGTATGCAAGCTTTTGCACCTCACAGTGTCCTTCGTCAGGCAAGTCAGGAATTAGAACTATAGACTGAGCAAAACAGTGAGGTATATACAGTGATTGGAAGCAATATCAATGGCGAGGGGAGGAGAAGGTGAGAATGATTCCCCAGGTAGGAGGTCCACAATTCAAAATAATAGAGTAAGAGCTGCTGATAGTAAGTAAACGTAACGCTTCTTGTAGCTGTAGACAGTCATTAGACGTACACATTTCTGTAATGGCTTGTGAAACCCATGTCCAAATTGAGTCCATTGTTCTTTGCATCAAGTAGAGCTATAAATATTTGTTCCCAGGCTCGCCTTTTAAAGGTGTTGCCTAGGTTTCCTTTTAAGACAAGGACCGAAAGGTCAGAAATGGAGTGGTCAGTTTGTGAGAAGGGAATGTCTACAAGTAGAATCCATGCTCTTGTCCATGATCTTTTTTTCTGTGTGAGTTCATGCATTTGTGCAAGTTTAGAGAAAAGATCTCATTTGAGCAAGCTGCATGACAATCTGTTATCACTTGTCATCTGAAACAAAATAAAGTTGTATTATTTCTTGTCTTGTTGAACTTTGCTTTGTTATTTAGGGCAAAACTCCCACAGAGAGTGTTGTTTTAGGAGGGTTAAAAATGGAAAACATGCTGCAATCGCTTAATGTGGAAAACCGAGCAGGCTATTTCTTCACAAATTTCTGTGAAAAATCAGGGAATAAGGTAAGAACTCTTATCTCTTCATTTTATAATCAGGAACCTGTGTTCACTGCATTTCCCCCATTGTCATCCTGTCTAATTCAATTCACTGACTAGCAAGTTATAGAGGAGTCTGCCAGACTAAAAATTAAAACAATTAACTGAAGAAAGATTGATATCAGGAGAAATTACTGTGAAGTTGTTGCATTATTCGTCGTGAAGTGTTCATAGGTAACTTGGAAATTTATAGATGGGCTTTCCGGGTTATAGGTCTAGAGTTCTTGGCCCTCTATTTATCAGAGAAGTTCAATGTGTGTTGCAGGAGGGGCTTACTAAATGGAGGAACGTTAAAGCAAGAATCCACTTCCTCTAATTTCTGCATTATAATGTCGTCTCTATTTGTGTTTATCGCACCACAGGCCTTATTCAGTCTCAGATCCTAAGTTTCAGGTTCCATTAGAAATGAGAGTGCGTAATAATAACTCATTTTGGAAAACTGACTTTCAACTTGGCAGAGAAATTGTGAGATTCTGGCCCACTGAAATCTTTTTTTATTATTAAAAACAACAACAATATAACAGTTGGCAAGTTGTCTGTGCACTTTTGGATGACGATCTACATCCCTCTTTCTTACTGGTGCAGGAATGTCCAGAAACATCTAGTATTTCAATTAAGTTCTTCAGTCTACAAGGATGCTCCATAGATTTGTGGAAAATAATATATCCCTTCCCTGAAGTCAGGACAGATGGCATTCCATGAAAGATATGGGTTAGGTGAAACAACAGATCACCATGGGTCAGTGTTTCTTGGCTTTACAGAAGCCGTGAGACTTTAGGAGAGAACTGGATGTGAAACCGATGGGATCTTGCCACACTAAGAGTTTGTTCCATCTGTTGGCAGAATTCTTAGAGATTCCTCACAAGTACCTAGAATCCAACAGCAGTGGTTAGAATTTGCCTTCTCCCACATTCAGCTTGGCTGGAGATAGCAGCCAAAAGTTTAAAACCTGGATGCCTAAAGTTAGGCATTGACAGCCATTTTTAAGTACCTACATCAGGGGTGGGGAACTTTTTTCCTCAAAAGAACCACTTTGAAAGTTGGTACAAGCTTTGGAGGAAGGGAAATTAAGGGTGCGCTCAGGTAGAGGACAGTCTAGATCAAGAATCTGTGCCATGGATCTGTCCTTTGCCATGAGTGTTTGCTCTCATCTCTGCTTCTTTTACCCTGAGTTCAATCGTTCAGTGCTTGGGGAGAGGGGTAGGAACTTGATTGAGGTATTAAATCCAAGATCTGAAAAGGGGCCAAATAAAACCTAGCCATTGGCTGCATTTGGCCTCTGGGCCTAATAAACAATAATCCGATTTAAACAAAAGGATACGAGTGCCAACAATGAAGTAGTTCAGATTGAGATATCTTCGTCTCTTTGAAAGTCAGGCCATTTTTACTTTGGTGTTGCCAGCTGTGGAACTGTTTTCAAGCAGAGGTCAGTCTGAGGGTAGACTTTATTATTATTATTATTATTTTATTATAAACATTTATATAGCGCCAGACATGAGTTTGGTGCTGTACAGAAACATACAACAGATGCGGTTCCTGCCTGTGGCTTACATTCTAAAAGACAAGGAGGGGGAGACAGGGAGGGGGGACAGTGGGAGAGACAGGGGAGAAGACAGACAAACATTCAAGAGTCAATGTAAGGTTTAAAAGAGAGGTGCGTATCAAAGATGAAGCCCAAGCTGCAGGCTTGGAGAACAGGATGGATGGTGACTCCATCGATGCAGATGGACAGGTTAGTGGGAGAGGAAGGGGAGGGAGGAAAAATCTTCAGGTTAGTGTACAAAACTCTCCTCTTGTAGCTGCTTTCTTCTATTGGCATTTAATGAAGCAACCAGGGCTTTTTGTTCTTGGGCTCAGTGCCAAGGTGCTCACCACTTGGATGGCCAACAGGGGATGCTGCTAGGGGTGTTTTCCAAGGCCCTTGTCAGGGTATGAGCTGGGATCAAAAACTGATAGCTCCATCCAGGCACGTGGCGCAAACAGAGTAATCCAAGGGCATGTCAAGGTCCATTCCAGTCAAGTTCCAACAGGTCCAACACTAACAGCAAAGTCAGGGGGTCACCAGATCCAAAGTCTGGGGCCAAAGCAAGGTCAGTGCCAGAAGGTCAGTCAGGATACAGCAGGTCTGGGGCATGGTGCAAAGGGTGGGGTGTCTGGGGTAGCCAGCAAACTTTCTGGTTGCTCCTGACATGCTCTTTTAAGCTGTTAGTCAGCCAATGGGAGCTGGGGGTATGTTGCTTGGTTCATGGGAGGTCGAGTCTCCCATAACCTAGAAGAGCAAGTGCTGGAAGTAGCTCTGCTGTGGTGCCTGGGGTCTAGGTGGCTGCCTCAAAGTCCCAGGGGCCAGGGTTTGAGTCTGGTGGAACCTCACACTAAGTGATTAGAGAGGTAGGGAAAGAGAGCTTTTAGCGTCTTCCTGTGAAAGAAATGATGACAAGATATGGCGATGCATGCCTTAGAAGTGAATCTAATAAAAATGTAACAATATTCATGATAAAATATATCAAGTATAAAACATTTAATTGTCTCTGTAACTGCTGCAAAATGCTATCCTGTCTCCAGCACAAATTCTTTCACGTACATCATCAAAGTTTCTTAAGCACTGGCTTCATGCCATCAAAATGTGGTTACTCTTCAAAAGTTAACTATAATGTTAACAATTTTTAATGACCAATTACACACAAAACAGACAATAAAAGATGTAGTATCACAGCAACAGTGCCATTCAATGTATTGTCCTGCCGCCAGTTTGCAACAAATGATTAAACCATATTAAATTGAGGTTGATTTATAAGCAATTATTTGCGTTGAAAATCCAATAAAGGCCTGATAACTTGTATAAAGGCCTGATGCCCTGGCAAGTTATTGGCCAGTCTCTAACCTTCCCTTTTTAGGGAAGGTTATTGAATGGGTGGTGGCACATCAGCTGCAGACGCATTTGGATAGCACCGGTTTTCTTGATCCCATGCAGTCGGACTTTTGTCCGGGGTACGATACGGAGACGACATTGGTGGCCTTGGTCGACAACCTAGTAGAAATGGATAGGGGTGGTATGACCCTGCTGGTTCTACTGGATCTGTTGATGGCTTTTGATACCATGAACCATGAGATGTTGGTGACTCACATGTGGGACCTCGCCAGGGTGGACTGAACCGTATTGCAGTGGTTCTGTTCTTGCAGGTAGATCACAGCAGGTGGTGCTAGGGGACTGTACTTTGTCCCCTGGGGCGCTCTTGTGTGGGGTTCCGCAGGGTTCCATTCTGTCCCTTCTCTTTTTCAATATATATGAAGCCGCTTGGGGAGGTCATATGCAGTCAGGGGGTTCGTTGCCACCAATATGCTGACGACACCTAGCTGTATTTATCTTTTTCATCTGACCCAGGTCCTGCTGTCTCCTTGTTATCCTGGTGTTTGGTGGCAACGAACCCCCAACTGGCTGTGGGGGATTGGATGAGGCTGAGCTGATTGAAGCTCAATTCCGACAAGGCAGAGGTGATGCTGGTGTGAGGGGAACACTCCCGTTATTGGGGATGTTCGCCCTCCATTGATTCCATCTGTTCAGAGCCTGGGGGTGCTCCTGGTTCGTAGTGGCGCTTGGATCTCCAATGTCGGCTGTGGGCAGGGGCGCCTTTTGCCAATTATATCTGGTAAGAAGGCTCCTCCCATATGTCTCAGACTCCGATCTCACCACCATCATCCATGCATTCATCACCTTGAGACTGGACTATTATAATGTGCTCTACATGGGGCTGCCCATGGTGTTGGTTCGGAACTGCAGCTGGTGCAAAATGCAGCAGCCTGTCTACTTACTGGGATGGGAGCACATTTAACCAGTGCTCCAAACATTGCACTGGCTGCCTGGTCTTCCAGGCCCGATTCAAGGTGCTGGTTTTGACCTTTAAAGCCCTACATGGCCTGGGCCCTGCTTACCTGAAGGATTGCCTCACCCCCGGGCCTCTGGGTGGCCCCTGCAATCGTCCGGGAGTGCCCTCCTGAAGGCCCTGTGTTATCGGCAGGTCCACACAGATGGGTGGGTGTTCTCGGCAGCCACAGACAGAGATTTGCCTCAGCCTGAATCTCCTTGCTTTCCGACAAAGTTGTAAGACCTGGCTCTTCCGTCAGGCATTTGGCAGGGGGAAGGGGAAGAGGGGGATGGGTTAGTGGGGAGTTAGGTGGGGTTCTTTTTTATGGAGATCAGGGTCAATTTTTATGTAGTGTAGTTGCCTTTTATATTTATATTTGTATTTTATATTTTGTACTTATAATATATTTTTGTTTTATATATATATGTGAGCTGCCCCAAGTCACCTTGTGCGAGAGGAGTGGGGTAAAAGTGAAAAGAAATAAAAGAAATAATTGGATAATAATAACTTATATTCTTTTTCTGTCTGTAGCTGTGGAAGAACAGTGTGTACTTTTGGTTTGACCTGCAGGTTTATCATCAACTTTTCTACCAAGAAACTCTTCATCCTTTTAAACTATGCAAGCAAGCTCGAGTAAGTTGTAAATAAGGTATTTCCTCTTCATGAATTTACTTGTTCAGTGTAAGAATATGTGAAGAAGGTAGAAAATCTGAAAGAGCTTCCAGGTCCTTCCAAACTCAAACAGAGATAATCTGGGGTTGTTGTCAACAAAAGTAGCTGTGAATAGACAGCAAGGAATTGTATGGTTGGGTTCCTACTAAGATCGCTCTGCTGTGTTCCCCATTTTCCTATTCCCCACCATTCTTTTGTTGCTGTTTATTATCTCCTTCATATGGGCTTGCTCCCTAGGTCCTCTTGCCAGCAAGGCACAATTCCTCCTGTAGCCAGGATTAGAGGCAGAGCCCTTCCAGGCTTCTGCCTCACCCATAACCTCTCCTCTACTGAGCTCCAGGCTCAGCCTTTCAGCTTCTGGGCTGGCTCAGCCACGCCCAGACCAGCTGGCCCCACTCAGGCCCTTGGTTGCTCAGTTCTGGAGGCTAGCCCAGCTGAGGCACATTAAGGCACTATACTGTGCTGTCTCAGTGCTTCCGCCTCCCAAGCCAGCACTAACCTTTCTTGAAGGGCTAGGGTCAGGCACCCAGCCTGGCCCTGCTAGAATATCTTTAGCATTTTCTAGTCAGGATAGTTTAAAGTGCAGTTTAATTGCTCCTGTCCTGAACAGTAACAATTGCCCTTCCAATGCTTTTCCATAACATTGAGGGCATGCAGGTGGCTGGTTGTGGGCTTTGGAAGAGACATGGTTATGCTGCCATTATTGTGGTGATCCTGAGGGCAAAAACAAAAGGGGTGGAATGCGTGGGGATTGGCTCCGTCTTTCCTGTATATTTCTTCTTTCTGTAAAATCTGACCGCTATTTTCTGCAGTTCTTCTGTGGTAACTCCTCCTTCTCCCTTGTAGGAGAGAACAGTTAACATGGTTCTGTTTTATGTAAGGTTCTTTTCACAGAGACACATCCAACTATTTTGGGGAATCCAAATTTCCTTGTGGTATTCCAAATCAAATACAACTACAAGTTCTGAAACAGAAGATGTGTTTTGTAAAAACAAGCTCTGTGTTTGTTCTGTCCTTCAGACAGCTCATTCTCTCATTTTTAGGTTGCCTTATATGCACTTTAACCTTCAAATTTCAGTTTATGTTTTACAGATTGCAGTCTTGATTCTGTTCCCATTCGGTTCACTTGCAAAATCCATATACAACTCAAATGGGGCCAGATGGGACACAAACTGATGGCTAAAAAGACCAGAATGACTTTTTCAGAAGGGTCAGGGCCAAGCACTGATTGGACCAACACAGAGAGAGCCACTCCCAAGGTTCTTGTCAGGGGGAGGCTGTGTCTTCTGATGTCTGGCCACTTATCTCCTTCCTCCATTGCCCACACAGAACACATATAAAGACCATTTGTGAGTGGCTGATTGGGTTAGTCTGTAACGCAGCCTACTGTTGACTGCTTTGGAAGAGATGGGTAAGCTAACCAGCTTCTGCATAACCTTGCTGGCTCCATCATCCCATTGTTTATTAGTTGTCTAGTAACATTTTAGGTGGCCATCTGCTGTTTCACATAAAGGACTTTGTAGTTGTCAGAGCGGAGTCCCTAGGCTGTTTGTGGGGTTTATTATTATTATTATTATTATTATTATTAGCAAACATTTATATCGCACAAGCAATGTACCTGGCACTTTACAAAGTAATTGAGTAGACACGGTCCCTGCCCTAGGGCTTACAATCTGAGAGACGGGAGTGTGGGGGGGGGGGAGAGACGAAGGAAGGAGAATAGAGGGAGACAAGGAGTGTAACATTCATGAAGATGCGAGGTCCCAGGTGCACGTGCTTGGCTTGGTTACATCGAGGATGATGGCTGGTTGGTCCATGTGGTGAGGATATGAGTACACTGACCTTAGGTAACAGATTGTACTGGATGGAGGGTATCAGCAGGAGTTAGGTGAGGGGAGCGAGGAGTCGGGGAGGGCAGAGCAGAAGAGGTGGGCCTTGAGGAGGGATTTGAAGGTACGAAGGGAGTGGGCCAGGCAGATGTGGGCAGGGAGGGAGTTCCAGGCATAGGGGTCAGCTAGGGAGAAGGGACGAAGGCGGTTAGGGGAGCATGGGAGGCATGGGAGGGCGAGAGAGGGGACAGAGGAGGAGCAGAGTTCACGGACTGGAGTACAAAGGGAAATTAGCTCAGAGAGGTAGGGGGGAGTAAGGTTGTGAAGAACTTTATAGGTGAAGAGCTTTATCAGATTGTTGTTTATGGGAATGGTGCTCTCCAAGGTAGATGAGAAAGTTATTTGGTTGTTTGTTTTCACTTTTCTTATGTTATCCTAGAAATCTTATTGTTTTTTAGGGTAATAAAGAATAGGGACAGCAATTACAAACAGAGGAAGGAGTAATAAACTAAATAACAATTATGACTCCCAGTGGCTGGTGTCTAATGAAAGTTAATAGGTTTTATGGGCTGGCTTCTGTGGTAAGCCAAAGGTCAGGATGCAGGAGGAAGCTTGTACAGACTACGAAAGCCTGTGGGCATAGGGAGGTCTCATCTCTGAGTCACACTGGCCACAGTTCCAAGCGAGATCTGTGTGGGTTTCGCGTGACACAATGTGTCTTCAGTGGACATGCGCACACTTTACGCGCATGTGTGCATGTCTATGTTGTGCGCAGCGCATGCGAGGCATGGAGGTGGCCCCATTGACTGATACTCTACGTGTCTGTTCCCACATTCACCATCATGGTGGGGGGATATGTAGTTGAGATTCAGAAGCTGAGCTGAATCCAATCTCCAGTAAATGAAGGCTAAGGTAATGGAATTGGCTCTCACTTGCTGTGCTTGTATGGTTGAGGGCCAGTTAACCCTGCAGTATACGCAGGTAATGCCTGGTGCTTTGGGAATGGATGTGGTAATGAATTTAAACTTAACTTGTGCTTTGTCACTTTAATCACATTTGTAGGTCTGTCTTAATTCTGCCCTATGTCCTGATTGAAATATTCTACTTCCCGTGCTGCAAGGGAGCTGCACGGTAACTCAGGGACAACGACTGACGCAATCAGGGTGACAACATGTTGGGTTTTTAAAAAAAGCCTTTTCCTAAAATTGAGGATACATTAAGATAACACAGGGATGGCGAACCTCAGGCCAAGGGGCCAAAAGCGGCTCACGGCAAGTTTTTATGCGTCCCTTTTTCAGTTCCTCGATCTGGCCCCTTGATCCATTTCCATCCACAAAGCACCAAAAGACTGAGCACAGGGCAAGGGAGCAAAGGTGAAATCATGCACACAGTGATAGGGGACAGATCCATGATCTGGACCTTACTCTTCCTGAGCACACCCCCTTAACACCCCTGCCCCAACTTCTATGCGACCCTCAGAGCTTCTGCTAATTTTCAAAATGGCTCCTAGGAGGGAAACGGTTCCCTGTCCTTAACTTAGCATTTTCAAACTTGGGCCCCTAAAATCACTTAGGCTCCTCTATCTATCTTTAGCCACCTAAATGTAGGAGCCTCTTTACAAAAGCTTACAGCACCTAAAAATGTTATAGAAGTCAACAAGGACTGCACATATAGTCAGCACCTTTGAAAAATCAGATTTTGTTTAGGAGCATAAATGTGGATTTAAAAGCTAAATTTTCAAGCACCTTGGTTGGAAATTTTAGCCTTAGGACCTGATTCTCCACTTCCCTGAACCTGGCATAGTCCTCATTGGCCATTCTTATTTGGTAACATTATGTACCCACTTTGCACTCTGTTTATCCTGGAGTAAATTACTGAACAAATGGAGCAATTGACAATCAGGCACTTAGTCTTTTTCCTTTTCATCTTATTTCCATTCCTGGCCTGGTGGTGACAGCAGAACATTGTATAATCAGTGTTACTAGGCAATTGCAGAAAGTTATATGCACATGATCATTAAAGTAAATACATCAAAACGAAATATGTGAAACTGTTCCATTAGCATAACTAACAGCTGAAATGTAACATTACAAATCAACACATGTGCTGCAACATTTGGTATCATTCTCAAGCTTGCCTTTTAAGGCTGAACGAAAATTATTCTTGTTTTCATTGGAATACAGAAGATGCGCAAGCTGCATCCAATCAAAAGGGCCTGCTTATGGAAAAGATGCTTCCCCAAATTCTGCGCTCACCTTTGGCACGGAGAGGGAGAGTTACTCTGACTGCTCCTAGGAGAATGACAATCAGTTTCTAATAGCACATTGTCACATAGGTTTTACTATTTACTACACAGAGCCAAAGGGTTTCATACATTTTCTGCATGTGACACAATTGAGAACAAGAACAAGCTTTTATTACTGCATCTTCCTATTCAGTATTTCTCATTCCGTAGGCATTTTTATCTATGCTTTATGATATATTAAAGAAACTATAATGCATTCCAGGGTGTGTATCGGTACGTACAGTAAAAGAAACTAAAGTAAGAATGAAATATGAAACACTTTAAAAAAAATGGGTGCCAGTAATCATCCAGGAATGTATTTGGTTATTTCACTATAAACACATATGCTAGAGTGCAAAATGAATTGGAAAAGAAGAACAATAAAGAAACACATGGTGCAATCTGCTATGAGAAATAGTTATTTAGGGTTAGAAAAAATAATAATGCTGTTATGGGAAATGTAATATTTTATACCAGAGCCAATTTAGATAGAACTGCCCTTATTGTGTATCCAAGAATGAACTTGTTGAGTAACAATGCTATGCATTGGAATTTTGTATTTTTGCCATTTTTACATAGACATAGATGTAAAGCTCTGACTTTACATGCCAAAAGAAGAAGAAGAAGAGGAGGAGGAGGAGGAGGAGAAACCCTTTCAATTAGGAAAGAGTCCGATACTAAAATTCAGATCGGAATATTCTGAATTTGGGAGTTTGAAATCCAGACCTATGGTGAAATCCTGCTTCCATTGAAGTCAACAGCAAAACTCCCCTTGACTTCATTGAATCCAGGATTTCACTCTGGAGCCCAACCGAAGCCTCCTAAAAGTTTGTTGTTTCCAGATTTTGTCCATTATAAATAAATTAAAGATGCAAACTCTGAATAGACTCCACATCTGGAATTTGGTTTGAGTCCATCTCTAGCCTTGATATGTTTTATAGGGAAATATATAGATGAAATGTAGGAAAAATTCTTTACACGTTTTACTGAAGGAGCAAAACACCAAATAAATGAATTCTTATGTGCTTGAGATATTGCATGCACAGAGATTTTTTTGGTTCAACTTTGTAATAATTCACTACATATATGTTTCCTCGTAATGCACCACACAATTCTGTATTGATTCTTTAGGGTATAAACCTGAAGAAAAAGCATTTGGAAATTTTATTACCCCAGTGAAAATATGAAAGGCCCAAGGTCTCCTTGAACTTGAGGGGAAATTTAGCCACCAATACAGTCTATAAGCATGGCCCCGTGGATTCTGCATTTCTACCATGGCTGCCAATGGGGGAAAATGCAGAAACCACAGGGCCCTGTCTATAAGTGGGTACAGGACAGCAACTTCCACTTGCCAGTTAAGACGTGGGGTGGGCTAAAGGCCCTGTTTCTTGTCCTGCCTACCTTTTAGGGGGTTGCTATCCACTACTGGCAGAGAGAGGTCCACACAAGTCCTTGCAAGTCCCTATGTGTCATCTCGCCTCGTGTCGTGCTTCCACACAGCTGCTGTTCTTAAATTGGTGGGTGATTGTGGTGAGACACTCAGTGTGGAACTTGCTCCATCTGGATATTTGCCTCTGTTCCTCTCTTCTTGCATTCAAAGAAACACCTGAAGGCAGTGCTTAATTTGTAAAAAAATTAATGTCAGGGCTGAAGCTTGCCCCAGAAGCCATGCCCCCTGGCAGCAGAAGCCATGTCTCCTGATTCCAGAATATAACAAGTACCCTGTGCATGATGTCTCTAGTGGGTTTCTTTTCTATGGAACTGTATGGGGGAATATATTCTATGGGTTTCTATAGAGCTATGTGGGTCTGTTCCATGGGGCTCTATGGGGTTTCTTTCCTGTGGAGCTGATGGGGGGGGGGGGTCTATTCTGTAGGGCACTATAGATCTATAGGGGTGTCTGTTTTTTTGGGGGGGTTATACAGTATCTTCTCTCTGACTCTGAAATACTGCCCCCTCCCTCAAATTCCAGGCAGGATGGTGGGTCCAAGCTTGGCATATGGGTGGAGGCAAGTGCCCATGCCACATGCTGCACGCTTGTCACTGCTGCTGTTCTGCTGCCACCTGGGGCAGGAGACGTCACGAGGGAGGGACTGACCACACAGGACTGGGCTGTGTGGTCACCACCAGGCAAGGGTGACCTCCCTCGGGCCCCCCCTTCCTGTCAGCGGCAGCATTTCCCAGCCGTGCCATCAGCTGATGCGCGGCCAGGTGGGGGATGTCTGCTCACTCCCAGCCCACACCATCAACTGACAGGTGGCTGTTGTCTGCTGCTCCTGGGCCCAATCCTTGCTGGCATCGTGGCCTTGTCCACAGTGCTGGCCGACCTTGCCACACGCAGGGGCTGCATGGGACCTAACAGATGGGAGGGTGCGCACTAGGCCGACTGAGCCAGCCTAGCCCATGCTGTGTCAACCACCTTCTTTGGACGACACATTGAGTAGCAGCTACCTGGCCACCCCGTTGTGAAAGTGACTGAACATCTCGTGGCCGCCTAACAGATGTGCAGGTTAATTGCAAGCTAATGTGGGCTACTGTCTTGTTATTTTTTCCTTCACCCAAAGACTTTTTTCTTTCTCCAGGTGCTTTTAGAAGAGCCACTGTTGGTTCCCTACCTGTTCCCCTTCCCCCTTTTAACTTTTTTAAATGGATTTACTTGGATTTTAAAATGTTTCATTATTATTAAATATTTATATAGCGCAAGCAATGTACCTGGCACTGTACAGTTGACAGTTATAGGCAAGTCCCTACCCCAAAGGGCTTACAATCTAAGGAAGGGAGAGACAATGACACATTCATGAGTTTGAGAAGATGCAGGTGCACGTGTTTAACTTAGTTACAGGGAAGAGATTCGGAGGGAGGGAGAGAAGAGGATGCAATTTCATTCATGACGAGCCAGGGAAAACCTGATGGAAGAGGTAGGTTTTCGGGAGGGATTTGAAAGTCGGGAGGGAGCAGAACAAATGTATCCAGAGAGGGAGTTCTGGGCATGGGGGGCAGCAAAGAGAAGGGGTGAAGACGTTTAGAGGAGCAGGGGAGTTCCAAGCAGCGAGGATGGGGGTAAAGGAGGAGTGAAGCTCCTGAACAGGAATGTGGCAGGATATAAGAGCAGAGAGATACGGGGGCCATGAAGAGCCTTGACGGTGAAGATGAGGAGCTTGTGCTGAATGCATTCATGTAGAGGGAGCCAATGAAGGGCAGAGAGGAGGGGTTGATGGGCAAGGTGGATGGGTTTGGCAGCAGAGCATTCAACAAGGATGACAAGAGCAAGATCAGAGCAGGGGAGACCAGTGAGGAGGTTGCAGTAGTCAAGGCAAGAGATGATTAGAGCGTGGACTAGGGGTTTTGCAGTGGCAACAGTAACGCAAGGCTGGATTTTAGCAATATTATACAGGGCAAAGCAGCAGGATTTAGCAACAGCCTGGATCTGAGGCATAAAGGAGAGTGAGGAGTCATGGTGTTCTAATGTATTTTATTGTACTAATGCTGTGAAGTACTCCAAGGGCCATTCTTTGGTAGTGGGGGAGCACTATATAAATAAAATTTGATGATGATGATGTTTCCCACTTGTCAGCTTAGATACCATTGTGATGGGCATGATATAAAAATCTGAATAGAAGGATAGATGGTGTGGCATATCCTCAACTTTATTTAGGGAGAATTAGGAGAACCTTCCTGCAACTAATTTAATCATCTGCTATAAATTCCAGTGTCTGGTAGCCAATGACTGTATAAAGTCTGGTGGAGAAAATGTCTGATTTTTCCCTTGGGATGTCCCATCACAGCTTCATCTGTAAAGTTGAGCTGGATTCTGTGAAAGTTCCACCTGGGAATCGGGTTTATGCTCAAGCCCCAATATTGCCGAGCTAGTGTGCTCAAATTCTACTAGTGTTCTGTCTCAATACCTGTTAGTAGCTGTCTGTTCAATACAGATAAAGCTTTTGCCACTTTCCCCATTTCTAAAGAAAAATGACATCTGCACCCAGACTTTTCACATATATAAAAAAGGCCCGCTTGAGACTGAACAATTCCAGCAGAGAGGTGCATTTTTTAAAATAGGCAGCATTAGAAAGTTAGCCGTTTGAGTAATTATGTTCAATGTAATAGATCTGGGGATATTTTGGCTCCTTCTTTCCAATTCACTGCTCCCATGTGTGGGATTCTGAGTCATAGGAGGTTGACCTTCTAATTTAGCCCTAAAGCTGTCTCGCTCAACTTGAATAAAATAGCGAACTCCTTTCTAAGAGGACTATTTTATAGATGTCACGTCTTTGGATTGTTGTTTTCTAACTTGGCTTTTTGCACGTAAAGTCCTTTGGATCCAATTAAGATATGATGTAATTGTAATTTCATTAGTTTTAGGATTCTTCAAAATAACTTCCAAGGTTTTACATCACTGGGAGCCAATTAGTGTTGTGTCTGTTGAATTTCAATTTATTTTAAAATTAGGAAAGACAAGGTGGAAGATGTGATAAATTTGGACTAATTCTTCATCTTTGCTTTACCGATGAGTGTCCTAGTTAACTGACAACTTCTGTACCACGTGGTAAACTTTATCTGTGTTAGAAATGCATGTATTATACAAAAATATATAGATACAAAAAAATCTCAGTCCTATTTAGCATTTCACGGGCTACATCTGTGCAGAAAATGGGTGATGTCTCCTGTGGGTAAAAACATACGAGACAGCAGCCAGCTGGATCCCCTGTCCAACCTGGGGAACAGCAACACAGCTGCCACCTGTTGGGCTGGCACAGAGAGCAGAACATACATGCAGCCTCAGCTGGTGGCAGCAGATTGCTGCTAGCCCCCAGGCCAGAGTGATCCCATCTGGGGGCTATACATGGCCCCAGCCCAAGGTGTTGCTATTTCTGCCTGGCTCCCCCCGGCCAGTGTCTGGGACGCAGGGAAACCAGTGGCTCTGCCCGGACAGAGCTGTACACAGAGAGCGCTCCCCCTTGCCTGGGTGGTGGCAGGTCCCAGAGCCCAGCCCAGCATAGTTGGTCCCTCCCGCCTTCCTTGTCTTTCACCCTGTATGGCAGCACAACCCACTCCTGGGACAGTAACGGTGGCAAACCTGGGCACACAGCGTGTGGCATGGGAGCTCCCTCCACCCAGGTGCTGAGTTGGCAACCCTTGCCTGGGGGTTCTTCCAGCTTCGCCATCAGCTGACAGGCGGCCGGGAGGGTGTCTGCTCACTCCGTCTGTGCCATCAGCTGACAGGCAGTCAGTGGCCGCTGTTTCTGGGCCTGATCCTTGCCAACATTGTGGCCTTGTCCACGTTGCTGGTGGCCCTCGCCACGTGCAGGGGCTGTGCAGGACCTACAGATGGGAGGGCGCACATTAGCTCAGATTAGCCTGGCTGGACCAGCCTTAGTGCATGCTGCATCAACCACCTTCATTGAGTAGCAGCTGGTTGCCCTCCTCACGGCAAAACTGGGCAAACATCTGGTGGCCACCTAACAGATGTGCAGTTGAATAGCAGGCTAATGTGGACTACTGTCTTGTTTGTTTTCACCCTTTGCCAGTACAGAATCCCACTCCTGTCAGTGGGGCTGTGTATAAGCACAGAGATCAATGCTGCATGATCCTGATCCAGGATTGTGGTGTGTGTCTTATATGGGGTTTTATTAATTTAACCTAGAAATTCTGATCTTTTTTAAACAAGAAAAAAAGTCAAAGCAAGGAGTAAGTATCCGTCACAAAATGGCCACACATATATTGTGTTACAGAGAGGTGCACCCTGTTTCAATTAAGTGTTACAGTAATAACATTGTGCAGCTCGTAGATCAGGAACCACATTTGTTGTTGATATTATGATTGCTAGAATGTAACTAAGGATCAGCAAAATATCTCTGTGTAAGCATTACCATCCCCATTATGCATCATTTTGGCATCAAAGCAGCTTTTAATAAGCAGAGTATGTAGGAGTAAGGAAGTCAGGGAGCTGTGGCGGATACTGTATTTTTAAATAATTAGTAGCACAGCAGGAATAGAAAACTAGAGCTGATGTTGTACGGAATGTACATAGGATATAAAAAATAAATAAATGTGTGTCCAGAGTTTTCTTCTGCAAATTTATTTACTGCAGCCATTCAAACAGATGGGTGTTTAAAATGTTTGCTTCTTTTTTGCTACAGTTCCTTTATGCCACTTACATTGCTCCTTCTGCCAGTATGGATATTGGGCTACAGCAGATTATAAAAAAGCAGATTTATCACAGAATCGAACCACCTTTTGAGGACCTTTTTGACCTTGTAGAAGAATATATCCTCATCCTTCTTCTGGTGCCATGGATGAAGATGGTGGAATTAGATAAATGCACTTATGGAAAGGTAATAAATATGTTTACAGATAGATTGTGTCACGTTCTTATGCTGTGGGGAGGCTATCATTGCAGTGACTGGGCCCCTCATGCCGCTCAATCATTTGTTGTGTTTTCAGTCCCTATGTTTGTGGGAGATTAAGAACTTAAGTAGTCCATACTGAGTCAGAGTCAGACCAATGGTCCATCAAACCCAGCATCCTGTTTTCTAACAGTGGCCAATCTCGTTCACATGGGAGAAGAACCAACAATCACAATGGGCAATCCATTCCCTGTTGTTCACTCCCAGCTCCCAACAGTAAGAAGTCATCCCGTAAGCTACTTTGTTAATAGCCATTAATGGACCTACTCTCTCCAAGCACTTATTCAGTCCTTTTTAAAACTCAGCTATACTACTGGCCTTGACAACGTCCTCTGGTAACAAATTCCATACGTTAATTATGCGTTGAGTGAAAAAGTACTTCCTTTTATTTGTTTTAAATCTGCCGGCAGCTAGTTTCATGGAGTGTCCCCTAGTTCTAGTACTATTTGAGAAGGTAAATAACCATTCCCTATCTGCTTGTTCCACATCACTCAAGATTTTATAAACTTCTATCATGTCCCCTCTCAGTTTTTTCTTCTCTAAGCTGAAGAGACCCAGCTTGTCAAGCCTCTCTTTGTACAGAAGCAATTCCATACCCCTTTATCATTCTCATTTCCCTTCTCTGTACCTTTTCTAGTTCAGCTATGTCTTTTTTGAGATGGGGTGACCAGAACTGCCCACAATATTCCAGGTGCGGTTGCACCATTGATTTGTATAGCAGCATTATGACATCCTCAGTTTTATTCTCTATCCCTTTGTGAATAACTCCTAACATACTGTTTGCTTTTTTGACTGCTGCTGCACACTGGGCTGAGGATTTCAGTGTATTGTCCACAATCACTCCCAGATCCTTTTCCTGAGTGGTAACTCCTAGCTTAGTACCCAGCATTGTGTACTCAAAGTTTGGATTATTTTTCCCTATGTGCATCACTTTGCACTTGTCCACATTAATTCTTATCTGCCATTTAGATGCCCAGGCACTCAGTCTCGTAAGATCCTGTTGCAGTTTTTCAGAGTATGCTCATGTTTTAACTACCTTGAATAACTTGGTGTCATCTGCAAATTTGATCACCTCACTCTTAATGCCCTTTTCCGGATCATTAATGAATACATTAAACAGCACCAGTCCCAATACAGATTCCTGGGGCACACCACCTTTTACATCTCCCCATTGTGAAAACTGACCATTTAGTCCTACTCTTTGCTTCCTATCCTTTAACAAGTTACCACTGATCCATAGTAAGACACTACCTCCTATCCCATGACTTTTTAATTTTCTCAAGAGTCTTTTATGTGGGACCGTATCAAATTCTTTCTGGAAATCCAGGTACAGTATATCTACTGGGTCTCCCTTGTTCACATGCTTATTTACACCCTCAAAGAATTCCAACAGATTAGTGAGGCATGACTTACCTTTGGTAAATCCATGTTGACACTTCCCCATTAAGCCATGCTTAATGCATTAGGAACTGTTCCCCTCCTAGTGTGGGATTCTAACATTTAGAGCCATTGTTTAGAAGCGTTGCCAAAAGCTGATCAAATGTTGCCAAATGTGGGGGTGGAAAAAAAGCAAAACTCTGGTAGCAGAGAGAGCACCCCTTTTCTCTTTGTTCTCCTGACTGGCAAAATGCCTAGTGTTTTTGGAAGAAGAGGTATGCAGCCATTGGTGTTCTGCCTCATGAGAATCCGCTATACTGTTCCAAAGGATGGTGCGTACCGTGTCCTGGCCAGGTCAGAGGGGAATTGTAATATCCTGAGACACAGCTGCCGATGGCATAAGTGTTGTTCCCATTACCCACAGCCGACTTAAGGCCGAAACCTGGCTCTTGCTTAGTGGCGGTGACAGCGGATCTTCTTTCAAACTCTTCTAACAGAATGCCACAACATTGTTCATCCTTTTTAGTGATAAGAGAGCCTCCTCTACATACTTTTAAATCCAAAAGCCTAAACTCTTCTCCAGTGGCTGTATGTGGAATTAGTGCACACATCACAGGATAGAACAAGAATCACCAGTGGCCTATTTAGTTCTCATTTATTTTTGTCTTTACTTTGCTACTGTTTAGCTGTGTATAAACCGTATGTGAGGAGTCTGTTAAGACCCCAAATCAGATTTTATTTTGGAAAGTTTTTTAATTGATTCATCTGGTATGGGGATGCTACTTACACAGTGATATTTTGTCTTCTAAACATCTGTCTCATCATTGGCCAATGTGCTTCTTTTCTACCCACTGTCACTGGCAAGCTGCCCCTCCAGCTCTCCATCTTTCTATAATGTGTGCTGTGTGGATGACATAAGATATTATTTTTATTAGGTGGAGCTGGTGGAAGAAACTCGACAGCTGGACTCCGTGTACTTTAGAAAGCTGCAGGCTTTGCATCAAGAGAGTGTTTCCAAGAAGGATGAGGTAAGACAAACACCTACTAACAAAAACAAACTCTTTTCCTATCATCGGGGGTTAACACTTTGTGTATCAGCAATGAAAAGACAGGCTGGGAACAGGTTTGGGAGTAGAATTTTCCCATGCTACTCACTAACATTTGCTTTATGGAATGGCTGACAGCCATCAGCACTCTAATTATGAGTTATTCTGCACTCAGTTACTCTGGTGTTAGGGCTCAGTCCAAGTGGCATTCAATCAAGGGTGAACTTCTGTAATTCTTCAGTAATTCTATTGATTTTAATGGGGTTACTCCAGATTTATGTTGTTATAAATGGGGATCAAATTTAGCTCAGCATGTTTAAGTCAAAGATGGGAAGTAAATCTGCAGACTTTCCCTAGTGACAGGTGATCTTAGGGAGTCTGGAAGTTGTAATTTCAACACAAGCTTTGCCTCTCTGAAGCAGTGGCAACCATTTCGTTACACTATTATAATTTCCTGTATGCCTGCTCATGAAAGAGACTAGTTCCCTATATTGAAAGGAAAAATGTCTGCAAGCAGCAGTCAGCAAAGGCAAAAGGGAAGGAGGAAGGGTGTTAGCAAAAGATGGTAGCCCCAAATAGCCCACACCAGGTGGGTGTCCAGCTGCACATTTATTAAGTGCTTACCCCACTGGTCATGTGGCCACCATCCACTGGACATGCAGTCCCCACTTGCAGCGGCGTCTTGGAGAATGTGAAGTCCACTGTGCAGGCTAATGTGCACCCACATGCCTGTGTCCCATCAATTAGGTTGTGCACAGTGTCTCCACGCATACAGGTCTGCTAGCACCATAGAGTTGTGGGTGGAAATCCTAGAGCATTCAAGGAGTGACTGCTTCCTGTCCCTCTCTCTGCTTTCGCTCTCACTGGCACCACAAGTGGGGACTGCCCATAAGCGCATAAAATACACGCAGTGGGCTTCCTGTTTAGTAGGCTGGACATGCTAAACAGGTGAGTTGGGGCTGAGTGGGGACTGCACAGACTAAACCCAGACTGTGCTGGGCTATTCTCTCATTTGAAAACACCTGAAGACAAAACAATAACGATTAAGGACAATACCTAATGGATGATTGTTGGATTTTCTGGCATATATACACAATAGATTTATTTGCATAAAGAATATCATTTCTTCAATTAGACAGTTGCTCTGGAAGCCAGTTTCTTGCTGCACCTTGATGTGCCCAAAGAAGTACAGCCTTCTAGTCAAGTCACAGAGGAACTCAGCAGCTACAGCCTTAATGACCTGGTACGCAACCGGATGGAGTTAGAACAGTTCCGACTCTTTCTTGAGGAGCACTTTGCAAGGTATGTTTGATATGCCATGGCCCATCTCTGCAGATAACAGGCATCCCAAATTTCTATTGCCACTATTAGGAGATTTGACTGTCCAAAGGCTTCAGTATTGGAGTTCTATCATACATCTTAATTTAGAACTGGATGTATATAATTAAAAGAGGATTTTGTTTACTCATCAGAATGACTTTGTTTCTGTTTCCTGGGAACCCGTCTTCTATTATAAAATGCTTTATCGCCAAATTCAGCCTTCATATGCCTGTACCTGGGGCTGCTGTTAATGGCATGCATCTGATGACATTATTTGATTCATAATGAGCAAAGAATTCCTTTGAATATGCAGTTGGAATATAGCATCTTTAAAAATTAAAACTCAGGATTCCAAATATGCTTGTTCAGAATTTGGGTAGAAAATTAGAATAGGTGTCTGAGCAACTGCATAGTTTGCTGTTGCAGTAATCATGATGAAGCACTCAGTTATTGTAACTGCATGTGCAATCTATACACATAGGTTTCAAAGTTTGAGCCTAAATGAGTAAAATGAAGGAATGAATGGCTGTTTTCTTTAGATCTGGCTCATGAATAATTGATAGAATTCTGTATATGCCAACTCATAGTTTATCATTTGAGGATTGGTCCTGAAAACTCTAGCCTGGCAACATCTTGGGGGAATTAAGCCCTTGCAAGTAACACATCAGATAAAAAGGCAGTCTTCTGCGTAGCATGCGAGAACTAAATATTTGTTAACTGGAATTTAAAATTGTGTCTTATTAGAATTTTGGTGAGCATGAGTAGTAACAAGACTGCACTTTGGTTTATTTGTAGCATGGATCTCATGTGCTGGATAGACATTGAACACTTCAGAAGGATGCTCCACAAGGATAAAGACAGAAGAGAGGAAAAATCTAAAGATATTAAAAAGAAGTATCTAAATAAAAAATACTTCTTTGGACCCAGTAGTCCAGCTACAAGAGAACAACAGGAGCAGGTATTGGTATAGTTTTAAATAGTTTCTCTAACAATTGTGAAAATTGGAACATTCACTCCAACAGACCCTTGCCATTTGCTTCACATGCTTGGGTCAGTTTTAGCAAGATGCTCCTTGATGCATCCCAGATATCTCCAGCCCCAAATAAATGCTTTATTTGCATGTACTTATGCATTACTGGCATCCCCAGAGATGCTGTCTGACTTGAGTGCTCCTCAACACAAATTGATGTTTTTCTTGGCTTCCTGTTTAAACACTTTACTAAAAAATCTTGGTGTTTTCTATGCCTACACTTCAATTCCACTTTGGCTTAGGCTGTACATATTCATTGATAGAGGGTCCAATCCCAAATGTGCTTAGTAGCACCTAACACATTTAAATATATTAGCCCAGATCCTTACCTTACCTGTGACCATGGCTGTAGAGACAATAAGGAGTGGGAATTCTATCATATAAAAACCTTTGTTTTAAAATTCATAGTTAAGGCGAATTAGTGAAAATTAACCATTTCACTACTGTACAACGTACAAATTTCTTATGACTATAATACATCGTTTTCAGCAACATCAGTATTACTCAACCACATACATTTCATTAACAACTCTGTCTATATCAATATCTTCTCAACATCATAACTCTCATTCTTCTTTAAATACCATCAAGATTATAATATCAACAGCAAAAAATACCCACCACTTCACCATCTCTACTAATTAAGAAATTCATTTTCATTCAAACGCCTTAACGAGCTATTTTTTCTGTAGAAATTGTATATTTGCTTTCGAAAACTACAAATGAAATATAAGTTGTTATAATGTAATAATTAACTTGTTAAGGCATTTGAATGAAAAATAATTTCTTAATTAGTACTTACCCCTGCCCCAGCTAACCTGACCCCCTGCCACCCATATTTACCCCCTGCCGCAGCTAACCTAACCCCCCCCACCCCGCCAGCTAGTCTCTCAGCTCTCCTTCACGTTGAAGATATTTATATCCAACACTGTATATTCACGCTAGGAGAGCTATAGTAGGCACGTGCAACGTAACAATTTCTTCTGTTCTCTTGAACGTGTCGTCATTTCAACACGAACTTTTTATTAAGTTCGCCTTCATTCCACTGTGCACCCCCATACCCCTAGCAAATAGAAACAAGAATCGATGTGGCCCGTCAACTACTACTAGAAATGTTTTTACAGTGTTAGTACATGAAATGAGCATGCATGACTTAAGGATTTCTTCCATTGATATTAACACGCTCNATGAGCATGCATGACTTAAGGATTTCTTCCATTGATATTAACACGCTCTTTTTTTCCCATCTAACTTTTTATTTACAGCACCATTACCTCCCAAAATTCACCAGTGAATACCTGAATCTAAACTTTAATATTCTGTTCCATTCAGTTTTACTAAACACCCGAAATAAGTAATAAAATTGTCTGTAACAATTTTCAGTCACAACCTGGAAGTGCAGTGAAGAATACTTCCATGTTACAGACAGGCAGAGATTGCATAGAAACTGCATCTCGCTTTAACTATAGAGGCACAATTGCACCTTCTATTGAACAGGAATTGACAGGGGTAGTTACTCGACTCCTTTGTAAAATAGTGACAATCAGGCTGGAGTTCTCAAAACCAGATAGAATGACCCTGGAGCAATCCACCCCAAATAGGCCCAAGGGAGGAGTGGTTCTGCAACAGAAAATTGCAGTTACTGAGTTTGGGGTATCCCAATGACAATCATCAAATCAGGCCCTGTAGTGTATTTCGTGGAACATTGAGGGACTTAAATCTAAATTAGGGGATGAAGAGTGGAGAAATTTCATCGGTATGAATGACGTGGTTTGTCTCCAGGAAACATGGATGTCTACGGAAGAAACTTTAGCATTTACCTTTAAAGATTATTTAGTCTACGGAGTGGGAGGTGCTTCAAGGTTCACTAAAGGGAGGAAATCAGGAGGGGTGAGTACCTTCATAGCCCTTAGTAAGATAGTAAGGTTGACACGTATTAAAATAACATTTAAAAATTGTGTGGCCTTGTTGCTTGAAACCTGTAGGTTTGGGCAGTTTTTTATTGTCAACGTATATATCCCCCCAGAAGTGTCAGCCTATTATGAGGAGAGCTGTTGGGGCCAGTTGAATGAATTACTCGTCCATATAAGTTCGAGCTAACCACAAATTCCAGTAATATTGTTGGGAGATTTTAACGCTAGAATTGCGACTAAGGAGGAGGATGGTTATAATCCTTGGATGCTCTCTTCTTGGGGCCTTCCGCTTAGGCAGTCAATGGATGAGCAGGTAAATAGGCATGGAGAGAAATTTATTGCCTTATTAGCAGAACAAGGACTGGTGGTAGCGAATGGATGGGTACCCCCAGATTTTTTGGGGGAATTTACTTTTGACTCCCTTAGGGGGGCAAGTGTTATAGACTATGCATGTCTATCCCCAGCGTTCTTTGGTAGAATTATAAGTTGTCAGATCATTAAAAGACCAGAGGGGTTCCATTTTCCAGTGTACTTGCAGTTTGGTCAGCAAACTGGCCTTCCGACTACAGAAAAGTTTTGTACAACCCAAACCACCTTGAGAACGCAATGGACGCAGACTGGGAGTAACCAAATAGCACAATTGTTACTATCCACTTCAGGGATGGCTATTAGAAATGGACTGTTAAATGTGATAGACTTCCATGAGTTCCACGCCCATCTTAAATCAATGTTGGCACACCTGGTAGAGTGTATTAAGAAACCGCCCCCAACCGCCCAGCTAGGGATGGGTACTTACACGAAGGGTTGGTATGATGCGGAGTGTAGGCAAACAAAACGAGCCTTAAGGGAAGGAGGAAATGGACTAAATACAGGTTGGTAGAAGATTGGAACGAATTTATACAAATGAGGAGAAAGTACTGTCTTCTCCGATGAGAAAAGAAGAAAGCTAAGGCTATGGTGCTTTGGGCAGAAATTCAGATGGCAGCTAAAACCAACGATGTTAAAAAGTTCTGGAGACTGGTAAACAGCTGGCATGCTCCAAGTGGGAGCGTGAGGGGTTTGCCGATATCTGAGGAGGTGTGGCATAAGTTCTTTAGTGTAATGTACCAGGGTTCTGATAGAACATTGGCAGTTATTGAGAGCGGGATGGAGTATGTGAGTGTGGGAAGAAACACTTACATATTCGTTCCACTAGTGACAGAAGAGGAGGTTGCCTTGGCTGTAAGGAAGATAGCCGCAGGGAAGGCCCCAGGGGAAGATGGAATACCCCCTGAATTGTTTAAAAGTTTTGCAAGCTAGTGGATCCCGCTCTTAGCAAGATATTTCACGCTAATAAATCAAACAAAGAAGATTCCCCAAGAATGGAATAAGGCAGTCATAATCCCCCTTTTTAAAAAAGGAAATCCTTTAGATCCGACCTGCTATAGACCTATCAGTCGCCTCTCTGTTTTGGGCAAATTGTACACCAGGGTGGTGTTAGTAGCAGTAGAAAAATGGATTGGAATGGATCACCCACTAAGAGAGGAACAGGCAGGTTTTTGCAAGGCCAAGTCTACTATGCGTAACTGCTTCGTGTTAAAGCATTTTATTGATAAATACACCATTATTAAACGTGGGAATCTCTACGTTGCTTTCATTGATTTCTCGAAAGCGTTTGAGACGGTAAATCGAGATCGGCTGTGGGTTAAACTGAATAAGATGGGGATTCCTCAAGGATTACTTACATTAATAGTTCAGTTACATAAAGATACTGCCCGTGCACTTCGCTCCTCCTCTGTCCCTTCTCTCACCCTTCCACGCCTTCCCTGCTCCCCTAAGCGCCTTCGTCCCTTCTCACTTGCTGCCCCCCATGCCTGGAACTCCCTCCCTGTCCACATCCGCCTTGCCCCCTCCCTTCATACCTTCAAATCTCTCCTTAAAACTCACCTCTTTCGCTCTGCTCTGTCTGACTCTTTATCCTGCTGAGCCACTATTCCTATACCTACGATCGGTTTACCCTTATCCTTGCAACATGGACCTGCCTGCTGTCATTCTCATCGTAACCAAGCCAAGTACGTGCACTTGAGACCTCGCATCTTCATGAATGTTAGACCCCTTGTCTCTCCCTCTGTTCCCCTTCCTAAGTCTCTCCCCCAGCTCCTGTCTCTCAGATTGTAAGCCCTAGGGGCAGGGACCATGTCTATTTTATTACTTTGTAAAGTGCCAGGTGCACTGCTGGCGCTATATAAATGTTTGTTAATAATAATAATAACAGTAGTGAGAATGAATGCACAAGGGAGTATTACGAGAGAATTTTGTATGCGGCAAGGAGTGAGACAGGGTTGCCTCCTCGCCCCATTACTTTTTAATCTGTACATAGATGATTTAGTGCCTACATTATCAGCAACTAATCCAACGCCACCACGTATTCGAGAAAGAGCAATATCGTGTCTAATGTACGCCGATGACATTGTTATCTTTTCCCAGACCAGGCGTGGCCTCCAGCAGATGTTTACGTCGTTATATACATATTGCAAAGCTAATGCACTTTCTGTTAATACGAGTAAATCCAACGTGATGGCTTTTGGTAACTCCCGTATCCAATATAAATGGTATTTGGGGGGACAACAGTTACTATCAGTGCAGCAGTATACATATTTAGGGGTCATATTTACTAATCGGAACAGGTGGCATAAGAGTAACAACAGACAAATTGCTAAAGCAAAGCAAACTGTCGGGGGACTTCTTAGGTTATATTTTGCAGCACCGACAGCATCAATAAAACAATTATTAGACATTTTTCAGACCAAAGTTATTGCCGCTTTGACGTATGGGGGTGAAATAACTGTTATTGGATACAGGAGTATTATGGAAACCCCACAGAACCTCTTTTTACGGGCAATCCTGGGAGCCCCTAAGGCAACTCCTCTCTCAATGCTTAGGCTTGAGACAGGAATGCCAACTATACTGGCTCGACTGAATTCCAGATTTCTTATATTCTGGGATAAACTGGCGAGAGGGGAAGCAGGACTAGCGCAGAGTTGCTACTTTGAACAGAGGCAATACTGGGGAGTCCCTTCATATCCCTGGATAAGGTATTTAAAGAAGCTCACTAGCGCTGTCCACCTCCCTGCAGAGGAGGATGGAATCCCGAAACACAGTCTCACCAAACAGGAACTTAGGCTGTACGTGGAAAAATGGGCTCACAAGATGGATCTTGATTTGCTTGCCCTCAATAAAATTTCGAGCTACTACCCCAGGATTAAAACAGAGGCTAGGCTGGAGATGTATCTGCAGCAAATCCAAGATGTAAGGTTTAGGAGAATGGTGATGCTGTTTCGTTTTAATCTCTTTGAGACTGCTGAAGTTAGAGGTAGGCTAGAGCAAATCCCTAAGAAAGAAAGAGTTTGCACGAGCTGTTTAAATACAGTGGAGACTCTCCCACATGTACTTTTCCAATGTCCACAATATGTTGTTCAGAGGGAGATATGGTTGACCCCTGAAATTACGTTGGGCTCACTCTCGTCTGAGGAGAATTACGAATTTTTACTAAGCTCTGTAGATATGGCTATATTAAAAGCAGTGTCAATGTTTTTGCTGGTGGTGGAGCGGGAGATTAGAGCCCAGCGGATGGGATGAGCTCTATTGGGGATACTGTTGGTACTAGGCTGCTTGTCTCAATTTTATGTGTGTAGATATTATCAGTTTCTGTTTTATCAACCTTTTAACATTGGTTGGAGGATGGCCTAGTTACAATCTGGCTCAGCACTCCCTTTAAAGTCCCCTATTAAAAGGAAATGCTGGCACTAAGGTGTTACCACCTAATTTTATAAATTAATTTACAAATTAATTTTATGTTTAAGTGTGTATTCGGTATATGTTGTTTTATTTTATTTATGTATATCACTGTTTGTTTTGTCTTTGTCATAACCCTATGGGTTAATACAATAAAGAATCCAATTCAAAATTGCACCTCTATAATTAAGCTAGTGTGGTCTTTGCCTTCTCTGATCTTTAGCATGGAAATAAAGCCAATAGTAGGTGGTAGACAACACTGCAGTCTTGCAACATGTATAGTGGGTAGGTAGTGGGTGGAGAGTGTCTTGTGTGAAAATAGTCTAGGTGATAACCTTCTGTGTCTTGACCCTAGTAACTTTAGTTTGGATCAAAGTGGACTGTTGCATGCTGGGACTTTAGTCTCTGTAGACCCTATCTCTGTAAGATTAACTCAAATCTGCTCCATTTTTAAATGAAATGTGTATGGGTGCATCTATGATTATTATGATTATGATGTATATACTAGGTGCTTTCCTATATTGGGAGTCCTAGCTGCCTTTTACCACAGAATTTCTTCAATCTGTTCTTGTGTTTGTATTATTTAGATAATGAAATTAGGTGGAGGCTGGGGACAGATTCTTCATGAGCGTCTTTCCTCGCCGGTTCTGCTGGAAATTCAAAAGTATGTCCAAATGAGACTAGAAAAAAAGTGGTTGCCATTGTTTATGGCAAAGGAACAATTTGGGCCAAGGAAAAAAATGAAGGTAAAGTTTCATTTGCAACAACAAATCATCGCATTGCATCCATGGTGGGACATACTTTGCTATTTGGATAATTTGCTACCAAAAGATGACAGTCAACTTAAATAGAACGGAAGTGACTTGAAGCTACATCTTGATGTGTTAAAATGATGATGGTGATTCCATCTTTTGTGTAATGGCCTAGTCCTGCTGCCTGTCTTAGTAGCCTCTGGTGCTGTACAGTGCATTAGATAGTGGCTTCATAGTTGTTTTCTCAAACAAAGGATTTGACACTTGGAGTCTATAGATATATGAAAGAGGCTGTCCTTAAACTGCACAGGATTTGCTTTAGTGTATAAACAATTGACTGAAGCTTTATTGGCTGCTTGCATCTGAGCTCAGGAAGGCAATTCAAGCATATATAGCCCATCAGGACCTGCTGTTGAAGCAGGGCAGGCAGCACATACTAAGGCACCACTGCATCACAGTTAAGGTCAGCCTGACACTGATTCCTGGTTAAATCTTGGGATTTGTGTGGAAAGAGGTGCCCCATGGTACTGTTCCCCTCCCCTTCTTTTTTGCCAGTCTGGCTGTAGGCCTGGGGGTGGGGGGTGAGTTAGATGTTTGCTACAGAATTCACACACAAATGAAATCCAGCTCCCCAGAAAGGAATTTCAGAGAATCACAGAGAGAAGAGAATGCAAACAAATGAGCTGATTTCTTATATTCTGCTGGGTCTATGTCTGTTGCCCACACTGCCTCATCCTCCCACCTGAGCCTGAACCTCTTACATTGGTCCCTGGTACAATGGCCCTAGTAGGGAGAGTGCTGGCTGTAAACCTGGCCTACAAGTGGCTTCTATGAAAGAATTGCTATTGGTTACACTACATGTGAGTGCTATGGGTGGGAAGAACATGATTTTGGTGGCACATCAAAGAAGCAGAAAACCTGGTGAGCATGGATAGCCTTTACTTCACTGACTTTTAGGGCTGGTTAGTTGGGATCACAACTATTCCACTGCCAAAGAAATGGGCAAAAGCATTCTGAGTTTTGTGTGTTAAAGCAAGAGTTTTTGGACTAGGAAAAAATCTTTGTTTACAGCTGGATGTGGTTCTGATCAAATCAGAGATAGAACCATATTAATGTTCCCTTTTAGCATGAGGAGAGGGTAGAGGGCTGTGATAAGCATGGACATTGTCTTTGAGTTAGTGTAGTAAAAATGACATTTTTAATCAATTGGTTTAGAAAAAAAGATTTTTAAAAAGATTTTTAATCAGAGTAAAACTAATTTTTTTTAAAAAAACTGATTTGCTAAACATTGTGGGCAAGTCTAATAAACGGTTTGTAGTGAATACAATTTAACTTCCATATCAGCTTTTCATCTTTTAGGTTTTTATTTTTCTTCCTCCTTGGTTTCCTCTGTTACTGTACGTTGTGGGGGCTGAACAATCCTTCAGAGAACTTATTGTGCAAGAAATGAAACCAGATGACATTCTCCTTCATATTTCAGGGCAACCAAATACAGTGGAACTGACCACTCAGCCCTTGGTCAGGAAATGCTCCTTTGGTTTCAGTGGGAGTTGTGGGGATGCATGATCAAAGCCACCTTTATGAAATAAAAACAGTATCAAAATCCATCACGATACTAAGCACTAAACAGGAAGAGTTTATTACTGTGTATATAATTTCCTGATCGTTTCTGTGTGTTCAGCCACAGATAAAGGATGTAGCTGAAGATATCTTACTCCAGAGAAGTGAAAAGAAGACAGCAGCCTGGAAGGCAAGTGCTGTTTATTGTCTCTTTCCCCCAGGAATTTGTTTTTTCCCCAAGAGATTATTCAGTGTTTTCTTGCTTCACACTCTGGGCCAAATCCACTACTGGCAAATGTGTGTATGTGTAAGTGTAACTCTGTTGACTTCAGTGGAGTTGTACTTGCTTATGCCAGTGGAGGAGTTATCCCCACCTGAATGGGATTTCCTTCAGGGGAGCCAGGCATCTATTTCCCTTTGCTGGCCAGCAGTGAGGTGAAGAGGGGCGTCTACTACTAATTTCTGTAGTGCTACTAGGCGTACGCAGCACTTTACTGTCACAGACTTTTGAAGACAGGTCTCTGCCCATTGGGCTTACAATCTAAGATGGACAAGGATGAGGGTAACACAGGGAAAGACAGAGACACAAGTCTCTTGCCAGGAACTGCAAAGACTGTCTCTGTCAAGGGCCTGGTGGCTGAGTCTGAAATCAAAACCAAATCCGGAGCTGGGATGTCGGAACTGAAGACAGGTGTTAGAGAAACTCACTGAGCCAGGTAGTACAAGAACAAGAGGCAAGGGACAATATAGTATCAGAAAGCAAGGACCATGACATGCTCAGCAGCAGAAAACAGGGAGCATGCAGCAGGATCTGGGGCTTGCAGGTGAGCTGGGTAGCTGTTGTGTTATGCAGACAATTCCTTGCTTCTTGTTATGTGGTAGGTGGCAGCCAACAAAAAGGCAAGAATGTGGGACCTAGAAAATGCAGCCAGGCCACTGAGGTTTATGCTTTTCAGGTGTAGAGAGAGGCACCAAGACACAGGTAGAAAATGGTAACAGCACCCTCCTCGAGCCTCAACCCACACATCACACTCTCCCCAGCTGGGAACCAATCCATACCTTTAATGGGTATTCATCTGTATTTTGCAGTGGACTTATTGGGACAAGCTGTTCATTCCAGCATCTGGTAGTTTATTTATTACTGAGAACGGATTAGCTGCAGGAACAAAAGAGAATGTGAAGTATGCGGTAAAGTGGGCAGGTTTAGTCCTATCTCACAGTATCTGTTTCATTTAGAATTGTACTTAACCTTATAGTGCTAAGATCACATACATTTTTTAACATCTTAAACCACTGATATATGACATCTTAGGAGACATTTGCCAATTTTTTCTTTTTCTTGAAGAGTAAAGCTGCCAGCAAATAAGCTGTATATATTCATTCATCCTAACTTTTATTGTCTGTTGAATTTGATCTGGAGACCAAGTCACCAACTACCCATGTAAACCACTAGGTAAAAAGGAATCCAGACCAGAGCACATGTGGGTTCTGTTAAATGGGTTTCCAGTTGATATCTCTAGTAAAGGAAACAATTGCAGTATATCTGTACTGCAGTATTGTTGTACTCTTGTCAGATTCCATAACTAGACCCAAGTAGATCAGTTCTGGGTTGGGAGCAAAGCCCTTGCCTTAAAGAGTGGGCTTTTTTTTTCATGCCAGTGCCCCCATCCAGCCAACTTATCTAGTTCCTGGTTTTCCCATCTGCTATGCACTATAGCAGCAGTTTCCAGTGTGCAGCATTGCTGCAGAAATGTGCAGCAAGGGAAAGCAGGACTATACTTGGGTCACCACTGCTGCCATGCTCCCAGATTGGGCCATAGCAGCAGCTCAGGAGCATTCCTGTTTCCCCCTACTGGCATTTGCACAGACTGGGTGGGAGTAGAGCCACTGCTGTTCTCTGCTGCCACTTTCCACCTGAATTCACAGAAGTGCAGGTATGGGGAGAGGAAGGATAGGAGCTGTTGGTCTGGCATGGAGCAGAACATGCCATGGCCAGAAGGAGGAGGATGGTAGGGGAAGCATGTTGGTCTGCTACAGAGTGAGGAGAGCAAAACATGCTGAGAAGAGTGAAATGGATGAGGAGGCATGAGTGAGTGAGAGACGGAGAGAGAAGAGAAGGAAGGGGACAAGGGGAAAGGAAAGTGAGAGAGAGGAGGCAGAGAGAAAGGTGGTGTCAGAGAGAGAGAGAGAATGTATGCTACAATTGTGCTTTTGATTTTTGATATTTATTTTTGCATCTATTTATGGTTGTGGAACCACTGCTTTCTGGTTCGGGCCTAGAAATGGGGGTTCCAGTTATATGGGGTGTTATTACAACACCATTGTCATGGTCGGACCATTACTTTCTGAGAGTCCAGATCCAGTTCTTCCTATGCCCTCGTTAGGGTGGTGGACCAGTTAGGTTGGTCTGCCCCTGAAGGCTAATGGATCCGATTGGTTTCCAGAATTCTCTGGGGGATTTATCTACTGTCCTTAGCGGCTACTCTGTCAATGGCTTGGTCGCCTTGTGGGATGGCTTCCTGACCATGGCCATCCCGACCATGGTTGTATCCAGCTGGGCATCTGTGCCCACCACTGCAGCAGCACAAGTCCACCTGGTATATGGAGGCCCTGAGGTGGCTGAAGTGGAAGTGTAGGTGGTTAGAGCACAGGTGGTGCTCGACTCAAGCTGAAACCAACCCATTGCAGCATAGATCGTTTTTGAAAGACTGCTGTGGCTGTGATGGCAGCGAAGAAAGTTTTCTTCTCTGCTATTGTAGTGTCTGCAAAGTCTCGTCCAGCAGAGTTATTCTGGGTGGTGAGAGGCATGGTTAATCTGTCCTGCCGCTACTCAGAATTGGAGTCATCTAATGCGTGCTACGACATTTTTATTCATTACTTTGCAGACAAAATCGCTCGTATTCACCACGACTTGGGTGAATGGGAGCTACCATTTCATCTGCAAAATCAGAGTTGGAGGTTATGGATGCTCGGTCCTGTCCTGTATATTTGGATCAGTTTCAGTTGGTATCACCCACCAATGCAGGGAAGGTGCGTTGAGAATAACCAGTTGTGAATTAGATCCTTGCCTTTCCCAGCGGGTGAAAGCCAGCTGGGAGACGTTGGGGTCGTTGCTGGCTGGGGTTGTCAACGACTCCCTTTGGGAGGGTAGGGTGTCAGATGCCCTTAAAACTGTGATTGTCTGGCTCCTGCTTAAGAAGTCATATTTGAGACCTGACTCCCCGGCCAGCTATCGGTCTGTCTCTAACCTTCCCTTTTTAGGACACTGTCGGATTCCTGGACCCATTGGAGTCAGGCTTTCGCCCTAGATCTATCTGTGACCTTCAGTGCAGTGAATCATGAGATACTGGTGACTCACCTGTGGGACCTGGCCGGGGTGGATGGGACTGTCTTGCGATGATTCCGTTCATACCTAACAGATAGATCTCAGCGGATGATACTAGGGGACTGTACATCGCCCCCTGGAGGTCTCCCATATGGAGTCCCGCAGGGTTCCATTCTGTCCCCTCTCTTATTCAACATGTATATGAAGCTGCTGGGGGAGGTTGTGTGCAGCTGGGGAGTCCGCTGTCATCAATGACGCTCTGTCGATGATCTCGTAGCCTTCTGGAACACCTTGTTGGCCGAGACCATAGACAGGGTGGCTCCCAGGCGTCCGCTGCCCTCTCGAGTCTCCCGCAGGTCTCCTTGTTTACTGAGGGTCTGCGGTGTTTGAAGCGGGAGAGCAGGCGGTTAGAGCGACGGTGGCGACGGACTCGCGACCAGTATGATCGATCGCAGCATAAGAGCAGTTTAAAGGCCTATGCTGTGGCGGTGCAGGCAGCAAAGAAGCAGTTCTTTGCTGCTCTTACTGCATCTGCAAAGTCACGTCCAGTGGAGCTTTTCCGGGTGGTGAAAGGCTTGGTCAGTCCTGCCTGTCTCCGCTTGGACCTGGAGCAATCCAGTGACCGCTGTGACTGGTTTATCGAGTACTTTGTAGATAAGATCGCTCGCATCCGCCACGATTTCGGCACCACAGTTATTGCAGAGGATCATCTTGGGGCTATGGATGGGGCGTCCTGTCCTGTTTTGTGGGATCGGTTTCAGATGGTGTCGCCTGCCGATGTGGATTCCTTGTTGGGATCTGTTCGTGCCACTAATTGTGAGCAAGATCCATGCCCATCCTGGCTGGTGAAAGCCAGCCAGGAGACGTTACGGCCGTTGTTGGCTGGGGTGATTGGTGCCTCCCTTCGGGAGGGCAGGGTGCCTGACTGCCTAAAAGAGGCTGTGGTTAGACCCCTGCTCAAGAAACCATTTCTTGACGCTGATGCTCCTGCCAGTTATCGGCCGGTCTCTAATCTTCCCTTTT
>QEPC01001524.1:7021024-7072565 GCA_003113815.1 Sphenodon punctatus
AAAGGTAAATATAACGCATTCCTAACTTATACTGGTTGAGTTCCTAAGTTATTCATCTTACCCCTAGCAAGGTCCATAAGTTCTTCTCAGTCCTTGATGTAAGCGACTGGGTCTCCAGACTTAGAGTTGCTAGAAAGCAAAGTCCTTCCTCTCAGTTCATGGCTTCCAGCAGCTGCCTTTCGTATGCAGATGCTCAAGCTGGCCTTTGCAAGAAGTGTCTCCTTTGTATCTTCCTCCCATTTAAATAGGAATTTAGGCTCCTTTGTCTCGGATTTCCCGCCTTGGGGATCGTGGTTCAGGGCACGTAGCCAACCCAGGTAAACATGGAAGTTCATTAACCTCTCCACAGGCTGTCTAGCAAGCCAGATGGTTTGAATACACTTTCTGTTATCTCTTGTAGTTCCTGTAGACTGGTGATGTGTGAGAGGCCTAATTTGAGTTCTACAGTTCTCAGAGTTAACATTACAAAAATGTGGAACCTTTGACCTTACATAGTGTACATATATAGTAACATTACATCCATGTGAAACCCTTGGCACAACACATTTACCAAACATGTAGTCCTGTGTTACACGTGTGTGACCCCATGTTTCTCCGTGACAGGGGCATGCATGAGGATGCAGGAGGGATGGGAGTGTGCCCATGTACACACCCCCCCCCGCACTGTCCACGGACCACCCCCTCAGCTGCAGCCAGTTTGAAAAGGGCCCTAGTTTGACCACAGCCGCACACTGAGCTGAGAATTTTAATGTATTGTCCACAGTGACCCCAAAATCCATTTCCTTAGTGGTAACTACTAATTTTGAACCCAACATTGTGTATATATATATATATATATAGTTTGGGTATTTTTCCCTCTGTGCATCACATTAAATTTCATCTTCCACTTAGGCCCTTTTAAAATGAGCTGTTCTGTGGGGGGCTGTCGGTGTGCACTCTAGTGCGGGGGTGGTGGGGTGGGTGTACATGGGCGCACATCCATTCCCCATGCATCCTCACACACAGAGCAATTAGTGTTGTTGCCAGTTGCTCCATGGGTGGGGGGTGGGGGGCATGCGTGTTTTGTGAGAGCACTCCCACCCACCCGCCACCGCTGTACACACGGGACTCGCACACACAGATCTCTGTGTGGGCATGCATGGGTGCATCTCATGTAAAAGGGGGCCTTATATGCCTAGTCACCCAGTCTCGCAAGATCCTCCCGCAATTCTTCAGAGTTTACTTGTGTTAACTACCTTGAATAACTTTGGCCACTATCACACAGGTCCACCCCCACCCCCCACGAGCGCCCGACTGAAGGTGACGGTGGATGACTCCTGTGACCGACACAGCACCCACCCATGACCACTCACAGAGCACTGGTGAAAAAGTTGGAGTGCTCTGTGTGCGGACAGGCAGAATGGTACGTGGGGACAGGCACCAGTGCATCCTCAGCCTGTATGAACGGTGACAGTCAGCCATGCCAGCTGAGTAGTCTGCCATTCAGAGGCCCTGTGGGAAGGAAAACAGTCTTTGCAAGGGATAGGAACTGGCTGGGAGTGCTGGGGAGCCCGGGTTCCCCAGTGCTTGGCCAGGGCATATCAGAGGGCAACTTGGTGCACTTCCCCCTCCCCCATGGTCTGTGGCAGGGGGAGCACGTGGAGGCTGCTGGGGTACCCACCAAGAGAGCTGTCTATTTGAACCCCTCCCCAGTCACTCCATGTGCCTGGGCGCTCCGCAGCTATCCCACTCAGCAGACACGGACCTGCCCCCGACCATGCTTGTTTAAAAACGGCCATAGTGTGATCTGCACATTTGATCAGCTCACTCTTTACTCCCTTCTCCAGATCATTAATGAATGTATCGAACAACAGTGGTTCCAGTGCAGATTCCTGGGGGACTCCACTAGTTACCTCTTTCCAGTGTGAAAACTGACCATTTATCCTACTTTTTGCTTCCTATCTTTTAACCAGTTGCTGATCCACAGTAGGACACTGCCTTTTATCCCATGACTCTTTAATTCCCTCGAGAGTCTCTCATGAGGCACCTTATCCAGCTCCTCCGGGCTGGTATCCTGGCGCATGTCGGTGCTTGAGAGGGTGTGGAACCAGTTAGGATGGTTCGCCCCCGAAGGTTTATGGAACCAGGAAGGTTCCAGACCGCTCTAGGGGATGTTTCCTCTGATCCTGATGGCCGCTCACTCAATGACCTCGTGACTATGTGGAATTCCGTGTTGGCGGAGGCCATCGACCACGTGGCCCCAGGCGTCCGCTCCTGAACCACCGACAACACAGCTCCCCATGGTACACGGAGGAGCTGCGGTGGATGAAGCGGGAAGGGTGGCGGTAAGAGGGACGGTGGCATCACTTGCGTGCTGAAGTTGACCAATTGCGGCATAGGGTCTGGTTACATATCTATGCCGTGGTGGTGCGGGCAGCAAAGAAAATTTTCTTTGCTGTCCTCATTGCGTCCGACAAGTTCCACACGGCGGAGCTTTTCTGGGTGGTGAGGGGGCTGGTCAGTTCGGCCTCCCTCCGCCTGGATTTAGAGTCATCAAATGCCTGCTGTGATTTGTTTGTGGAATTTTTTGCAGATAAAATTGCTCAAATCCACCACAGTTTTGACGCAACATTTTTAGCAATAGGTGAGCCAGAGGCAGTAGAAGCCTCGTCCTGTCCTGTTTTGTGGGATGAATTTCAGGATGTGTCGCCCTCGGATGTGGGGGATGCTCTTGGGACTGTTCGAGCCACTTATTGTGACTAGATCCATGTCCGTCCTGACCGGTCAAGGCTAACCGAGAGACACTAGGGCCGTTGCTGGCGAGGAGTGTCCGTGTCTCCCTTTGGGAGGGTAGGGTGCCAGGCTGTCTCGAGACTGTGGTGCAACCCCTGCTCAAAAAGCCATCATTGGACATTGGCATCCTGGCCAGCTATCGGCCAGTCTCTAACTTTTCCTTCTTAGGGAAGGTTATTGAACGGGTGGTGGCCCTGCAGCTGCAGGAGCATCTGGACCATAGCAGTTTTCTCAATCCTTCACAGTCTGACTTTCATCCAGGTTATGTCACGGAGTCTGTGCTTGTGGCCTTGGTCGACGATCTCTCCTGTGAGTTGGACCAGGGTCGTTTGACCCTGTTGATCCTGTTAGATCTCTCGGCTGCATTTGATACCATTGATCATGAGTTATTGGTGACTTGGCTGTGGGACTGGGCAGGGATCGGTGGGACCATTCTTGAATGGTTCTGCTCTTTCCTGGCTGGGAGAACCCAGCATGTGGTCCTGGGTGATTTTTCATCTTCTCCCCGGGGTCTCACGTGTGGGGTCCTGCAGGGTTCTATCTTGTCTCCTCTCTTGTTCAATGTGTATATGCAGCCTTTGGAGGAGGTTGTCAGGGAATTTGGCATACGGTGTCATCAATATGCTGATGACACCCAGCTATCTCTCTTTTTTTCATCCGACTCAGACCCGGCAGTCTCGGTGCTTACCTGGTGTTTGTCAGCTGTGGGGGATTGGATGAGGGCGAGCCGCCTGAGGTTAAATCCCGACAAGATGGAGGTGATGGTTGTGGGGAAGGCCATGGGAGTGATGGCCCCCATCATTGATGGGGTCCGTCCTGCCCTGGTATCTCAGGTTCGGAGTCTGGGGATGCTCCTGGACCCGCAGCTCCACCTGGACATCCAGGTGGCAGCTGTGGCGAAGGGGGCATTTCGCCAGTTACATCTGGTACATCGGCTTAGTCCATATGTGTCAGACTCTGATCTGGCCATGATTGTCCATGCTTTCATTACTTTGAGACTGGACTACTGTAATGCACTCTACGTGGGGCTACCCTTGGTGCTGGTTCGGAGACTGCAGCTGGTGCAGAACATGGCGGCTTGTCTCCTGATGGGGACAGGCCGACGCAAGCACATTACACCGGTGCTCCGTTCTCTGCACTGGCTGCCAATAGTCTTCCGGGCCCAATTCAGGGTGTTGGTATTGACCTTTAAAACCCTGAATGGCCTGGGTCCCACTTAACTGTGAGACCGTCTCATCCTCCGGGACCTGGATCGGCCCCTGCAGTCGGTCGGGGGCGTCCTCCTTGAGGTCCCCTGGGTTTCTTGGGTGTCGACTTTGAGGAGGCTGTTCTCTGTGGCTGCACTGTGGCTGTGGAATTCCCTCCCGCCGGAGGTTCATTTGGTCACCGACCTCCCCTCGTTCCGTAGACAATGTAACGTGACGTTGATTTTGCGAGAGATGGGGAAAGGACCCATAATCCTTGCATCTAGCTTAGCAGAAGGGTGGGTGGAGGGCTAATGCCGGCGGCCTATCCATACTAAGTCTCCTACCTTGTAGCTTGGCGCTGGCTGACGGTGGCGATCTGCGTATTCCTTATACCATTGTCCGGCTTCGGTTAATGAGTGCTGCACTTGGTGATGGGTGAGTTGAATTTGTCATGCTAGTGCTCCCGCTGCTGGTATGTTCACATCTGTAAGTTCAGGAAAGCATAAACGCGGATGGTATCCAAACGTTGCGAAAAAGGATGAGGTCGCCAGCGACGCGTTGGGGGCATTGTTGTATGCGAATTCAGCAATAGGGAGGAATTGAGCCCAGTCGTATTGTAAATAGCTACTATAGCACTGGAGATATTGTTCCAACGTCTGGTTTACCTGTTTGACCTGGCCATTTCCCTGCGGATGATACGCCGTCGTTGGACTTAAGCGTACCTGTAAGATAGAAAATAAAGATTTCCAAAAACATGAAATGAATTGCACTCCTCTATCAGTTACAATCTCTACAGGGAGCCCATGCAACTTGACAATGTTTTGCAAAACAAGCTGCGCTGTCTGCGCAGCAGTAGGTAACCCTTGACATGGGATGAAATGGCCTAATTTGCTAAAATGATGTACTATCACCAGGATGGTAGTAAAGGAGTTAGGTGGAGGCTGTTCAATGATAAAGTCCATTCCTATACATATCCATGGTCCATGTGGCATGTCGGAGTGTTGTAATAGTCCTTGTGGGCGCCTTCGGGGAACCTTAGTGCTGGCGCACACAGTGCATCCCTGGACATACCTGCGGACGTCGGCCCTCAAAGTAGGCCCCCAGTAGTGTCTCTGGAGTAACTGGAGGGTGCCACGTTGACCAGGATGTCCGGCTAAAGGGGCGTCATGGTGGGCCCATAAGAATCCCTGTCGTTCTTGCATGGGGACTGCTATTTTGTCCTGCAAATACAGTACCCCTTGCTTAGGAGTAAGGCGGGAGTCCTTCTGTAACCCCACGTTGTTCCCGGAACGGGCACAGAAGCAGTTTAAGAAGGGTTTCCAGGTTCCAGCAAAGTCTCGGGAAGGTAATAACAAGGACCCACGATCGGTAGGGAGGCCTTCGGCCTCTTGACATCGCAACAAGGCGTTCGCTAACACATTCTGATATCCAGGCCTGTATTGGATACAAAAATTAAACCATGCAAAAAACAATGCCCAGCGGGCGTGTCGAGCATTCGTAATTCAAGCAGTTTGGAGGAAAGTTAAGTTCTTGTGATCAGTAATGACCACTACTGGGTATTGGACCCCCTCCAAGTGGTGATGCCAGGCTTCAAAGGCCGCTTTGATAGCTATCAGTTCCCGGTCGAGGATGGTGTAATTCTGTTCAGCGATAGAGAGCTGTCAGGAGTAGAATGTACAGGGAAGGAGGGGGTTACCTTCAGGACCCGGCTGGAGTAGTACTGCCCTAATGGCCGTACTGGAGGCATCAGTTTCCACGGTATACGGCCTTGATGGATCGGGGTGCTGAAGGATCGGGGCTTGTGTGAATGCGGTTTTCAGTGTCTTGAACACCTTTTGTTGTTCTGATCCCCACACATAGGGGTTTCCTTTTTTCAACCGTTGTGTCAAAGGGGACGTTAGGTAGGCATATTCAGGAATGTATTGGCGGTAGTAGTTGGTACTACCAAGGAATCTCTGCAATGCTTTTACATTGGTCGGTGGTGTCCAGTCCTCAATAGCCTGTACCTTTTGCTGTTCCATTTTGATGCCTTGTGGAAATACTATAAAACCTAAAATGCAACAGAGGAGACGTGGAAGGTACATTTCTCTAACTTGCAGTACAAATTATTCTGGCGCAGTCGTTTCAATACTGTACGTACATGCCGCACATGCTCCTGTTCTGTCGTTGAAAAGATTAAGATGTCATTGAGGTATATGATAACAAATACATCCAAAATGTCCCGGAACAGGTCGTTCAACAGGTGTTGAAAGGTGGCAGGGGCATTGGCCAAGCCGAATGGCATCACCAGGTACTCAAAGTGCCCATAGCGAGTACGAAAGGCCGTTTCCCATTAATCGCCGGCTCGAATTCTCACCAGGTTATAAGCCCCGCGTAAGTCTAGCTTTGTGTAGATTTGTGCTCCCTGTAATCTTATTCAGTATCAGCAGCAAAGGATATCGGTTTTTTATGGTAAGAAGGTTGAGGCCGCGGTAATCCACACACAGCCGGAGGCCCCCATCCTTCTTCGGTACAAAGAAGATGGGAGCCCCAGCAAGGGATACTGAATGCCGGATGAAACCACGGCGAAGGTTTTCATCAATGTAATCCTTGAGGGCTTTCGGTGCTGGGAAGAAGTCGCTGAACTGAGGTCCCCGCTGAACTGTACTGCACTCTCAATCACCTACCTGACGGCGGACAGCTGGGAGCGGGTGGAGCCCAGTGCTGGTTGGGGCGGAGCCGGACCCTGTGGGAGGATAAGAGACTTGAGTGAGCCTACGGCCGCATCGTAGGCACGCGCCTAGGTCGCGCGCACAAGGGCGCGTGCCCTTTGAGTGCCCTTTGGAGTGTCCAGGAGTGTAGACCCAAAACTCTGCCTCCAGTGAATTTTTGGGCTAAGCTGTCTGACCTGCCCATAAACTCTGTCTACTGAAGAAAGTGTGGGAAAGGTGTTGGGGTCGGGAAGGGTTTTCTTTGGTGGGAGAGGAAGGAGGATTGGTGTGAGGTTGGGAGTAAGGTTGTTGGTAACAGCAAGTACCTCTGTGGGTGTGTCCCTCTTGAAACCCAATTATATACACGCCATTATAGTAATAGACCGATTTAGATTGATGACGGGTAAGGCGAAACGTGGGCGTCCCCCTACATTACCCATTTCTCCACCTCTGAAGCAAAGGAAAATGCATAGCTATTTCCCCATATCAAATAAGTTTGAGGTATTGCAATCTGATCCTCATTCATCGCAGTCTCATCTGTCAAGAGCGGATGGATATTCACAGGGGGAGGGTGTACTTCAGCTTTCCCCAGCAATACAGACAAGAGGGGAGATGATGGTGCCGAAGTTATTTGTGGACCAGGCCCCAACATCTCAATATATAAGCCATCATATATCCATGCATGAAGGGGGTATAATGGATTGTTTTTCAGAGCATGCACTTCTCACGGCACAGACAATTCGTGCTATGTCTGCTCGGCTGGATAAAGTTACTGCAAAAGTGGATGACCTGACTAACCACATTGGAAATGGGGGTTTGGCAATGCAAATAGACAAGTTAACGTCCAAGGTAGTTGAAATTATAGATTTGGTGGCTCGTGACAAAGTGGCCCCTGGTATACGACAAGCTTGTCCTGTAGTACCCAAGGAGGTGGGGCAAGAGAGGGGTGGGATTGACCCACAAAATATGATAGTATTGGACATAGGACCCGCTCAGGACAAGAAGGCATTAGCCCCCTATGTAAAAGCTCTGACTAAAATTGCCCTGAACATCAAACCTACCCCTCGAGGGAATCTTCCTGGTTGGAGTTCGCCCTTGGAGGCTGCAGAGCACCTGAGGGCCCTCCTACATCTACCTATAGTCAGTAAGGATATAGATAGAATTGATATGTTGGGAATTAATAGAGAACAGAGGAATATTGTTCTCCATTTCACTTCTGCCAAGTATATTCCCGCCATTTGGGTACAGCAGAAGGCCTTGTCATCAGTGGGTATTTCATTGTCAAGTGTCTATATGGGCATGGCCCAGTGGGGCAAGGAGAATAGGGGGGAAGTCAAACCCCAAAACGTATGTAATCTATGGGGAGAGATACAGCCTATAGAGAATAAGGGTGAGATCCCGGAGATGGCTTTGTTACCAATTGACCATAAAGTAATAGCTCCCCAGGCCGAATTAATGGAGGTGCAGATGCCCTCCCAAGCCTCTATTATTATCTCCTCTCCTGCAGTGCTAAAGGGACCTAATCAGATAGGCCCGGAACCGTTGTTAGATCCAATGGATAACCTTGACAAATTAGTATCACTCTCCCTTAGGATTCAGGGGTCAGTGGCAAAGTGGAGGTGCTCCAGTGGGGCAACGGCTGGTGTCCGGCCATCTGGCAGCAGGGGGGTGTCAGGGGATCGGTTGGTTTGGGAGCTTTAGAAGTTCAGTCCCGGGGTACCCTTGTTTCTCTTGGGGATGGATCAATTGTCATAGAGGAATGGCCGGCTACTTCTACCCCACGGGGAGCATGCTTAGATACTATTTCCCCACAGAGTTTTGAGGGTACATCGCGGGACAGTATGCCACTATTAGAATCAACAGGCAGTAAATATGGGGTGGTGCATGGCACAGGCGGGAGAAAGGCTGGGATGGCAATCAACTCTTTGAAGGGGATTTATGTCAATACAGGGCCTCTTCTGCCAGCCCAAGGTGATACCCTGTACTTGAACAATCAGATATCTAATCAAGCAGGGGTAGTGTTAGATAATGCCGACTTTGGGTTTAAGGCAAAAAGCTCCTACTTCAATAGATTGACTATATCAAGAAGCTAAAGGGGGAAACCAGCTAAGAATAGAGTGCTGGAACATAGGACATAGAAAGATGGGCTCAGCGACTTTTGGATCCAGATTTTGGCAAACTTCAGTGTATGTGATATTTTTCTGCTACAAGAAATATGGGGGGTTAAGGCCCTTAGTTTAAACGGGTTTGAAGTGCATCACATAAATGCCTGCTCTTTTAGCAAATATGGCAGACCAAGTGGAGACTTGGCTCTATTAATAAGGAATTCTTTAAAGGCAGTTCTTAAGGAAGTAGTGTGCTATGAATCTTACTTTGCAGTTTGGCATTGTATACTTGATACCAACCTATTACTTCTGGTGAATGCTTATGTTCCTCCTGTGGCTTCACCTTATTACACGGAGGCACTATCGGCCTTTATGTCTGCTGCTGTACAAAATGCGTACCTCGAGTATCCCACGGCTTTATTAATTATGGGGTGGGATATGAATACCCGTGTGGGGAATCCAGTATCCAGGCCGAATAGTCAGGAAGACAGTATGAATTTAGCCCCACCTTTTAATAATGCCCGGGTCTCAAAGGATCAGGTCAGGTGCTCAAGGGCTATTCCGTTCTTCCAGTTATTAGAGGATTTGGATCTGGTCATACTGAACGGGCTATTGCCTGGAGAACTAGAGGACAATTTTACTTATCACTCCGCAGTAGGGCAGAGTGTTATTGATTATTTCATGGCCCCAGGCTATTCTCTTTTTTCTGTACAGGAACTCAGGATCCTTTTGGGGGTAGAAACAGAACATTCTCCCCTGGTGTTATGGGTTGGAGACCCCAGGTGTGTGTGTGGGGGGGTAACAGCATTTGGAAATAGTCAGCAGCAGCAGGAAGGGCAGCTAAGCCCATGTTTTTCCCGGGTAAGATGGTCTTCTGGCTTGGAGACGGATTTTATACGTTTCTTGCAGCAGCTGCAGGTGATTATTGCCTTGTGTGATCAGATAATGGCATCAAGATCTGAGTCGGTCGCTGCTTTTGAATTACTATGTCAGCTTTTGTTTCCTTTGCTGTCCTATATAAAAACATTCTTTGTCTAGATGGTTTGACAGTGAATGTGGGGCAGCTAGACGAAGGTTAAGGAGGGTAGTGTGCATTTCCCAGTCATTACCTTCAAGGGACAATAGATTAAGGGTGACCGCAGAGAGGAAAAGTTATCGGTATTTGATTAAAGTTAAGAAAGGATCGTTCCAATCTGCACAATGGGCCCAACTTCAGACAGCAGCTAGATCAAATGATCCGGGAAAAATTCTGGTTCCTAATCGCACAATACAATTCTAGAGGTAATTTGGGCAGGGGTAATGCGGTATTTCTAGCGGCTTGGCAGGCACACTTTGAGGCGTTATTTTCCAAACCAGTGGGCTTGGGCAACCCACTGGTTCTGAAACCATTAAATCGCTTTCAAGAATGTCCAGCAGGAAATACACAAGAAGTAGAGACGCTTATTCACTCTTTGAAGAATGGAAAGGCGCCGGGAATAGATCTCATCTCCCCTGAAATGTTGAAATGTAAGGTAAAATGGTGGGCTGAGCGGCTAGCGCTTCTTTTTCCCCAGATTAACCGGGAAGGAGTTATCCCGGCGGTGTGGAAAAAAAGTTTGGTGGTACTGATCTTTAAAAAGGGCAGTAAGGAAGACCCTTCCAACTATCGCCCTATAAGCTTGCTGTCGACAGTAGGCAAACTTTATTCGAGGTATCTTTTGGGCAGATTACAGAAATGGTTGGATGAGAAACAAATCCTGCACCCCGAACAGGCAGGATTCAGAGCGGGGCAGTCCACTGTTGATCATATTTACACCTTAAAGCATTTAATTTCAAAATATCCTCTGGGACATGCAAAGACTGCCCTGTATTGCTGTTTCGTGGACTTATGGGCAGCATTTGATACTGTTGATAGAGAGCGCCTGTGGGTTAAGCTCCAGAACACGTCTATTGATGGTCGCCTCCTGTATTTGATGGTTCTATTGCATAAGGGCAATTTGTTGCGGGTGCGTCCCGACTCTTCCAGTACTTGTACTAAGGATATATCATTGGCCCGGGGTGTTCGGCAGGGATGTGTTTTGGCCCCCTCTCTTTTTAATCTATATTTAAATAACCTCATCCCATATATGGCCATTCCAAATAACCATGCACCAAAATTGGGAAACCATCGATTGTATCTGCTTCTTTACGCAGATGATACAATCTTATTGTCAATTTTGCAGGTGGGTTTTCGTCAAAGCATGGTCAGATTTGAATCTTACTGTAAAACGGAAAATCTGTTAATAAACTACACTAAGACAAAAATCATGATCCTGGGTAAAGGACGACGTCAATATCATTGGTCCATGGGCGGCCAGGTTCTGGAGCAGGTTAAATCTTTCAAATATTTGGGGGTACTTCTCTCAGCATCATGTAGCTGGTCCCTACATTTCCTGACTGTCGAAGAACAGGTTAAGAAAGTAGTTAGTACACTAGCCAGCTTCTTTCATTCTCATGGGGGTAGATTAGTGAGCCCAGCCTTAGTCCTTTTTAAAGCTAAGGCACTTGCCCAGCTCCTTTATACTGTCCCCATATGGGGCTTTTTAACCCTAGAGAAGCTTGAGCTGGTGCAGAACTCCTTTTTGAGAGCCATTTTGGGGGCTCCGAAATCAGTCCCCCAAGCCCTGCTTAGAGCGGAGACAGGAATGGCCCCGGTTCGCTCCATGGCATTGGCCAAGATATTAAAATATTGGGTGAAGGTAAAGGTATTTCCCCCACCCTCCAACTCATTGTTGAACTTTTTTTTATAATGAAAATTCGGATGATGGATGGTGCCTAAGGGCAGAACTGGAAATAGCAAAACTGGGTCTATCGAGAAGTATTTTGCTACCCCTGGGCAAGAAGGGGGCAGGTCGTTTGCTCACGCAACGTATCAGTGACCAAGCCAAACAGATGGAATCTTTAGCACGGGCTAGTCAACAGAGTGCTCCGGAGTATTTCATTGGCAAAGCACCCGCATCTTACTTATTAGATTGGTCTTCATGGCCCCTTAGAAGGGCCTTTTTACTGATGAGATTGAACGCATTCCCTTCAGCTGTACTTGCGGGCAGGTACAACCAAACCCCTTATGCCCAGAGAGTGTGTGGCTTTTGTGACTCTGGTTCGCCGGAGTCAGTGGAACATATTATGTTGCACTGCCCGGCTTATCAGGGATTAAGGGGAAAATATATTGTCCCATTTGTGAGTCAAAGCTTTAAGGGATATAGGGATAAAGCTGTAATACGCGTATTCTTAGATCCTTGTGCTGCCTGTGCGAAGGCAACAGCAACTTTTTGCCTCAGGGTTCTTTTGTTTAAAGCTGTAAAATGATCCAGTCACGCTTAGTGTGACAGATGCAGTTACATTACGGTCTAGTGTTGTTGGCCTGTTCACTTGTTTGCAGTTTCAAAATTTCTCTTTTGGATTGATTTTATAATTTTTATAGATTTTATGTTTGTATTTAATTGTTTACTTGCTTATGTATTTTGAAATAGCCCTTGGGGCTACTCAATAAACTATTTACCTACCTTACCTTGAGGGCTTTCAATTCTGGCTCTGCAAGAGCATAAATCCACCCATACGGTGGCTCCGTACCAGGGACCAGATCTATGGGGCAGTCCCGCTGCCTCCTGTTCACAAAAGACATCCAGGAAGTCTGCATATGCGGTAGGGAGCATAACTGGTATGGGTACGGTTGACAGGGCTCTGCTATCCCTAACTGGGGGTGATGGTGGGGTTTGCAGACAGTGCATAGTACAATAAGGGGACGTGAACCCCACCGCCCCTGACACCCAATCAATCCTTGGATTATGGCACTGAAGCCATGGCATGCCCAATACAATGGGGAACAAAGGGGTCTGAACCACATCAAATTGAAGGGCTTTTCTATGTTTGCCTGTTTGTCCCACTAACCCCCAGGTGCATGAGATGATGGGGCCTGAAACTAAGGGTGACCCATCGATAGAATGCACCAATTCCACTTGGGGGTGCGCTTATATGGGAAGGGCCAAGCTCCGGATTAGTCCTTGATCAATGAAGTTACTAGAAGCCCCAGAGTCTATCAGAGCTCACCTAGTCAAGGACCGGTGTTTATTTCAGGTGATCGTGAGCACCACCTGGAGATGTCCTGGTAGGAGAGAGATTGCAAGGAGGTTCAGGGGAGTGGGAGAGTTTACCGAGATGTCCCCATGTCGTCTCGGCCCCTGTAGTTTCCCGGCTCCCACCGAGCCGGGGCCAGCTGTGGACAGGCTCGCGTGAAGTGTGAGGCGCCCCCACAATAAAAGCATAGGCAACCCTGGCGCCAACGTTCTTTCTCATCTGGGGTAAGGGGTCCGCGTGACGCCCCCAGCTGCATAAGTTCCCCGTCGTCCACTCTCGGCTGCTCGAGGCGAGCTGGCGGCGGCATATACATCAGGGGGGCATCCCTCGAATCCCTTGGCATTCTTGCCGCCTTTCCATCAGCCGCTCATCAAATTGTATACCAAGGGTTACTAGCTCCGCCCATTTCTCGGGGAGGGTCACGTACGCGAGCTGGTCCTTAATTTCGTCGCTCAAGTCTTTTCTAAACATTACCTTTAATACGTTATCTGGCCAAGAAAGTTCCACTATGAGTTGTTGGAAATGGGTTACATATTCTAACAGGGACTCTCACCCCTGTCTCAGCTCTAAGATGACCGTCTCTGCGTCTTTAGCCCTATGGGGGTAATCGAAAAAAAAGTTGAATTCCGTCTTGAAAGCAGCATAATCATGGATCAAAGGGTCTTTACTTACTAGTAATGGGGTGGCCTATGACAGGACCAGTTCTTCCAGGAGCCCAATTATGAAGAATACTTTGGCCTGATCGGAGGCATAGGTGCAGTACTGCACTGAAAATGCTAGTTCGCATAAAGCTAGGAACCCGCGAAACATTCTCCGATCTCCATTCAATTTTGCAATCTTAGGCCCCTTAGGCTCCCGGAGGGTAGGAGCCCTGGCCTGATCCTGTAAATCTTGTACCTCCATTGCCAAGGACTGCATGACCCTAGCTAAATCATTTACATCAACAGGTCTGGGGGCAGCATCAGGAAATGAGGGTCCCATGGGTGGGGAAGCTAACCCCACCACTGGTGGCAGGGGGGCTGGCCTCGTTCCCACCACCCCAGGTTGGGGTCCTGCCCCGTCTACTGCTCCCTGTTCCATATGCCCAGGGACACAATGGGAGGATACTGGAGCTGGTGATACTGTTAGGGGGACAAGGGACTGGGAAGGAAGGGGTCACGCTTCCAAAGCAGTCGCAAGGACAGCACGCTCTGTCTATAGGGTCCCTCAAGTTCTTATAGTGGCAAAGGGAGCGAGCTTCGAGAGTGACTCCTAGCCAAAGATCATCATAGGGACTGGTGAACAGTGCAGTGCCCACTCTAGGTCTCTCACGCACCCACTGATCCAGGGAATAGGGAAGGGAGCGTGGACTCAGTGATGGCTCAGGGGAGGGAAGGGGAACCTAGGACCCAGGAGAAGAGGCAGGAGGGAGGATAGGAGGAACGTACCAGGAACAAGATGCAGGAAAATAGGGAAACAAGGCAAACTCACGCACTCTCAGCAATCACTCTCTAGTAATTAACACACCCCCACGCACTCACCTCACACTCCACACGCTCACACACTCTCGACAATGTTTACAGCTCTCACTCCTCTACGCAACAACACAAATGCTCGGGGCCAGTCTCACGGCACAGGTCCGATCACCAGCGAGGAACAGCTATCCTCGTTGGACTTAAATAGGGCTCTCATGTGCCTTTGCACGCAAGCGCGCTGAGCGCTGGGGTGCTAGTTCCGGGTCTGAGCCTCACATGTGCACGGGTTGCTGGGGTACCTGTGGACGCTGCGCTGTCAGGCTCACGCATGCTCCCTTCTGCCTGTACCTCTTGCAGCGATGAGGGAACGGCTGGCTGCGGACAAGTGCAGCACAGCCGGGGCAGAGGCGCCTGGAAAAGCCTCCGTACACGGGACACTCTCCTCCCAACCCCCCAGGGCCTGACAGTTGGTGTCGGCGTGGACATTGAAGTCCCTCCAGATTAATGCCTTCAGGGAACACAACACCACCCCTGCCAACACCTCCGCTAGACCATGTAGAGAGGCTGCCATATAGGTAAGTGCACAGTATACAAGCAGCACTCCCAAACGGTCCCCTGCCAAATCGAACACCAGATGGAGAGCCTCGATACCCACTATGGTTTGCACCGGATACCCCCTAACAGACCACCTCTCTCTAGAAATAGCTACACCCCCCCACCCCCCCAATCCCTCTGACCGTGGCTGATGGTGCACCAAATCCCCAGCCAGAACGAGGTTAGCCAGAATAGGCTCCGACTCAGTGTCCAGCCAGGTTTCCGTAATACCCACGAGATTGGTGGCACAGTCCAGGACCAGTTCCTGGACAGTTATTGCTTTATTAGCCACCAATCTCATGTTCAACAGTAGCAGCATAGGGTCAAGGGTCCTCTGATCCCGACTCACCTCTCCAGCTGCTAAGGGATTAGTGAGTGGGACCTGCAACAAGCACCTATCCCGCTTCACTGATCTTATACCACCCCATTTGGACCCATATCTCCCCCGCCCTGTCACGACCCCAGTGGCTGCACACACACACACCAGCAGGGCTCCGGCTGTTCCACACTGGCAGCAGGGGAGACCCTCACCCCATACCCCCCTGCCCCCCTCTGCCACAGAGGGGCAAACCCCCCTTTCCAAAGGACTGCACCCCTCCCTCACACCAAGGGGGTCAGTCCTTCCCCCCCCAACCCAGTCCCCTTGCCCCTCCCCCATATAAAACAATCCCCCACTGTCCCCTTCAACCAGCTACAAATACCCCTGCCCTCATTAATAGCCTTCCTGTCCACCTGGACCTCGCTAAGGGCCATGCCTAAGGGCTCTTTGGTGCGTCCCTTAGGCGCGCTGCTTGTGATGTGGTGCGCTGCCTGCGGCGCAGCCAGGCAGCAAGCAGCATTTGGCCCCACCGGACCGGAAGTCCACTGACGAGCCCCAGCCCCGCCTCCCCTCCTCCAACAGGGGGAGGAGGTGGATGTCACCTGGGCTGGGCAACTCAAGCCCTGTCAGGCTAAAGCCTCTGTTCAGTGGCGGCGGCAGCAAGGTCAGGCCCTGTGGGGATGGTGTCCGCTCCCCAGGCCAGGAAGCAGGCGGCTTTTGGCCCCACCGGGCTGGAAGTCCGCTGATGAGCCATGTTGACTCTTCCCCAGTATGCCATGTTTATCAACATGCTTGGTAATTCTGCAACTCGATGGTACTAGTGAACCTGTATGTGCACAGGTGCTGCATGCAACCTTATTGACAGGACACAGACACATGGGTGCACATTAGCCCACATTTGCCTGCATGGCGGGCTCCACTTTTTCCAAGAGGTCATTGTGAGTGGGGGCTGTGAGTCCAGTGGGTGGTGGCCCCATGGCTGGTGAGGGTGAATACCTAATAAACATGCCGGTGGACACCCACCTAGTGTGGGCTATTGTTCATTAACACACTAAGTTTAAAAGTTGCAGATGCACATTCTTAGCTTAGTTACAGGGGGAGAGGGGGGGACCTTGAATGAAAGGACAGTAGAGGAACCATCAATAGGTGGAGGGTTTTGCTCTTGGCTTCAACGGCACTCCCTCTGCATAGCTCGATATTCCTTATTTCCTTTTTCTCTTATGGTTTTATGTGTAGTCCTTTCATCTGTGCCTGCCTTCTGCCCTGTCTTTTTCTCAGTGTGAAGATTCCTTGATGACATTAAATCACATTTTACTATTGGTAGAACTTCATTCCAGAAACAACAAACTCCTCAGCTTCTGTTGGGGCTTATGGTAACACATTTCAAAGCTGCTTTTGTCAGTGAGGTTGCTGTCAAAAACATGTTAGACTTTTGAACTATGCTATTTGTCTCTTTCTTTCTCTTTTGTTTTTGACTGTTTGTACAAAACTCTGACTATACCCTAAAAAGTAGTCTGTTGCCATAGTCAACAGCAATAGCTGTTTCCATACTTTATAGTATAGAGTCATATGTTCTAAATCATTGTCAATTATTTCTTCTCCCCTTTTGTCCCATCCAAAAAATTTTTGCCCAAGCCAAACAAAAGAGAAGGAGAGAGGGAGAAATTGCCAAGTTCTATTGTATCCATGTCCTAAACTACTGAAAGCTTGGGTCAGTGCAGAGATAAGCATCAGACAGTTTACCCTAAGTAATGCCTTTGTTATTGCTTTTTGAAACAATTTATTTGGTGCCTTTCTTTTCTTTTGACAGCATGTGGACAATAAGTGGGTTTCTTCATCTAGAGAAATAATTACTTTCCGAAAAGCACTGTTGAATCCAATAACGGCATTTCAGTTTCAACGCTTTGTATCTTTGAAAGGAGACTTACTGGGAAATGGAGTGCTCTTCTGGCAAGAGGTGCAGAAATATAAGGTATAAGTGCTAGCAGCTGAGGGTGTGGCACGTGGAAGGCATTCTGGAGAACCAGAGGATAAATGTCAGTTTAGACTACTACTTTCCTGAACTTTGAATAGGAACAATTATAACCAGGGTTCCTAGTTTTACGTGACAAAAAATTGAAAATTTTCTGATAAAAGAACATAAATTCTCTGATTATAAAAAAACCCAAATCTCTGTTTTTCTGTGATTAAATGTAAACGCTAGTTGACTTTCCCTTACCACAATATATATAGGTATGAGTTAGAACATCACATTTTATGAATATTTTCATTTTTATGCAATTTTGCAGCTACCTATCCCACCAACAGTCCAAAAAATATAATAATTCATGGTCTGTGACACACTCCAAATGCAGAGCCGCCCCCCCCCCCCCCGCCCCCAAACAAATGCCTTTCGGTTGCTTCCCCTCTACTGCCCTGCACTCGCTGCTGCCTCCTCCCAACGTGCTCCCAGACCACTCTGCCAACCAGAAAGGGGGATTGGTATTTGGGGAAGCTGCTGTGGGTCCACCCAAGGTCCAGAAGACCTGCCTCCCCAATACATAGTTCCCCTGCCTCCACAACCCACAGGAGGTCTGTGGCACCCTTCCAAATGCAGAACCCCTGCTCCTCCACAGCACATACCTTCAGGTTGCTTCCCCTCAGCTCCACTCCACATCCTCACTGCCCCACGCTTGCTGTGTCCTCCTCACAAACCTGTAAGTTTTTGCCATTTTTTGCTAAATTCTCTGGAAAGAAGCAAAATCTCTGTTTTTCTCTGGAAAAAAGCAAAATCTCTGTTTTTCTATGGCTTTCCGTAGAAAAACTAGGAACCCTGGTTATAACCTGATGTGAAATGCCATAGAAAAGTGGGCTGCCTGTTGTTATTATTTATTTATTTATTATTATTATTTATTATTTATTTATTACCATTTATATAGCGCCAGCGATGTACCTGGTGCTTTATAAAAAATAAGATAGACACGGTCCCTGCCTGACAGCTTACAATCTTTTAAAATCATTTTCTTGATGGACCTATTCCATGGAGAAAGCTACTGTTGTTTTACCACTGATTTGTCAATTATTTTCTTAGTGAACAAAGACAGTACAGTCTGACCATAATATTTTTTGTGGGGTGGGGGTTGATGGTGTTCTACACACCATTGTACATGTATTTTTATTGTTTTAGTGATTATTTATTAAATTTATGTTTCTGATATTTACGCGTTCATTGTATTTGTATGATGTGAGCTGCCTGAGGCAGGAGAGGCAGGATTTAATTTATAAAATAAATAAATAAATTAAATAATGCATGAACATGACTTGACAAAGCTGGCAGATGCTGCTCTCTCTAAATACCAAGGACTGATGCACCATACATTGTGTAATATAAAATTGCTCACGCTGCCCTACCAGAGGGGCTCGGGCTTTATTTAAGAAAATTACCTGTGGAATATTGTGTGCAGTTCAGCCTCTAAAACCTATTAACTCCTTTGCTTCTATCTTCTTTCTGATGCCAGCGGTGATACCAATTATTGCCAAAAATGGGCATTTTTTTCAATGTGGTTACTTGTACCCACATGGGCTGACACTGCTGCTTCTTATGGAACACTAAAAAACTATCAGATGGTAACAATTTGAACAGTAATTTCATTTAGAGTGTTGGCTGATTCAAGGAATGTGCAAAGATTTTGTAGAATTTTGCTGTTGACCTAGACTTGGATTTTGACCTGGAGTTCTACATACACAGTGCACATTGAATTTCTCCCTGTTCAGGACTTGTGCCATTCTCATTGTGATGATGCCACCATTCAGAATAAGATCACAGCTATCATCAACTGCTTCATTAATTCCACCATTCCACCTATGCTGCAAATTGACATTCCCTTAGACCAGGCTCTGAAGATTGTTGAGCACAGGAGAGATCTAGGACCATATGTGTTTAGAGAGGCACAGGTAAGAGGGTGAGGCATGAATAGTATAAATTTGGCTAGAAGAGTTGCACCTGATTAGAGCTTGGGCCCAGTTCTGTGCCTGTAAATGACTGTAAGTACAGAGTTGCACCAACAAAAATGGGGGTTGGATTGAGACCCTGCTAAAATCCAGGTCCATTCTATCTTCACGAAAATTACGGATTAGCTTGTGGGAAGAAACTGCTGCGTATTGTTGATCAGTCTATAAGCTACATAATGTGTTTTGAGTGGTTTTACCATAAAACCATTACCCACATTACCTGGCCTTGAAAAACTCCCGGTGTGGAATCTTCCGTTTATCTCCAAACATGGAGTAAAAACGTCATCAGCCGGGTCCTGCGGCAGTTTCTCTTGTGAACAACAGGGCTGGATTTTAAGCCTTGTCATTCATAAAAGAAAATGCCACAGGACAGGACTCGGCTGCTGACATTTTTACCCTCGTGCCCACATTTGAATATAAACAGAAGATTCCCAGCTGTGTGATTCCATGCCAGGAGTTTTGCTGGGCCAGGTAATGTGGGCAAGCAGCCTCAGACTCACATTGCATTTCTAGCATGAGACATGCAGTACTACTTTGTTATCTCAAATTGCAACCTCTGAATACTTTAATTAACATTGAGGGCCACATTCTGGTGGATCCACCTAGGAAAACAGAAGGATTTTGCAGATGTAACCAAAATGCAAGGGCAGCTTAACTTACTTGCAAGGCTGCCCTTGTTTTCTTTATAAGAGCTGTGTTATTGGATCTGACTACGAACAGATATTTTCTCTTTGTTCATTCTGTTGCAAAGACCAAATAGAGTCATTTGTAAAACCATACTTTTGACCTTCTATGGTTATTACCTTTTATGTGTCTGTTCATAAAACATACTGAGCTTGATTCCTTCCTTTTCCCACCATGCCACTACCAAACCCCTTATAAAGATCTACTAATACAAACATATAAAACATTCAGGTCACAAGAGATGAATGGTTGGAAGAGAAGGGAATTCAAATTCATGAAGATCGTATGATAAGCAGCTGCAAGAGGGACAACTTGTGTAAAATACAGCAAATTCAGAAATGCGGAACCAAGGGAAGATTATTGCACAGAGAAATAGCAAACGTTCTTATTTGCAAATAACAGCATAATGCACCCTCACTAAGGGTGAAAACAGACATGACGCTAACCACCCTTGGTGGTCATTTATGCATGTTGCAGGGCTGCATAGGGCACTAATACAGCCCTGCAACATGCATAAATAACCACCAAGGGTGGTTAAAGGGTGGTTAGCGTCATGTCTGTTTTCACCCTATGTTCCCTGAATTATAGTTGTCCTCTGGTAATAAATTAGAGTAATGAATCTTGTGGCACCCTCCCTTCAGCATTACAGTACTTATATTGATCAAGACCAAATTTTCAAAATTGCTTGTCTCCCACATAGGTGCCAAAATAATAGTCAGACTTTCAAAACTGCCGAGCACCCTGTATTTCCCATTGTGCCACCAGGGCCAGCTGTTCTGGGTAGTTCAGCATGCTGAGTAAATCCTGCGATCTGCTGAGCCGCCTCAGCTCCCATTGAAGTCAAGTAAGAGCAGAGGGCTCTCAGCACCTTCTAGGAAAAACCTTGCCTCAGATGGAATCTAGATCTCAATGCCTTACTAGAAAGCATCAGCAGAATGCACCGATCCTCTCTGTTTGCTCTTTAAATTGTATTTCTTACTCCAGTTTAAAGAAAAGCCTGAGAGAGATTATATCATTTAAAAATGATCCAAGATTTACTCATAGATCTGTAATGTTGTTTAAAAGCTTTTCCAGAGGCAGCATTCCTTTCCCTGAGAGTAAAAAGAAAAGGAAAAAAAAGCTCTCTCATGAGTAAACAGGATATTCAGAATATTTGAGCTAAACTAAAGTAAGTCTGGTATACATTTTAAAAAGAATAGATGTTAAAAACTGATGGATGTTTTCATTAATGCAAGCAATCATTGAGGGAAATATAAAAAAGAAAGCGCCTTTTAACAGTGTTTGGGGAAGATTCCTCATCAGTAATAAACACTCTGATGAGAAGCATGTGCAGAGCGAAGCTGGACTGAAATGTCAGGAGACAATAAGTGGGAGTAACCAGGCTGTGTATTAAAAAGGGAATAGTTATTTCATTACTATGGTAAACTGTTCTGAGTTTCTGCAGTATCTTCATATAAACTTGTAACAGCAGACTTCCGTCTTTCCCTACTCAGATGACTATTTTTGCTCTTCTGTTTAAATTTTGGCCAAAATTTTGCGAGTTTCGAAGCAATTTGGCAGATGAGGAGAAAATTTTGGCTGCTCTGGAACGAAAAATGGAAAAGAAGATGGCAAAACTGAAAAGAAGGAGAGACTCGGAGGAAAGACTTTCTAAGGTGAGAGGCTGAAAGAGCTGGGCGTGATTTTATGTGAACAAAAAACTTTTAAGAAAATCATCTTACATCACAATACAAGCCTGATCCAAACCCAAGGAAAGTCACTGGAAAGATTTTAATTAACCTTGTAGGAGCTCCAGCAGAGTCAGGAGAAGCTACTTGCTGGGTTCTTGACTTTTGGTATTCTTCATACACAGTGGGCGCTAGAGTTGAACGCCAGCCTTCAGGGAGGCAGCCGGCTTTTACTGTGCCCACTGCAGGTGCAACAACAGGTCAGGAAAAGCTGTCCCTCTGGGCTTGGTTGAATAATGTCCTGGAAGTTCAGTGAAATATTTGGGGCATTCAGATTCCCTTGATGCATGGCTGAATATTCAACATGGCTCAGGTTAAAATACAGACTTCTAGTTACTGGCCTTTAGGCAATTAGATTTCAGTTCTGCAAACATTTACCCACATAATTAAATCCCAGGAAGAGCTCCATTCAAAATACTGATCAATGGGAATACTGCTTTGCTTGACAATAAATGTGTGCAGGTGTTTGCAGAACTGAGACTCTAGTATTCCCTCATTTTAAACAGGGGAGAAAGCATATGTTTAGTCAACTGTTCTGCCCAGTGCATTACAAGAGCAGAATTGACAACTACACAAGGTAAACCCAAAAGACTCAGTTCCCTGAATGTGTTAAAAAATTACCTCTGGTTATTAAGCTGAAGATTTTTAATATTTATGTTTGTTACTCCCTTTTTGTTGCTGTTTGTCTACATGTTACACTGCACTCAGCTTTGATAGTGAAATTAGACCACCTGGTTTTACTTCTGTGTGCAGTCCTTTCTAACCAGTTTCACTTTGTAGGTTCTCATGCACTGCTGTGTTTGGGATACAAGCTTCTACAGGGAAACATACCTGTTGGAATTTTGTTTGAATAATAACATGGAAATATTCTTTTGGTTTTAGAATTTATAAGACATTTCACAGCAATTTCTGTTTGAGTCAAGTTTGATGTGAGGGTGTCCCTTTTAAAAGTGAAGAAATGACTCTGCTCACACATTATAATTAGCATTTACATAGCACTTTGAATTCTCAAAGGGACTTACATAGCAAGGTGGCAAGTCATATGTAGGACAACATGGAACAGCTGTGACCAGTTATAAGCTCAGGGCAGATGAAGTCAGGGTGCTGGACCATAAAGGGCCTTGTCCTGCAGGGTCTTATGACAGCAGCCTGCCACACTATAGAAATAATTAGAAATATTAGCCAATTAAGTCTTTCTTTACAAACTGTGTAAACATTATTCCCCATTTTACAGATAGGGCAGAGAGATATCATGTGTTGCCTGGTGCTGTCCAACCATATGTGGGCAGCCAAGCTGTGACTAGAATTTCCAAACTACTTCTCATTCTTCCAGAGTGCCTTGTCTTCTTGCAGAAATGGATGTCTGAGCCAAGGGGTGTTAACAAACATGGTAGTGGCCTGCGAGTCACTGGCACATTTGTTGGCGGGCCGCCAGATCTTGGCCCAGGATTGCTCCTGGGTGCGTTGGTGGCTAGCTTGGATTGTGATCCTTGAGATCTCTGGGAACACAGCCTGGGCAGTGGCCCTCCCGACCAGGCCTAAGCGGACTACAGTGGGCTATCGCATGTGTTAGCCCACTGTTCCAGGCCCAGTCCATGGTGCTGCCATGACTGGATGTCATGGTGGGATGCTGGGTCCATGCATCTCCCTGCCCTTCCCGGGAGCCCAGGAAGGCTTTTCCAGCTACAAATGAGACCATGTTGGCCCGCCTCAAGGTGTACCTATTGTTCTTCTTCGAGGATCTCCGCAATTCTCACTCTTGGGATTCACTTCCTGCTCTGCAGGTACCAGAAAACCTTTCTGTCAGCAGTATAGAGGCAGAATTTGCCTGGAAAAAACGAAAACATGGTGAGGGCTCCACCCCCTCCCAACACCCCTCCTGCCCGGGAGAAAGCGCAGGCTCGCATCACATGGGGCAAGCCGGTATAAATAGGGGGAGGAGCCCTCGCCGCCCCAGTTCCTTCCAACCGCATGGCATTGGAATACCTTTGCAACGCTAGTCAGCGTTGGTCAGTAGTAAAAGAAAAGAAGAGAGATAACGAGGAAACAGTGAGTGCAGTCCTTGCCTGCGGGGTCTCATCCCCTGGGCACGACCTGCCCCTCGGGGGACTTGGGAATGCCCAAGCAGCCAGGGTTTAAGAGGTGTAGCTCCTGCCCCGTGACTTTGTCTGTGAGCGATCAGCATACCCGCTGTCTTGCCTGCTTGGGTGAATCCCATAACACTCAGACCTGTAAGGCCTGCTCAGTGTTGTCAAACAGGACGAAAAGGGCCAGGGCGCTACGCTTGCAGGACTTACTTACTAAAAGGGCTTTGGAGGGTGGAGAAGAGGGGCCTCTCAGGCTCCCCACCCAGCACTCAGTGACACTGATGGAATCGGTGCAGAGGGCACCGACAGAACTGGCGCAACCCGGGCCCTAGGGACCCGTTACGGTTCCGAGACCAGCGGTACCGCCCGCACCAGCGGAAAGCCCCCAGGTGCCCGGTACCGTACGCCCAGTGGAGGGCGGTACAGAGGCTCCCTGCAACCACAGTCCTGCCCTTTCTGTGGAACGGGGCACTAGACGCGTGGATGGGGAGAAAAAGAAAAAGAAGAGCTCCAGGGAACTACCAGAGCGATCAGGCACAGGGGACGCGGCTGCTCCCCAGATGCAACAGGCGCAGAGGGACTGACCTCCATCGGGACCAACAGGTGCGACGTCCCAGACGCTCCCCCTACAGCAGATGGTGCCACCTGCACCGATGGTTCCGCCCATTGTGCAGCAGATGGTGCCACCTGAACTGACGGTTCCGCCCCTTGTACTTACCCTCCCGATGTCAGCATCTACGGAGACACGATCCCAGGGGCAGAGACGGTACCGCTCCAGGTCCAGATCACCGTGGTACCAGGAAGAACGAGGCACCCCACTGCGGTTCCACAGGGAACGGAGATCCAGGTCACCATGTTCCTGCTGCTCACTCTATAACCCTAGGGCTAGACATCTTGACTTTGTATACTCCCAAGGGTACCGCTACCGATCCCGCAGCCCCTCGCCCTACATGTCTAGGATGGACTTCAACGTCCTATCACACTCCAGGTGAGAACATCCATATGTGCCACCCCCTCCTGAGGGCGGCTCCGACGGCGACGATCTCCTGCCCACCACTGTTGGAGGCAGGCTCGGTACCGACTTAGGGGAATATCGGTGCTCCAACCACCAGGCAGGGCTCATCGGAGCCTCTTGCAACGATGGACTCTCAACAGCGGGGAGAAAGGTTAGTACCCTCCAGGGCCACAGACCTCCTGACCTCACTGCTAGGGAACCAGAGAGAGGAACTGGGACAGCCGGTACCATCGGTATCAAGGCCAGCCATAGCAGCTTCCTCAGGTTGATCTGCTTCCAGATCATCGTCTTCATTATCACCTTCTCTAGAGGAGGATGAAACCATTTCCCCTCCTCCCACCGATGTCATATCGGATCAGAATCCATCCCTCGCCACAGAGGATTCTAAAACTTTTCAGGGGATGCTGAGGAGAATGACTACCTCCCTTCCCAAACTGCCTACCAAGGTGGTTAAGAAGTCCCAGACTGGACCCATTTTTGGGATCTTAGGGACAGGCGAGTCAGGACATGTAATGCTGCCGATGCTAGAGCAGCTTATGGAGCCTGCCTCTACCATATGGAGCAAACCCGCCTCTGTGACTCCCGCTAATAAGTTGGCAGATTTGCTGTATGCAGTTCCCAAGGAAGGGACACAGATCTTTCATAAACACCCGGCCCCAAACTCCTTGGTGATAGCTGCAGCATCCCTGAAGTCTAGAGCAGGAGGGGTGCAAACATCACCTTCGGATAGGGAGGGAAGGAGACTAGATGTGCTGGGATGGAAGATGTTCTCCTCAGACTCCCTATCGTTTAGGATAGCCAACTATGCTTCTGCAATGTGTGGCTATCAACATTGGCTGTGGTCCAAACTCAGTAGCACCACAGACCCTAACCAAATTGCGGCTCTGCAGAAAGAGGGGTTACAAATAGCACAGTTTCAATTGACAGCAAATATGCACATAGCAGATGCCAATGCCAGAGGCATGGCCTCTGCTATAGCACTACGCAGACACGCATGGCTTCGCTCCACAGCGTTGACTCAGGAGAATAAGGCCAGGTGAGAGGACCTACCGTTTGACTGCTAAGGGTTCTTCACCGCATCTACAGATGATACTCTGAAAAAGATTAAAGAGATTAATCAAATGGCTAGGTCTACAGGGGTCATATGTGCCACCCATAAAAGACCCTAACCCACGCAGAGCTCCTATTTCTTTTCACCCAGAAAGCCCGCTTATACCTCGTATAATTATAATATGTGGAAACGGGCTCAACAGCGTAGTACGGCACAATACCAACAGATGCAAGGGCCTCTGCCGTGCAAAGCCTTCAATAGACAGAGAGGCCAAGGCAAACCATCCCCCAACTTGTCGTCGGGGCAACAAACCAAGTCCCGTTTTTAGCGAGAACTTGATCAAGGGAGTGCATGAGGACAATCCCTCTTTTCATGATCGCCTGCTACCCTTTCTACCCCAATGGAAAGCAATCTCCTCTGATCGTTGGGTCAGGGAGATGGTACAATTTGGATACGCTATTCAATTTCGAATCCTTCCCCCTTCTTTTCCCGCCCCCCCAGCACCCCCCCAACTCAAATACTAGTTGAAATATGGAAATTACTCCAGAAGGGAGCCACTGAGCCTGTCCCTGTCTCTAAACTTAACACAGGCTTCTATTCAAAAAAATTTGTGGTTCCTAATAAGGACAAGGTGTTCCGACCTATCCTAGACCTCAGACAGCTAAATAAATTTGTCCGTAGGTTTAAATTCTGTATGACTTCCCTCTCCATTATTTTTATGGGTCTCCAGCAAGGTGACTGGTTAGCCTCCCTTGATCTACAGGACGCATATTTCCATATTTCTATCCGCCCTTCTCACCGCAAATTGTTTTGTTGCAGGAGACTATCATTTTCAGTACAAGGTTCTCCCATTCGGACTTTCTACGGCCCCTCCCATGTTCACCAAATGTGTTGCAGTGGTGGCCGCTCATCTCTGGCGTCTGGGAGTAAGGATATTCCCGTACCTGGACGATTGGTTACTGGCAGCGACATCGCAACTAGCCCTACACAAACACTTAGAAATTACAATGGGGCTGCTCAAGGACTTAGGATTTTTGATCAATCTTCCCAAGTCACATCTATGCCCCTCTCAGCACCTAACATTTATATGGGCAATACTGGATACTCGTTAGACAAGGGCGTTTCTACCAACAGACAGTTTCGTAGCCATAAGGAGAGCTCTGGAGGAGCTGCTAGCGTGACCTACTCGATCAGTCTTCTATTTCCTGCATCTGCAAGGCCCCATGGCCTCCACCACAATGGTGACGCCTTACGCTCGTTTACACATCAGACCACTTCAGCAGTGGCTGGCTCGCAGTTATTCCCCATCGGTTCAACTGCTAAACATGAAGTTGACTTTGCCGCCAAGGGTCCTTATGAATTTACGATGGTGGGGAGATGCAAAACAAGTCCTGAAAGGGATGCCCTTTGATCTCCCAAATATCCACGCGTCCATCACTTCAGATGCTTCTCTGACAGGCTGGGGAGCTCACATGGGAAATGTTCAAGTGCACGGCCTGTGGTCTGCAGAAGAGATGAAGCTGCACATAAATATGCTGGAACTCAGAGCCATACGTTGGGCTCTGAAGGCTCTGCTACATCATGTCGAAGGAAGAAATATTCTGATTGTAACAGACAACACCACAGCAATGTGGTATGTGAACAAGCAGGGTGGCGCAAGGTCCACACGCCTATCCGTAGAAGCAGAGGCCATCTGGCACTGTTGCATAGAACACAAGATACACATACAAGCTATTCATCGGGCACCAAATATCACAGGAGAGGGCCTTTAAGTACTTGGGTCTGCACTTCCAGGCCTCAGGAGGTTGGAAAATGCAGTATGAGAGAGCACTCACTGCTACCAGAAGCTCCTCTTTCACTATCTGGAGGTGCTTTGAGAGCACTGGGAAATCCGCGCTGATTCCAGCGGCCAGGGTGTTAAATGCCAAGGCACATGCCCAGTTACTCTATGGGGTGGAGCTATGACTCCCTCTTGTGGGGGAAAACCTAGGGAAAATGGACAGCATTCAGACGGCCTTTTTCCAGAAGCTGCTTAGGGTGCCCAAGGGCACCCCGTATGCTGCTATCAGAGCTGAGGTGGGGCAATGCAGATGGTCCAGTATAGCTTGGTGTCTTGTGATCAAGTTCTGGAGTAAACTTAACCAGTGTAAGGGGGGGATGACTCAGTATTGGAGTAAGGATGTCTTTAAGAGTGGCTGGATAGGGGCCATTGAGCAGTATTTGTGTAAATTGGGCTTTGGAAGGGGCTATTGGGAGGGGAAGGATCTCTCTTCCTTTGCCAAGGAAGTGGTATGCAGGATTATGGATGTGACAGTGCAAGAGGAGGTGGCAAAGATTAGGGCATCGCCACATATGTCAGGTTATCTGCCCCTCATTCCATCAGGTTTTCATGTGGCCTCTTTTTTGACATCATGCATATCACCCAGGGGTAAGTATCTTTTTATGTCCGCCCGTTTTATCGCCTTGCCCACTATGGTGTTGGAGGGTCGGTTTTCCTTTCTGAGCTTCATGGATCGATTATGTCCCTTCGACCGTCAGCATACAGAGACAGTTGAACATGTCCATTTTAGGTGTCGGATGTATGATGGGCATCGCCAGGAATATTTATCCCTTTTTTGGGAAGGTATCCTGGTAGAACTGACCAAAATGTATCACTTTTGGCTCTGGCAGATATTGATCCACAGATTACAGAAGCTGTGTTTCAGTTTTTGATAGCCGCTTTCAATGTTCGTGGTTTGTTTTTGCAGTTTAAGGGTATTTCAGAATCTTAGGATGAGGCAGTGACTAAATTGGTTTTGAGGTCATTTTTACTTCATTTTATCCTGATATGATAAATATGCTCTCCGTGATGTAGGTATATTTCTTTGTTTTGTTTCGCTTATTTTCTTTGTATTGTCTGTCTTGTTATTATTCGCCTTTGGCCGCAAATAAACGTATTATTATTATTATTATTATTATTAGCTATTCATCTGACAGGCCAGGACAATTCAGTAGTGGATGTCCTCAGCTGCAAGATGTTAGACCAGCACGAGTGGTCCATGAACACCGGAATCCTGCAAGACATCTTCGAGGACTGGGGGACACCGATGATAGACCTGTTCGCTTCACAGGACAACGCGAAGCTGCCACAATACTGCAGTTGCGCAGGAACAGCTCCGGGATCAATCTCGGATGCCTTCGCGATTTCCTGGCAAGGGAGTTTCTGTTATGCTTTTTACACAGAGTAATTTGCAAGATCAGAACGGACAAAGCCCACTTAATTCTGATAGCACCTATTGGCCTTGCCAACTATGGTTCCAAACACTTCAGATGGTAGCATCAGAGGTCAAGATCCTCCCTCTAATACCAGACCTGCTGTCACGAGCTCGAGGGTCGATCCTGCACCACGATTTACAGATGCTCCACCTCTCCGCTTGGCTAATCCTGCTCTCTTGAGGAATGCCCCTCCTGAGGTTTCAGAAATCCTTTTGAATTCCCGAAGACTTTCTACACGAAGGTGTTATGAGGCAAAGTGGTTGCGTTTTACGAAGTGGTGCGAAACACAGACTATTTCCCTACACAACCTCAACATGAATCATGTGTTCATGTACATGTTGTTCCTACAGAGGTCGGGCCTGGCTGTCCCATCCATAACGGTTCATTTGGCGGCACTATCGTCACATCTTCAGCCAGAAGGTCAGGAAACCTTGTTTTCTCATCGTTTGATGAGATCTTTTTGGAAAGGACTGATGAACACTTTCCCATCTAGATCCCAACTGACCCCTCAGTGGGACTTGAAGCTGGTGTTATCAAAGTTGATGGGATGTCCTTTTGAACCCATCGTCTCATGTGCCATGGAAAATCTGACAATTAAGACTTTTCTTGGTAGCTATTACTTCAGCAAGAAGAGTGAGTGAGCTGACTGCCCTCAGAGCTTCACCACCTTATATTCTGTTTCATAAGGATAAGGTTGACTTGAGAACTGACCTGACTTTTGTACCCAAGGTAGTTTCACTTTTTCATCTGAATCAAACGATATCGTTGCCAGTGTTCATTCCGAAGCCCCATGCTTCTCATGCAGAACGAGCGCGCCACACCTTGGATGTTAAAAGGGCGCTGGCATTCTACATTGAAAGAACCAGGGATATTAGAGCTTGCAACTCCCTGTTTATTTCTTACGGAGGACAGAGAATTGGAGTCAAAATTTCTTCACAAGATTATCAAAATGGATTGTCCTATGCATAAGGAGATGTTACGAGCTAGCTCATAAGACTTCACCCTTGGGCATAAGAGCACACTCTACCAGGGCTACCGCTACGTCCATTGCAAATCTCTGTGGGATACCTATCTCAGACATACGTAAAGCCACCACATGGGCTTCAGTGCATACCTTTACAAAGCACTAGGGGGCGGGAAAACCGGTAAATCCGGTAGCCGGTAATGGGCCCGGGGTCCCACCTCTACAAAGCACTATTCCTTGGACCTCACTGCCAGGTCAGACTCCCAGGTGGGGAAAGTGGTTCTGAACTCGCTCTTTGGTTAACATTCTCGACTCCCTCCACCTAGAGGTAGGTAATCAACTGTTTATTACTCTCCCAAGAGTGAGAATCGCGGAGATCCTCGAAGAAGAAATAGAGGTTACTTACCAGTAACTCTGTTCTTTAAGAGAGCTCCGCGTATTCTCACATCCCGCCCTCCTTCCCCTCTGTCTCGGTTGACATGGCTGGGTCTTCCTGACCGGGGTTGGAAGGAGCTGGGGCAGCGAGGGATCCTCCCCCTATTTATACCGGCTCGCCCCACGTGATGTGAGCCCACGCTTTCTCCTGGGCGGGAGGAGGTTGGAGGGGGCGGAGCCCTCACCATGTTTTAGTTTTTTCCATGCAAATTCTGCCTGGATACTGCTGACAGAAAGGTTTTCCGGTACCTGCGGAGCAGGAAGGGAATCCCAAGAGTGAGACTACACGGAGCTCTTTCAAAGAACAGAGTTACTGGTAAGTAACCTCTATTTACAAATCTTGGGTCCCTTCTTACTGTTGGGCCTTAGAATCATAGGATGTCAGAGTTGGAAGGAACTGCAAGGGTCATCTAGCCCAAACCCCTGCTTGGATGCAGGGTGACGACAGCGACAACATCCCTGACAGATGTTTGTCCAGCCTCTTTTTGAAAACCTCCAGCAATGGAGGCCTAGAGTCTCCCTAGGCAACTTGTTCCATTGCTGAACAGCTCTCACTGTTAGGAAATCTCCCTTCCTGTAATTTGAACCCATTATTTCTAGTCCTGCCCTCTGTGGCAGTGAAGAACAGTTCCTTGCATTTTCTTTGTTGCAGCCCTTTAGAGGTCTGAAGGCTTCTATCATGTCTCCACTTAATCTTCTCTTGGCTAACTAATACCTACGTCCTTCAACCTTTCCTCCTAAGACTTGCTTTCCAGATCCTTCACCATCTTTCTTGCCCTCTTCTGAACTCACTCCAGTTTTTCAGTGGCCTTGAAATGAGGTGCCCAAAGCTGGACACGCTACTCCAGGTGAGGTGTGACCAGAGCTGAATAGAATCGATTTATTACCTTCACTTTCTTGAAGACAATGGCTGCTTTGGTGCCGCGGGAGCATGCGCTGTTTTCACTACCCTGTTCATTGCACGGGCTTGCCAGTGAGAGTGCCATACTTCTTCCTTTCCCATGAGACGGGAGCTGCACTAGATCTGAATAATGCATGCTCCCATGGCACCAAAGCAGCAAATGAGAAAGCAGCTAATGCTTCTGTTAACGCAGCCTAAAATTGCATTAGCTGCTTTTGCAGCCACATTTGCAACCACATTTGCAACCTTCTGCTCCTCTACCAAATTTGGTTGAAATAAGCCTGTGGGATTCTAAGTTATTAAGGGGGGGAGGGGGATATACATGTGCACACATATATACATTCACACACACAGAGGGTACTGCCTAAGCCCTCTTTTCATAGGAAACCAGCCAAAAAACCATTTATAGAGCACAAAAATCTCAGATGTAGAAGAGTAGTGATTACTACTATGCTAGGTAAATTCAGTTACTGTACAAAAACTTCTGTTTATAATATCTGAATGTTCTGTTAAAGATATTGTATACATGTCCATCACTCCAAATCAAGCCTCACCATTCCTGGCTGCTAAAGGCTCCTGGGCAGTGGCACAGAGTGGTGAGCTAGATGTGGGAGAGCTATGCAGGGCTTGTGTTATTTGTGCAGTATAGAAGTGTGTGGGCACCCTGGGAGACAATATGCATGAATGAGTGGATGTGTGGTTAAGGCAGGACTCTGCAGGGCCAGAGGATTTGTTGATATGCCGATTCTGCACCCTGCTTACCATCCTGTGTTTGGACAGTAGTTCTCAACCATTGTGGGCTCAGTATCCATTAGTAAATCTTAATGGACAGTTGCAGTCCAATAAACATGTGGTGGACCCTTGTGGCATTCTGTCACAGTTCTTTAATACATTCCTGTCAACTAGGTTTGGATTGTCACCTACAGGTTCAGAAACACTGGCCTACAGGAATGAAGGTCAGTTGAAGTGGCTTCAGAAGAGGCATCTGTAGTCTAGAGAGGAGGATATCCTAACCCCTGCTGACTCCACATCTGCCCAGGATCCAGCACAGTTATTTGGGATGGGCTAGGAGCTATGGATTTGCTTTCCATTCATTATAAGACTGCCCTTATTTCTATTTGTATCAGTCACTCCGTGTACGTTCTGCCAATATTTCTAGCTGTTTGCATATAAATCCACTTTACTTTTCAAGAGTAGTTTTTGAACTCTTAGCCCCCAAATTATCCAAAGACTGAATAAAAATTTGCTCTGTATCTTAGTTTTATATTTGTCCTTGGTCTTCTCTCAACCTCCAACAAGGAAGATAATCCCATATGCCTAAATTTGAGTGTTCCTTTGCATCTTGGACAATTTGAGACAAAGCCTGAAAATGTCAGAAGACCATGTCCTTGGGAGCTGAGGGTGCTCAGTACCTTTCACAATAAGGCTTTTTATAATGTAGAGTAGACCATAGGACTTCAATTGTTTCTGAAAGCATTTACTTGAAAGATGCATGTTAGTCATTCACCATGTAAAAAAGTGATCCCTTGGGGAATATCAAATACTGTGTATTCGTTTCAAGGCTCAAAATCTGACAGTTTCATAGTATGTCAGGGAAAATATGAGCAGAATATCAACAAAACGTTATGAATGTTCTGGGAAATGTAGAAGACTAATCCAGAGCTTAACACAGAAGAGACCTTTTTTATTGCTGACTGACCAGTTTCAGCTTTAAAATCCCAGTGAACTGACTTGTTGGTTAAGTGGCACTGCCTTGTGCTACCATGGTACACAGTCTGAAAATGAATCTTGAACTTCATCTCGCGCTGCCAGCATAGACTGGCAGGATTTGTAGGAACTCGTGCCACTGTATGAGCATCCTTCACTGGAGGTCTGAATAAGTTACATTTGGGAGACTCTAGATTTTTCTCCCAAACTCTCATCTCCAGCCTGATCAGGGTTTTCTGATGCCTTAAAGGTTTTCTTGCAACAGGTAAAGTCTAAAAGAATAAAGAACATTTTTCAAATTATCTTCAAGATTAAACTACATTGATATCACCATCTATTACCAAGAGACAAGCTTACTGTTTCTTGGTAATGATGCAATACATGTAGCATGATTAGAAGCGGTTGAAATTTGGTGGTTTAAGAGATTTTTGAATAGTTCTCATTTTTCTATTTTTCAAAAGTTAGAAAATTTTGATTATCAAAGAAGACTGAGTAACAGAAAAGTTTGGTTTTTAATGTATCTCAGATGCAGAAATATATCAAATAAAAATGGTTTTCTGCATCCAAATCTGCTAAAGCCAGAAAGTTCTCAGATAAATGTGGTGCTTCCCCTGCTCCCTCCCCGCAAAAGAGAGAAAAATAAATCAACAAGAATTATTTGAATTCATGAATCCTGTCCTACTCTGGTCATGAACATAGCATGTACGTAGCATGAGATGGCATCACACAAATCTCTCAAAATATTATTTTTAACAATACAAGCTTGGCATCCGAGATGTACTGTGATGCTGAGTGTACCACAAGGCCTACATCTGGAGAGAAGAAAGCTAAAGGATGCAGTCCGGTCATTGACTTGTAATGGGTGAGAATTACACCCAAAGTCTTGCTTCACTGGAAGACATCCCATCAAGCAGTTTTCCAAGTATACTGGTCGGTAGGATGTTTGCAAGAGTGTCTAGGTTTTAAAAAAAATGTAAAGCAACTCATTGGGAAGGGAACTGGGAGATGTTGGGTCTGTTGCCAACTGTTCCAGAGATTCCCTAGGCCTGTGTAGCTGCTACGAGTCATTTATTCAGTGGTCCCATCTGGAAAATTGAAGTAATATCTAACCACCTCACAGACGTGTCACAAAATTTAACTCACTGGTGCCTATAACTTGCTTTGAGATCTTCATACAAATTACAGAAGGTGCTCTAAAAAGTTAAAACTTATTAAAACATCATCAAAACATGAGTTTACGCAAGACTCACTATGCCACATAGTTAAAACATACCTGAAAACTTATTTTTCACGTCCTTTTGGGATCCACTGCTGGTTTCCCCTCAATGTATTCTCTCCTTCCGCTTTACCTTCCCCTTTTAAAATTGTTTTAAATGGGCTATATTGTTCTATATTCCTGTGTTCTAGGATTGTGAAGCACTCAGAGTGCCATTTGGGGAGGGCACTATACAAATAAAATTATTATTATTATTATAGCCCTAGGTCCCAAAGGTTGGCAATAAGTTGGAGTCAGTCAGATAGGGTACATTTTAAATAGCTTATAAAAGATGGAATGGCTATGGCTAATCGGTTACCATAGACTTTTACAGAGTCCAACAGATCTCACTAGGTTGCTTATAATTATTACTCCAACATATCACTAGGTTGCTTATAATTAATTATTACTTTTAAGTATCTAGAACCCCTCTTGCTGATGTGCAGTAATTCATACTATTCATGTTTGTAGTATATTTAAACAGCTCTTAAGGGTTTATAAACAAAGGGTGGCATTCCTGACACCACTTACTCCAGAGTAATCCTATTGATTACTCTGAATGGGGAAGACTGTAGCCAATGTATAGCTATACCCTGAATATATAGTGTATGACCAAAATACCTAAACCCCCTACTCCACCATCTAAGGAGAACTGCTACTGCGCTAGAAATGTGAGCACCAGTGCACAGTCCAATGCACTATGCACAATATGCCTGTAATATAAAATGGCACTGTGCCTGGCAACTGAAATGTGACAAGAATGTGATGATGTCTCTGACCTTATTCTTTTACCATTGTTCAGCTGCAACTAATCAAAATGCAAGGGAAAAGGTCTGCAGCTTCCTCGGACCATGCTTCTGGAACTGACAGCAGTCTGAGTAAACCAGCGTCATCCTCTGTACCTACACAAGGCCAACAGGTGAGAGTAGTGAAATATTTTGCCAGAGATATTGTTACTTCCACCAAAGTGAAGCAGGGTGCTGATGTGAAAAGATGGTGATTGACAGTGTTGCTGTTACCAATTCTTAGCAAACCCTAATTCCTGCCGCATTAATTTTGCAGACTCAATTTTTTCTGCCCCTTTTGTGGAGTTCTTTCAGTTCTAGATTCTGCAGAGCATTTCTAACAAAGCTTTTTGACTCTTGGGATGGTGGCACCACTGATTAAGAACTAATCCCCCTGAAGTATGGGTTTCCACTCCAGTCAATATCTGAACTTTACTAAACTCTGAGTCTGTTCAAATTTGGAGTTTTGGTTAAACTCCTGTCTTCCTGGACCTGGAGTCAAGGAAGAAAAAGCATAAGGCTGGATTAGTACTTTTAAACTGGATATCTAATAAACCTATTATCTACTGCCTGAGTACAGCTCTCATGATGTAGCAACGTTTATAATTCAAAGGGAAGAGGAATTTTAATAGACTAGCAGAAAAGATGGATACAGCACTGCATAAATCCCAAGTGATAGTGTATGCCAGTGATCCTCAATAGGAGGCATGGATACCAAATTTAGCCTACCACGTTTGTCTCTGTTGATCCCCAATTCCCTGACACACGTGGAGCTCAGCTTGAGCTGCTGACATTGAACTTTGAGGCAAGCCCCTCTCATTCTTTCTCCCTTTCCCTTCTGGGCTGGATGGGAGGAGGAGAAAAGGAGCAAAGCAAAGTTAGTCTCTGACTTACCAGGTCTCCCACTCCTCTTCTCTCGCCAGAGCTGAGCACCAATGACTGTGACTCAGGCTCAAGATGAGGGTGTTGGGAATGGGAGTACTGTTCTTCTCTTAACTCATCATGGTCATGAAGGAGAGAGGGGAAATGAGTCCCCACTACTTGAGGTATTTCATTTTGTGTATTTTATTTATTTATCAAAATTTGATAACTGGCCCCCTCCTGCCCATGTCAGCGGCGTACAATAAAAATATAAAATATAAATATAAATATGGGTGTTTTCAGATGTGACAGTGGCAATTGGCTGACTTTAGTGCACTTTAGTACGCTTTACTCCATGGGCCACTGTCACGTTAGAAAACACCCGCCATATGTTAGCATGGGATGGATTCCAACCGTAATGGTGGCTAGCCCAGGCTGCTACCTGGGCACTTCCCCAAGGGGGCTCATTTTCCCCCTCTCCTTCATGACCATGAGGAGTTAGGAGAGGGGAAGCCCTTCCTCAAGTCCTTGACTTGAGCCTGAACCATGGTTATTGTGGGGGGACTTCCCTGAGTCACAGCCCATGTTAACTGCCACCACAGTCGGAATTCCGCCACCTCACCAGGAGTAAAGTGGGCTTTCACGTTTGAAAGCCCGCTTTACTCACCATGGTCCGGAGTAGCTGGGCGTCATGGCGGCCATCATTCATTGACTGCCTTGGCTACCCATCAGGGGGCCCGCTGGGTGCAGCATGGAGGCAGGGCTGGGCAGACACACTTATCTTGCAACCCTGACATGATTAATCCTTAATGGGATTTCCTGTGGGAGAAGTTGTGTTACCTCACCTATAAAAGTAAGGGATAGATTTCTGACAGAATAAGTAAAAACTCATACCGGTAAGCGATGGCTTGTAACTGTGCAAGTATAAAAAAAAGGGGAGGAGAAACCATAACAGGAATATATGAATCTGTCCAGATGGTAACTAACCAAAGCTGAACTATCAGTACTCTCCAAAAGACTTAACTTCTGCCCAACAAAGAAGCCTGACGACACACTATGTGGTGAATTAGAGAAATTTTTTCACCACCTCCCTTAAAGAATATTTCCATTAAAAAGGAATGACCCCAAACAACCCATCCCAACCAGACAACAAGAAGAAAAAACGCACTTCTGACTTCACATCTCGAGTTGGACGCAGCCCTACACTAGACTGCTATATCTACTGCTTCAGGAAAAGAATGGACTGCCAAATCCTGAACAAACACCACCCTCAATGCAATCTTTTCAGGGCTGAAAGAAATGCCATCCAGTCCCTCAAATCTAACCAAACATAGTCATCAAACGGCTGACATAGGGGACTCCATAGTTATCCTCATCTGGGATGACTACATTTCTGAAGCAAACAGACAACTCTCAAACCCCAACTACTACAAAGAACTCTCAGTAGACCCCACATCACAATTCACTGCAGAACTTAAGGACACCATCAAAACTCTCCCCTACAAACTACAGAAGGAGCTATCTGACCTCATCCCTTCCAACCCCAACCCAGGGACATTCTATACACTTCCCAAGACACATAAGGAAGGGAACCCAGGAAGACACATCGTATCTGGTCATGGCACACTCACTGAAGGAATATCAAGATACATAGAAAACATCTTAAAACCACTTGCCATGCGAAGGGCCAGCTTCATCCAAGACACCACGGACTTCCTCTGCAAACTGCGCAACATAAACAAGCTTACATGGAACACTATCCTGGCTACCATGGACGTTGCTTCGCTCTACACTAACATCCCCCACACCAATGGAATTACAGCATGCCTCAGATACCTCCAAGACTACGAGGAACACACAGACACCCACCCCAAGCACATTGGAAAACTCATAAACTTCATCCTTGCACACAACAACTTTACATTCCACAACAAACACTAAGTACAAATCATGGGAATAGCGATAGGCACCAGTATGGCCCCCCAATACGTTAATCTCTTTATGGGTCATCTTGAAGAAAACTACTTAGAGAAATGCACAACCAAACCTTTCCTGTACCTAAGATACATAGATGACATTTTCATCTTATGGACAGAATGACTGGACTCCCTATTGGCATTCCACCAAAACTTCAATGATCACCACCCCTCAATCAAACTAACACTGGAACACTCCTATAATAAGATCAATTTCCTAGACACCACTATCAGCATAAAAGACAGATCCCTACAGACAGCAATATACAGGAAACCTACAGACCACCATACATACCTCCACAGATCTAGCAACCATCCTAGACACACCAAGAAATCTGTCATCCATAGCCAAGCCTTCAGATATCACAGAATCTGTTCAGAGGAGAAAACCCATGATGCTCACCTGGCCACACTAAAAACCATGTTCGCCAAACAGGGGCACTCCATCAGAGAAGTGGACTGCATAATAGAATGGACTATTTAAATACCTCAAAATAACCTACTACAATACAAAAAGAAGGAACCTTCCAATCGTACCCCTCTAGTTGTCACCTACCACCCCAAACTGGAACCCATACGTGACATCATCCAACCACTTCAACCTATACTTGATGGGGATTCTACCCTAAAAGAGATATTTCCAGAACCTCCTCTTCTAGCCTTCAAACAACCCCCCAACCTCTCACAACTTATTATCTGCAGCAAGCTCCTTGATACCAAGAACATCCCTCCTCCCACAGGAACAAGGCCCTGCCAGGACAGAAGATGCAAGAACTGCCCATGCATCTCTGCTGCAAACAGCGTCCAGACACCCTGTAGAAACCCCACTCCAAATACACAGAAACTATAGCTGCAAATCCAATAACCTGGTCTACCTCATCCAGTGAGCCTCCATGGGAACTACGTAGGTGAAACCCACCAACCCCTACACTAATGCATGAACTCCCACAAGAAAATGATTATGGACAAGAACACAGATTCTACTGCTGGCATCCACTTTTTCCAGAATGACCACTCCATTTCTGATCTCTCCATCCTAGTCCTAAAAGGCAGCCTTCACAACACCTTTAAAAGGCGTGCCTGGGAACAAAAATTCATCAGCCTGCTGGATACAAGAAACAATGGACTCAACCAAGACATGGGTTTCACAAGCTACTACAGAAATTTGCAAGCCTAAACTAATCACAGTTACAGGAATCTTCCAGGGGACTACTGATTGACTCTTCTCTCCACCCTTTCAAATGTAACTGCCCCACTCCTACTCTGTCCTTACCTTCCCATGATGTATTGTTCCCCAGTCTCTTTATATACCTACCTTGCTTTNCCAGGCTGGGCAGGGTGGGTGGGGGGTGTCCCCCCTTCCACCCGCGCAGCCTGGGAGGGGGAGGGGGAGGGATATTTCATTGGTTTCAATGGGGACACAGCGCCCCATTGAAACCAATGAAATAAATCCGGTACCGGCATACCGGATTTAATCCGGGAATCCGGTTTTTGTAGAACCGGTAACCGGTAAATCCGGTAGCCGGTAATGGGCCCGGGGTCCCACCACTAGTGATTAACTCTTCTCTCCACCATTTCAAATGTAACTGCCCCACTCCTACTCTGTCCTTACCTTCCCATGATGTATTGTTCCCCAGTCTCTTTAGATACCTACCTTGCTTTGCTTTGTTCAGTCTGCAGTTCTGACTCCTGACCTGCCTGACGAAGGACCCTGTGAGGTCTGAAAGCTTGTGAACCTCCACCAACTTGAGTTGGTCCAATAAAAGATATTGCCATGCTATTTTGTCTCTACTACCTATTTTGGGGACCAAATTGGCAAACATACTCCCCTATGGCCACAGTCTGACAGAGACCAGATACTGGGTTAGATAGACTGTTGGTCTGAGCCGGTACAGCAGCTCCTATGTTCCTATCGGTGTTTCACAGTTTTAGTGACAGAACTTCTCTTTTCAATAATTTCTTCAAATGCTTGTATTCCATCAACTTAAGCATGCCCTCCCACTATTGAAGTGGCCCAGCCACAAACTACTGGTTAAAGATTGCAGAGAGTGATTTTTGGAAATGGCTCTTGCAGGTTTCCTGGTCCTATTCCAAGTACATAGAAGCACTTGAGCAGGAGAGAGTACTGCTTCAAATTCAAGAAGATTTGGAGAAAAAGTCTACATCACTTTCTACAGGTCATTAGTCAAGTTTTGTGGTTTAAGAGGCATGGTGGTTGTTCTGATTATTAATCATTTCATACTGAAATTCACCAAGCCCAACTCCTCTGCATGTGGGCACCCTAAACTGGGTGGCGGGCAGGGGGTGGGCAGACTGCCTTGACAACTCCTGTTGGCAGTGGAGTGACTCTCAACAATAGCTGTGCATGAGCCGGTGATGAGAAGAGACTTACTTGGAATCCACATTTGTTGGTTCCTTATCACATTACACATAGCATGGGGAATACGGCCTCTACTTCAGCCCGTATGCTGACACAGCAGCTGTGGGTTCAGGGAAGTGTTTTGTAGCCCTGTCTGCCAGGCCTAAGCTGGAGGGTGACTTTTAGCCACCCAGTTCCTTATCCTTCAGCCACTTGAGCTTCATGTGGGAAAACTGATAAGTTTATATCCTCTCTAACAAAGTAGATATACTTCCACGGATGGCACCGACTCCCTGGTTTATGCCATTGCTGAATTTGTCTCCTCATCAATGCTTCAAAGAACAAGTGATCAGTTGTGTCCTGTGTATTATGTAGTGCTTGCCCATGACCATAAAAAAGGCAACATTCCCAAATGCCCTACTGAAATGGAAACTTGGAGTTTCCCCTTGGTTTCTGTGTGTTTTCTCTCTGCAGGTATCTTGTCCACGATGAACCTGAAGGCTGCAGGCTCTGAAAAATCCATCGCCTCAACAACCAGCAGTCTGCTTTTTGTAAAGCGTTCTCAACTAGCCAAAGATAGTGAAAGTGAGTGTCAAATAGAAAATCATTTGGTATATGTTGGATTATGGTTTCAGAGTCTCAGTAACAAACAATACTCTGTAGCGTTCCTGTTGCCAATGCAGGTATTTGATAATAACATCATTTCTTTTGAGTCAAAGCTTACGCCATAAGTGGCAACCAACTGGGTAGACAATATTTTACTTTACATCCAGAATACTTAATTGACCAAGGGCCCCTTCTCTTTGGTAGGCTGTAACCAAGGGCGCTTTCCAACAAGACACAATGTGCACTATTTGCCTCTGTGAGAAACACTGAGGCAAATGCTGCATAGCTTTTGTCGCGTGAGAAAATAAAGCTGTGCGACTTTGGCACCAATCATGTGGAGGATGCAGAGCTCGATTTTCCAACTCTGCATCCTCCGTATGATCAGCACCAAAGCTTTATTTTCTCATGTGACAAAAGCCGTGCCTCCTAGAGGCAAACGGTGTGCATTTTTTGTAACATCGGAAACACCTTTACTCTGGAGTAAACCCATAAAAAACAATGGGAGCAAATGGTTTGAGGACTATGGGCCTTTCCCTTTCCTTCCCTTTTCTCCCCCTGTTTGTTTGTTGCATTTTTACCCCGAACCCTCCTGCTAATAGCAGCTCGGTGTGGCTAACAAATTCATAAAATAAACAATATAAAATTCAATAAAAATTTAAAAACAACAATAAAACCCCAAATGGGGCACCACAGAATACAAAAAAACCCCTTCCCTAACCCTCAACCCTCCACCCTACCCATCTCCCTTGCCAAAAGCCTGGTGGAACAGCCAGGTCTTACACAAATGTCTGAAGGAGGAGAGGCCCGAGGTCACAGAGGCCTCTGCTGGGAGGGAGTTCCACAGCCTCGGTGCAGCCACAAGAACGCCCTCTCCATAGTCATCCCCCGGAATACGTGGGGGACTTTGAGAAAGGCACCCCTGGTAGACTTCAAGGGAGTGAGGCGGTCCTGCAAATAGGTATGGTCCAGGCAGTATAGGGCTTTCTAGGTAAGCACCAAGACCTTGAATCGGGCCCGGAAGACTATAGGCAGCCAGTGCAAAGAACAGACCGCTGGTATAATGTGCTCATGGTGACCTGTCCCCGTGAGGAGGTGGGCTGCTGCGTTCTGCACCAGCTGCAGCCTCTGAACCATCACCATGGGTAGCCCCATGTAGAGCGCATTACAATAGTCTAGTCTTGAGGTGATGAAAGCATGGGTGATAGTGGCTAGGTCGGAGTCTGAAACATACGGCCGAAGCAGCAGTACCAGATGTAACTGGCGAAACATGCTCCTCGCCACAGCCTCCACCTGGACATCTAGGTGGAACTTGGAATCGAGGAGCATCCCTAGACTACAAACCTGAGGGACCAGTGGAGGGCGAACCCCATCAATGATGGAGGGGGACACCAACCCCACCACCCTTCCCACCAGCATCACCTCTGTCTTGTCAGGATTCAGCTTCAGGCGACTCACCCTCAACCAGTCCCCCACAGCTGCCAGACACCGGGTAAGCACCTAGACTACCGGGTCTGGATTTGATGAAAAAGAGAGGTAGAGTTGGGTGTCATCAGCATATTGATGGCACTGAACATCAGACCCTCTCACGACCTCACCCAACGGCTGCATATACACATTGAACAGGAGAGGGGACAGAATGGAACCCTGCAGGACTCCACACGAGAGGTCACGGGGGGATGAAGAACAATCCCCCAGCGCCACTTGCTGAGTTTGTCCGGCCAGGAAAGAGTGGAACCATTCAAGAACAGTCCCGCCCACCCTGGCTCAGTCCTGCAGGCAAGTCACCAACATCTCATTTTCAACGTTATTAAACGTAGCCGAGAGATCTAACAAAATCAACCAGGTCGATTGACCCTGATCCATTTCGCGGCGGAGATTGTCAACCAAGGCCACAAACGCAGTCTCAGTGTCATAACCTGGACGAAAGCCGGACTGCAAGGGATTGGATCTAGAAAACTGATGTGGTCCAGATGCTCTTGTAGCTGCCGAGCCACCACCCGCTCAATAACCTTCCCTAAAAATGGAAGGTTAGAGACAGGCCGATAACTAGCAAGGGAGTCAATGCCAAGCAATGGTTTCTTGAGCAGAGGCCGTACCACTGCCTCTTTGAGGCAGCCTGGCACTCTGCCCTCCTGAAAGGAGGCACTGACCACCCCCACCAGCAATGGCCCCAGTGTCTCCCAGCTGGCCTTAACTAGCCAGGATGGACATGGGTCTATTTCACAAGAAGTGGCCCAAGAACATCCTCCCCATGGAAACCGGACAAGGTGGGGTTTCCATAACCTCTGGTTCTCCTAATGTATTAATTGAGGTGTCAAAGATGTGGTGAATCTGAGCGATTTTATCTGTGAAGTAATCCACAAACATGTTACAGCAGGCACTGGACATGCCAGTTGACCCAAATGTGCAGGCTGTCTGGTAGTGGATACTGAGGATGGGACACCGGGGAGAATACCGGATTTATTGGTATTGGATCTCCCTGGTATCGGATTTACCGCTATCAGCATACCTGTTATTTAACATTGGGCGGTTTACCGCTTTTTTTACATTGTGGCCACAATGGCCGTAATGTAAAAAAACCCGGTAAAGTGGCCAATGTTAAAAAAACCGGTATGCCAATACCGGTGATTATTGGATTAATCCGATGTACCCGATTATTGGGTGTATCAGATTTATCCAATACCGATATTCCCACCCCTAATACCATCTCAGTTCTGTCTCCCATTCTCTGACTTTCAGCACAATCCTTAGTAAATGACGTGAGTCCCGTGAAAGTGAATGGGACTTTCATGGGCTAGTTCTGGTGTTAACCAACTTGAGGATTTTCTGCTCTTTTGAATTCACCTGCAATGTGCAAAAACTGCTTCTGTTTCATCAGCTCTTGCTTCTGCAAAACCTGCTTCTCTCCCCCTTGTTTTGCCAAAGAACTGTGCGATTTGATTAGCTGTTAACCAAGGCTTTTTGAAACCTTTGGGATTACCTCATCCTTTACTTCTGCTTGGCTGCCTTGTTATTAATGCTACTATGTTTCTTCACAGGAGGATCTAAAACCTGAGTGTAGAATGGAATGAAGAAGCTACCAGTTACAACAGCCTTAAGACCAGGCAACAGTTGCAGTAAATTTAATGTGTGGCTTGATTTGCACTCCTATTCAGAGCACAGATAATCACTTGACTTGTCTGATAATTGAGCCAGCGGGTGGGAAAGAAAAATCCCCCAACTCATTTTGTGGCAAAAGACATTGGTTTTTAAAAAATATTTGCATGATGATACTGGCTAGAGGACCCAACCAGGATTAGAGACCCATAGTAGTACATGTCGAACAGGTAAATGTGGTCCCTGCCCTGAAGAACTTACAATCAAACTGTGTTTATTCAGTGCTTGAATTAATGAATCAGCAGTATGCCATCCTGCGTACAATTCAGTAACTTCCACCTGCTCCTTGTTCAGCGGTTGTAAAGCAGTGTGTCCTTCTGTAGATGACCTGCAGGTTACCGAGGAAGAATTGGGATGATCCCACACAAAAACCTTTCTTCCGCACTGCTCTAAATAAGGCCTTTTCTACACGAATGGCGCAGCAGCGCTGATGGGTGGAGATGGGTGTGGACGGGTGGGTGAGCACACCCAGTGAACACCTGGCGGCGCCGAGCAGGGAGATATTTACACGGACAGCGCTGCGGGGGGTGGGGGTGGGAAGGAAAGGGGAGGGGTCCGCAAACACCCAGCGGCCAAACACCCATCCCGGGGAACACCCGGCAAACACCCATGCAAGTACACAGACAGCCGGGACCGGTGGCGACAGCCGGGACCGGCGGCACAGCAACAGCACATGACCGACCAAGGGCAAATGAAGTCGTTCAACACGGCCCCGCCCCCGAGCCGCCAGGACCTGCGTGGGTGGGGCGGGAGGGAGGGCGATGGGAATGACAGCCGCTACAAAGGAGCCAGCTCCATACAGCCCTGGCACAGAGCCCAGACAGCCCGGCGCCAGCACCCCCCCAAACACACAAACACAGTAGAGCAGCACACACACTGTAGACAGCAGACGCACCCAGGGTCGGGAACATGGCCTGGGGGGGGAAAGGCACCCACACAACACAGACACCCCCAGAGGCACCCGCACAAGGGGAGAGGACGAAGCAAAGCACAACACAGACACACCGGGAATGAACACAAAAGCCTTTTATCGAATGGGGAACTAGTAACGGGGCAACAACCACAGGGCAGGGAGGGGGATGGGGCGACAGAAGGGGGGAGGGGCACCAGCAGTGGCAGGCCCGGGACAACACCCCATCAATAGGGCCAGTGACCCCGCACCCAGTGCCACCGCTCAGCCTGCGCGTGGTCCAGCCAGTGCAGATGCTCCAGGACGTGCAGGAGGAGCTCAAACAGCTCCCCCTGCTCCCAGGTCCGAGGAGACTGCCATCAGAGCTGGCCCTGGGCACCAGGGAACAACCCCCCATGGAGGGGCACAGGCACAGGGCTCAGCAAACAGCCAGCACACTCACGGATGCCATCGAACAGCCGCCCTGCCACCTGCATGTCCCACGCTGCCCGCTCTAGCTGCAGGACCATCGCGCCCAGACGCAGGATCACCAGCAGCACGACTACAGTAGCTGCAGGAGAGAAGGGACAGGGCCATAGAGAACACACGCACCAACGGGTCCTGGGAGGGCCGGGGGCAGCAACAGCACCAGGGGCACATCCCACACACTGCCAGCCACCCCCCCAAGGAGCACCCCAGTCCCTGCACAAAGGGGGATTGTTCGGGCCAAAGGCCAGGTCCACAGCAACCCCTACTCATGGTCAGCTGCCCAGCACCCATGGTGCTGCTGCTCATCCATTGCCACCACCACAGACGGCCCGCATCAACAGAGGGCAACAGCGGAGGGGAGGGGCAGGGCCGCACCAACGCACAGGCGAGGCCAGGGGGTGCCTGGTCGACCGCCCACCGCCAATACCACCCCTGGAGCAACCCCAGGCAGCAGCACCCAGCAGGGAAGCTGCCAGGGGAACACACACCTCACAGCCCACCCCACAGGACCGGAGCCCACCAGTATACCCCAAGCACACCCCTTGCACACAACCACACGGATGGGGGCAGGAGGGCCACCAAAGGGGAAGGGGCACCCAGCCGCCACAGCAGCAACAGAGGCAAGGCAGGACAGAACATCGTATAACAGCATTTTATTGGTGCTGGGGGAAAGCGGGCCCCCAAGCACAGAGAGGCAGAGCATGGGGGTGCAGGGGCACCCACGGCCGGGCAAGAGAGGCACAACAGGAGGGCACAGGAGCTGTCGCGCAGGGCGAGTGAGGGCACCTGGGCAGCCCCAGCGGGAAGGGACAGCGGTCACAGAGAGGGGGCAATGGGGTCCAGGGACTCCAGGCAGCAGCGATACAGATGGCAGTGCACAGCCCAATCAGAGGCACAGGGGTGGCAATGCACCATCCCGGGTGGCGGTGAGGGGCTGCTCATGGATGGTTCGGTGAGTGCTCCCAGGGTGGCGACCCTGGCGCGAGACCCTCCCAGGTGAACAGGCCCCTTTGGAAGCCTCGGGAGCGCATACGAGCATCCACCAGGTAGCGAGGAAGGAGCAGATCTGCACATGCGGCCACAGCCCACACAGCTGGAAGGTCCCTCACCAATTGAAGGGCGGTGAGCTCTGCAGTGGAGGGGCCCCTAGTCCAGAGTGGCCCACCAACATCGGGGGGCAAGCAAGCCCAGGTCCCACAGAACAGCCCCCATGTCCGAGGGTGCGCGCGGGATGCTGTGTGCATGCAGGAGACTGCTGGTGTACAGGGAAGCAACGGGGGGGCCCCTGACAGCAAGGCAAGGCCATACCCGGGTAGTTCCATCAGCAGGCGCATCACTGTTACCTCCGCAGCGGTCCACAGCACAACAACGGCGGGCGGGTGCCCCCAGGGAGGCTGGCACGGGGGTGAAGGCGAGCTCAAGGGAACGGGCCTGGCACACCAGGGCCCCACCTTGGTGACCCATCATCCACATGTACTGCGACAGGAGCCGGAAGCCATCCCCCGCCAACGGGGTTGCCCACCAACAGCTGCACATTGGGGCTCAGCCAGAGGGCCGCCAACAGCATGTCTGCACAGGGAGACCAACCCTCCCTGACATCCCCGGCTGAGGGCCCCGCAGAATGACCAGCCATGGCAGCAGTGGGGCCCGCTCCGGTGAAGCAACAGGCAGGAGACAGAGGGCTGCCACAACTGGGACGAGCACAGACCGAGCGAATACCCTCGCCCGCAGGTGGCCTTGCATGCCAGAGATAGGCAGGCCCGCTGTGGACAGGGCACCACAACCTACACACAGGACAGAAGGGATGCAGCACAGGTGCCGAGATATGAAAGGGGGCCATGTCCGGGCACTGCGCCAGGGCGTGGAGCCGAGCCAGGCACTGTATCCACAGCATGCACTGCTGCAACTTGTAAAGGCAGACCCAGGCTGGGGGGACTGTAGTGTGGTTGCAGAGGCAGGGGTACCCTGGGGTGCGCACGGTCCCATCCCCCCCCGGCGGGCATGTGGCCAGCGCGCTCGCGGGCATGCTCAGCCGGACCCGGCACCCGCTTGCCGCCCCAGCACACCCCTGTGCAGCACCAACTGCTGCCCTGTAGGGGTGGGACTACCGGATCGTCTGGTAACCGATACTGCCAGTATTTGGTGTACCGGCAGTATCGGATTAAACCCAGTAATCTGGCCCATTTACCGGATTACCCTGTACCGGATTTTTTACATTGCGGCCATTCAAATGAATGTAAAAAAAAACAAACCAAAAAACCCCCCACTTTACTTTTCCTCCCCAGTCCAGGCTGCGTGGGTGGAAGGGGGGACACACCCACCCCGCACCCACCCTGCCCAACCTGGCTTTAAAAAAAAATAAATTCCCCCCAAGTCCCTTGTAGTGCGGGTTCCGGGCCACCGCCGGCAACCTGGAGTCCGCACCAGCAGGTACGATCCCTGAGGTGGGGAGTGGTTTAACACACACCCCCACCCCAGGGATCAGATCACCCTAGTTCTAGTACCTCCCCACCCAGGGATCGCCTACCTTGCGCTCCGGGCGGCGGCAGCGGCGGTCCGACTCCGGCGGCTTCAGCGCTGGCTGTGGCTGCCGGCTTCAGCGCTACTGGGCCTTCCAGGGAAACCCAGAAGTTCACTGGAAGGCCTAGTAGTGCTGAAGCCGGCAGCCACAGCCAGCGCTGAAGCCGCCGGAGTCGGACCGCCGCTGCTGCTGCCCGGAGCACAAGGTAGGCGATCCCTGGGTGGGGAGGTAGGGTGATCCCTGGGGTGGGGTGTGTGTTAAACCACCCACCACCCCAGGGAGCACCCTAGTACCTGTTGGTGCGGGCTCTGGGTCGCTGGCGGCGGCCCGGAGCCCGCACTAGCAGGGACTTTGGGGGAAACAAATTTTTTTTAAAGCCAGGGTGGATGGGGGGTGCCCCCCTTCCACCTGCACAGTCGGGGAGGGGGAGGGGGGAGGTTTTTTGTGTTTTTTTCCATTGATTTCAATGGGGACAGTTCCCCATTGAAATCAATGGAGCAATTCCGGTACCGGTAAACCGGTACACAGATCCGACAATCCGGTTTTTAAAAATCCGGTAACCAGTAAATCCGGTAGCCGGTATTTGCCCCGATGTCCCACCCCTACTGCCCTGCCCCCACCGGCCTACACAGTACATAAGGGACACACTGTGGGCAGAGGGGCTATAGCAGGGGACTGTGCAGCACACAGAGAACGGCGGCCCTGGGCTGGGTGCACACGGAGGAGCTCCTGCAATACTAGGGGAGAGTTGGCCATGGGCACAGGCTGGACAGTGGAGCGCACAGAGCTCACGGCATGTGCCAGCAGAGTGTGGCAGGGATTGGGAAGCAGCAGAACCATGCTGCCAGGGGACGAGGACCCACAGCCCAGGGCCATGCTGCTGCACCTCCTGGGCACGGGCCTCCTGCTGATGCGCATGTTGCTCCAGCAGATTGCCCTGCTCCACCTGCAGGGTCACCGGTCTGTCGTCCTGGGGGCATGGCGGCGGAGGGCAGCACACCTCAGGAGGGCAGCGCTCATGGTATGGACGAGGCGGACGTCTGTCCAACGCCATGCTGGGCTCTGCGGTGTCCCTGCACCGGTGCACAGGGCCATTGCCCCCGTACCTATGTGCCCAGGGAGTCCAGCTTCGTGCAGTTCCCCGGAGTCCCAGTGGGGCCCCCTCCGGTGTTGCACCCCAAAACCCCCGGGGTGCTGAGGCCTTACCTATGGGGGTGGGACGGCCACCATGGGCTGTTGCTTGGCTTGGGATGCATGGTTTTGGGGTGGGGGCGTTGCTGCCCAGTGGAGGGGTCGGGGTGGCAGCGGGGGCAGGCCCACGGGGGTGCAGGCTGGATGGGTGGCCCCGCAAGTGGGTTCGGTTGCCCTATGTGAGGGAGGGGGACCCCATTGACCAGGCCTGGGTAGAATTGCTGCTGGGGGAACCATGGGTTGCCAAGGTGCCGGGGGGGGCACCTGCACCAGAGGGAAGTCGCCATGGTGTTGGTCGGCTGCCAGCCCTCCTTCTGCAGCTTGGCGTGGCCTGTCACGCTGGGGGTCATGCCACAGGACCTCCATGGCCTCCCCCAGGAGGTCCATGAGCCGTGCGGCCTGATCCTCCAGCCTGTCACAGGTGCGCCGCTGCTCGCGTTGGAGGATGGCAACCTGGCACCTGTCCCAGGGGTTCTCGGTGTGGGACCAGGCCATCATGGTAGCCAGGATCTCCCGGTCCCTTTCCCCCTAATGAGCTCCCTGGTGAGTGCGAGCTCCCAGGAGTGCACCTCGGCTAACCGTTGCAATTCTGCCAGCAGCTCCCTGCCGAGGTCCTCCCTCCGTCACCGGTTTGTGACCCGCATCTCCCGGTTCTGCTCCACACTGCGGGCAGCTGCTCCCCTCGCGCGAGTGGTTCCTGGTCTGTGAATGGGAGTTTGGACTCAACGTTAGGGCTTCTGGCCTGTGTGCCCTGCTGCCCGCCAGTGCCGGATCCCAGGGTGCCTGCTGGGGTGACCCCCATAGTGCAGCGGCTCCCCTCTGCCCCTCCCGTGCGGTCCCCTAGCCTTGCCCTGTCAGGGCATGCCCCCTGGCTGCTGATTGCCACAGGAGGGGCCCTCAATGGTCAGGTGTGCTATGGGAGCTGCTGTGGGCCCTCCATCCCCTCCTGCCTGTCCCCCTCCACTCAGCCCCTGGTGGGCCCTGCCGGTCGGTGGTTGCAGGCCCCCGGGTGCCCCGTACCACTGCCCCTGGCCCCCCCATGCTCCCCTGGCCCATGTGCCCCACCGTGGAGGTTCTCCTACCTGGTGGTGGTGGAGCTGTCTGGTCCCCCTCATCTTCCTTCTCCACCGCAACCTCCACCTTGTCCACATCCAGGCTGCCTTGTGCTGCAATGGGATGGGTTACCGTTAGTGTTTGCCGGCCCCCGGCCCAGGCCACTGCACCTCCGTCCAGGCCATTCCCCAACTGACTGGCCCTGCTGGAGCGTGCATACCTGGATCCAGTTCCTCCGCTTCCTGGGGGCTGTCCCGGGTCTCCACTGGCTCCGCGCGCCCCTTGTCCCTGTGGCCGGTAGGCCTGTGGGTCTTGGGGACGTGCGCAGTGTACGGTGGTTTGGTGCTCGGATCGCCAGGGCGCCTCCTCCCCCTGTGGGACGGGGCTGTCCCCTCCCGCTTCCTGGCTGGCCTCGCCGGAGGCACTTCCCCCCCCCCCCGCTTTGTGGGGTCTGTCAGGGGGGGCTGCGTAGTGGCTCTGCGCCTGCCCCTGGCGAAGTCACTGCCGTGTGTGCAGGCCACGATGTCTCCGTCTGTGCAGAGGAACCTGTCCAGCTCCTCATGGAACTCGGCTGTGTGCATGGCCAGGCCGGACTTGAGATTGTTGTCCTTGATATGTTTATATCCGGACCTCAAGTCCTTTGCCTGCTGCATGCACTGGGTGACATCCCTGTTGTACCCCTGCCACTGTATCTCCTGGGCAATGGCTTCATTGACCTCTCTGGTCTTGTAGCTGCGCACCAGGTCATGCTGGACCCTTTTGGCCCCCCATACTCGTATGAAGTCCCTGATCTCCTGCCTGGACCAGGGCTCCCCTTTTGGGACCCGCGTGTGGGGGGCCGACCGGCTTGGCTGCATGGGGCCCACCCTGTGGATGTGGACGCCGTGGTCGTGGTCATGTCCTATTGGGGGTAGTGCATTGGGAGGTTACTATGGCTCCTGCTGGTCCCCTCCGCCCACCCGTGGGGCTTACCATCCCCTCTCCCCGCTGGGGTGCCCTTGTGCTCACCTGACTGTCTGGGGGGGTCCTCCTCAGCTGTCATCCCGGTGGTGCGGTGCTCCATTGTCTGGGAACTGTCCTGTGGGGACGGGGGACTGGGTTATGCGGCTGTCCCCTGCCCTTTGTTCCTCAGCCCATGGTGCCGGGCCTGGGGTGCGGCCCTCCAATCCCGGGGGGGAGGTGTTCCCTCACGTTCACCTCACTCTCACTGCTGCTCCTTGGGCCCTGCCCCTGGGATGTGCCAAACTGGGGGGTCCTCGACTGGGGGGCCATCAGTGCACGGCACCTCTGCCCTGTGCCGGGACATGTGCACACTTACATCCTGGCGGGTTCCCGCCCCTGCTTTCCCCCCGCCACGGCGCCCCCCTC